>CM036760.1:45598801-45763801 GCA_020796225.1 Arion vulgaris | reverse complement strand
ACATTACAAATATAGCAGGATAAAGTCATTTAATGATTGAACTATGCATCATAATACTCAGCATTTTATAGGTCTTTGATATCCTCCTCAAAAACACTTCCAGCATCCAAAGGTGCTCGATGTTGTTAACAATCCACATTTGGTCATGAACAGTCGTTTGAGGTGATTAATCAATCTTGACATTTGATCTCTTTCATTGTCAGGGGACGGGATTCGACAACCTTAAAACTACACTGATTCCTGGAAAGACTCTCTCAGTGCGTTAAAAATGTAATTTTGCTCCATTGTAGCGCCGTCTGATATCGTAGTCATGCCAGCCAATCTATCAGCGCATTCATTGCCCCTGCCTCATGCGTGCCCAGGGACAAAAATGAAAGTGGTTTCTCTGATCCCTGTCTGTATCAGTACCCCCCAGTTTCGTCTCACCATTCCTGTATCGACTTTACGAGTCATGCTCACGAGTATAAAAACATGAGAGTAGTTATGCGATGCCAACCACGTCACAACCTCTGTAACCGCCGGTATATTCATTGTGAAACTACTTGGGTTTGTCGCGTAGGCCCCACTGACATCACTTATTATGTTTCCTCCTGAGCGTACTGAAAAAGCCCACGCACAACATTCTTAGCTAATGATTGAACCATCTATGTAATTGATGTTGTCTTTCAATAGAGCCTCAATCTCCGCGTTAATTAGTAATGGATTGTTTTGTTCACAGTTTTTCTTAACAACTGTGATATGCAGGATAATCATAACCTATAAAGCTGCAAGCCTTAGCGAAAAAACTATTGTATTTCTAAGATTATCTTGTATTCTTACTATAAAGTTAGTAACATCTAAACATTGAGTTGTTTCTGATTGTATATATTAAGTTATTCTTCTAGACATTTGCTATATAAGGAGATGAGAATACTCAAATGTGCTATATAAGGAGATGAGAATACTCAAATGTGCTATATAAGGAGATGAGAATACTCAAATGTGCTATATAAGGAGATGAGAATACTCAAATGTGCTATATAAGGAGATGAGGATACTCAAATGTGCTATATAAGGAGATGAGAATACTCAAATGTGCTATATAAGGAGATGAGAATACTCAAATGACTCTTTTATGGTGAGCTGCATAGCGGTAAACACTCACAGAGTGGTCAGAAAAAAACTATTCAAAGACTCACTCAAGAACTCGATGAAATCCTTTGGCATAGATGTCGAGAACTGGGAGAATGTTGCTCAAGACAGATCAGCCTGGCGCACACTTCTTCGACACGGTTCTCGGCCTGCGAGGCAGGTAGAACAGCATGGATGAAACAAAAGTGTCAAAATAGAAAGGCAGTAAAACTCCCCGCAAGTGCAAATATTCCTTGCCCACATTGTACAAGAACATTTCAAGCCTGCATCGGGCTCACTAGTAATCTACGTACACATAGACAAATATAACGAAATTACATTCCCTGGGGTGAAAATTGTTTGGTCATCATCACCCGTGATGGACGAGCATCATCATTATCAGCTATATAAGAGAACTACTACAGTACAATTATCTATATAAGAGAACTACTACAGTACAATTATCTATATAAGAGAACTACTACAGTACAATTATCTATATAAGAGAACTACTACAGTAAAACTATTTATATAAGGGAACTACTACAGTAAAACTATCTATATAAGAGAACTACTACAGTAAAATAATCTATATAAGAGAACTACTACAGTAAACTATCTATATAGGAGCTACTACAGTAAAACTATCTATATAAGGAAGATTGAGTAAAACAATCTATATAAGAGAACTGCTACAGTAAAACTATCTATATAAGGGAACTACTATAGTAAAACTGTAAGAGAACTATTACAGTAAAACTGTAAGAGAACTACTACAGCAAAACTATCTATATAAGAGAACTACTATAGTAAAACTATTTATATAAGGGAACTACTACAGTAAAACTATCTATATAAGGAACTACTACAAAAACTATCTATATAAGGGAACTACTATAGTAAAACTATCTATATAAGGGAACTACTATAGTAAAACTATCTATATAAGGGAACTACTATAGTAAAACTATCTATATAAGGGAACTACTACAGTAAAACTATCTATATAAGACAACTACTATAGTAAAACTATCTATATAAGGGAACTACTACAGTAAAACTATCTATATAAGGAACTACTACAGTAGGAAACTATCTAATATAGGGAACTACTATAGTAAAACTATCTATATAAGGGAACTACTATAGTAAAACTATCTATATAAGAGAACTACTATAGTAAAACTATCTATATAAGGAACTACTACAGCAAAACTATCTATATAAGGAATTGGAGTAAAACTATCTATATAAGAGAACTACTACAGTAAAACTATCTATATAAGGGAACTACTACAGTAAAACTATCTATATAAGGGAACTACTACAGTAAAACTATCTATATAAGGGAACTACTATAGTAAAACTGTAAGGAACTATTCAGTAAAACTGTAAGAGAACTACTACAGCAAAACTATCTATATAAGAGAACTACTATAGTAAAACTATTTATATAAGGGAACTACTACAGTAAAACTATCTATATAAGGGAACTACTACAGTAAAACTATCTATATAAGGGAACTACTATAGTAAAACTATCTATATAAGGGAACTACTATAGTAAAACTATCTATATAAGGGAACTACTATAGTAAAACTATCTATATAAGGGAACTACTACAGTAAAACTATCTATATAAGACAACTACTATAGTAAAACTATCTATATAAGGAACTACTACAGTAAAACTATCTATATAAGGGAACTACTACAGTAAAACTATCTATATAAGGGAACTACTATAGTAAAACTATCTATATAAGGGAACTACTATAGTAAAACTATCTATATAAGAGAACTACTATAGTAAAACTATCTATATAAGGGAACTACTACAGCAAAACTATCTATATAAGGAGATTGGAGTAAACTATCTATATAAGGGAACTACTACAGTAAAACTATCTATATAAGAGAACTACTATAGTAAAACTATCTATATAAGGGAACTACTACAGCAAAACTATCTATATAAGGGAACTAATATAGTAAAACTATCTATATAAGGGAACTACTACAGTAAAACTATCTATATAAGGAACTACTACAGTAAAACTATCTATATAAGGGAACTACTACAGTAAAACTATCTATATAAGGGAACTACTATAGTAAAACTATCTATATAAGGGAACTACTATAGTAAAACTATCTATATAAGGGAACTACTATAGTAAAACTATCTATATAAGACAACTACTATAGTAAAACTATCTATATAAGGGAACTACTACAGTAAAACTATCTATATAAGGGAACTACTACAGTAAAACTATCTATATAAGAGAACTACTACAGTAAAACTATCTATATAAGGAACTACTACAGTAAAACTATCTATATAAGAGAACTACTACAGTAAAACTATCTATATAAGGGAACTACTATAGTAAAACTATCTATATAAGGGAGATTGAGTAAAACTATCTATATAAGGGAACTACTATAGTAAAACTATCTATATAAGACAACTACTTAGTAAAACTATCTATATAAGGAACTACTACAGTAAAACTATCTATATAAGGGAACTACTACAGTAAAACTATCTATATAAGGAACTACTACAGTAAAACTATCTATATAAGGAACTACTACAGTAAAACTATCTATATAAGAGAACTACTACAGTAAAACTATCTATATAAGGGAACTACTATAGTAAAACTATCTATATAAGGGGAGATTGGAGTAAAACTATCTATATAAGGGAACTACTACAGTAAAACTATCTAATAAGAGAACTCTACAGTAAAACTATCTATATAAGGGAGATTGAAGTAAAACAATCTATATAAGGGAGATTGGAGTAAAACAATCTATATTAGGGAGATTGAGTAAAACTATCTATATAAGGGAACTACTACAGTAAAACTATCTATATAAGAGAACTACTACAGTAAAACTATCTATATAAGGGAGATTGGAGTAAAACAATCTATATAAGGGAGATTGAGTAAAACTATCTATATAAGGGAGATTGGAGTAAAACAATCTATATAAGGGAGATTGAGTAAAACTATCTATATAAGGGAGATTGGAGTAAAACAATCTATATAAGGAGATTGAGTAAAACTATCTATATAAGGGGAGATTGGAGTAAAACAATCTATATAAGGGGAGATTAGAGTAAAACTATCTATATAAGGGGAGATTGGAGTAAAACAATCTATATAAGGGAGATTGAGTAAAACAATCTATATAAGGGGAGATTGGAGTAAAACAATCTATATAAGGGGAGATTGGAGTAAAACTATCTATATAAGGGGAGATTGGAGTAAAACTATCTATATAAGGGGAGATTAGAGTAAAACTATCTATATAAGGGGAGATTGAAGTAAAACAATCTATATAAGGGGAGATTGGAGTAAAACAATCTATATAAGGGGAGATTGGAGTAAAACAATCTATATAAGGGAGATTAAGTAAAACAATCTATATAAGGGGAGATTGGAGTAAAACTAATGTATATAATGTAAGACTGCAGTGAAATTATGTAACAAAGGTGAAACATGCAAAAACAAAGTAATATGTTTTAACAAAGTACAAAAACAATATTCAGTGACGTTTCGGCCATAAGGCTGTTATCAAGTGAAGAATACACAAGTAGTGAAGAAACTCGGTCTTCTTATACAGTCAGACGATATATAACTAAATTATCTAAAAATCATCAGATGATCAGTGCCTGATACATCAAAATGAACAAGATCTACATCATATTGACTACTTGAACAAAAATTGTGTAAAACATGACATGAAAATCAACAACACTAAAACAGAAATAATGAATATGGGAAGAAACATAATAATCTAGACATCCATGTCAATGCACTAAAATAAACCAAGTGAAAGAATTCAAATACTTAGGAAGCATATTCACAGAAGACGGAAAACTGGATAGAGATGAGGCTAGAGTACAAAAAGCAAATGCTGTAACCTACCAGCTAGTCCCATTGTTAAGGCACTCACAAATTTCACAGGTAGCTAAACAACAGATGATCAACAGCATTTTTATATCTACTTTGTGTTACCAGAGCCAAACATGGACATTGAGCAAAGCGCAGTCACAAAAAATTACTACATGTGAAATGCGTTGCCTGCGAAAAGTTACCAACAACACAGAAAAGACAGAATCACCAACATCAGCATAAGAAAGAAAGTTGGCACAAAACCGTGCTTGAATTACATAGATAAACAAAGAATGAAGTGGTTTGGCCACTTAATAAGAATGCATCCAAACTCCACAGTATGCAGAGTCTTCTACAACAGAACATCGGAAAGAAGGCAAGAGGAAGACCACGGAAAAGATGGTTAGATGGCGTAGCAGAATCCTGTGAAAGAGCAAAGATAACAATCACACAAGCCACCAGAACAGCGCAAGACAAAAACATAAACCGCGACACTGGGCAACAACCCGGTAGCAGTGTGACGACAAAAGAAGAAAAGAAGAAAAGAAGAAGAAGATCTAAAAATCTTAGAGTAAGAAAATCTACCCAAACTGAACTGATATGTTGCAGTAATCACCTAACACGAATGCTCATTTACTCGACGGCTGATATCTATTGGAGTTTCCTGTTCAATATTCCGCCAGCTCGCACGTTGTCTAGAGCTAGCTAGCCACTTCCTTCCGGGCAACCAGAATTGCTTTTCTTGGCAATTCTCTCTACTATTATGTGACAACTGACGGCAGGTGAAGGAAGTGTCATTCTATGTCATCAATGTCCCTACATTACATGTCATGCACGCGCACATAGAGGACGATCAAACAGAAAGGCTTGATTTACATTCCACACAAAAAATTCGCGCCTAAACTCGAGAGAAAAAGTGTTTCCTTTTGGAAAAAAAAGTGAACTCGTCGCGCATGCGCATTAGTGATGTGCTTTACCGTTACTTCTAAGTATTTGTTACTTTTCGTTTTTATTTGTAACGACTACTCACTACCCAGTACTCGTTACTTAATCGTCATGTACCCGACTTGTAACGAGTATTAAGTTAATCCTATGAAATGTGCAGTTTATTAATTAGACTTACGCCTTTCTTCCATTAAACAGCTCAGTGTCAAGTAGACTATCTACCGTTAAATAGTTCAGTGTCAAGTAGACTATCTACCGTTAAACAGCTCAGTGTCAAGTAGACTTTCAACCGTTAAATAGCTCAGTGTCAAGTAGACTTTCTACCGTTAAACAGCTCAGTGTCAAGTAGACTTTCAACCGTTAAATAGCTCAGTGTCAAGTAGACTATCAACCGTTAAATAGCTCAGTGTCAAGTAGACTTTCTATCGTTAAACAGCTCAGTGTCAAGTAGACTTTCTACCGTTAAATAGTTCAGTGTCAAGTAGACTTTCAACCGTTAAACAGCTCAGTGTCAAGTAGACTATCTACCGTTAAATAGCTCAGTGTCAAGTAGACTTTCTACCGTTAAATAGCTCAGTGTCAAGTAGATTTACGCATTTCTATTGTGAAACTGTCCAGTGTAAAGATAATATTCATGGTAATATTTCTCAAAAAATGACAGAAGCATGGATAAAGTAAGACTAATACAATAAGAAAACAATAATAGAAAACAAATTATTATCGAAATATTGTCCCATAATCATTCAAGCTAACATTATATATTGATATATATCCGCTGTTAAGATGACTTGAGTATAACTTGACAAGATTTGTTATATTTAGTAATCTCCTTGTTCTCTTCAAGCATTTAATTCGTTATAGAAGTGTTAGGGGACGGGGATGTAGTCATCTTGTGTGTGTGTGCTTGTTTTAAGACACTTTGTAAACTGTTATTCATTTTCGTAAGGCTGTTCTTGATACCATTGCTCCATCTTTTGTGTGATATTCCTCGTGCTCTGTACTTGTTATACGTTTTCAGTGTGGCTCTCTGTGGTAGACAATACCAGGGCATTCTTGTCAGGTGTCCAAACCATTTAATCTATTGTTCTTTTATGAATTGCATGATTGGTTTCACATCCAGTCTTCTTCTGATTTCTTCATTGCTAATGTTGTCTCTTATTGTCACACCTGCAGCTCTTCTAAGACACCTCATCTCCGTTGTTATGATTCTCCTCTCATTAGCTGTTGTTATTCTGTTATTATATTCAATAATATATCAATAATATAAAAATACTCAATAATATATACATTGTGTTGTAATATATGAAGTCATGCAAGGCTGAATTATGCCAGCCTATCTGTTTGATATATACACACAAACTAAAATAAAAATGAAAGAGAAGAAGGTAAAGATAAATGTTTAAAAAAAATTTATGTCCATAAACGTGCACAAACTTGCATATGCTGACTTCACATTTCAATTATAAACATCCCATTTTTGGTCAGCTAATTTAGTAATCGTTTCTCTAGGATTCATTTTTGGTCAGCTAATTTAGTAATCGTTTCTCTAGGATTCATTTTTGGTCAGCTAATTTAGTAATCGTTTCTCTAGGATTCATTTTTGGTCAGCTAATTTAGTAATCGTTTCTCTAGGATTCATTTTTGGTCAGCTAATTTAGTAATCGTTTCTCTAGGATTCATTTTTGGTCAGCTAATTTAGTAATCGTTTCTCTAGGATTCATTTTTTGTCAGCTAATTTAGTAATCGTTTCTCTAGGATTCATTTTTTGTCAGCTAATTTAGTAATCGTTTCTCTAGGATTCATTTTTTGTCAGCTAATTTAGTAATCGTTTCTCTAGGATTCACATAAGTTTTGTTTTCTCTTGGATTCACATACGTTTTGTTTTCTCTAGGATTTACATGTTTTGTGTTCTCTAGGATTCACACATGTTTTGTTTTCTCTAGGATTCACATATGTTTTGTTTTCTCTAGGATTCACATATGTTTTGTTTTCTCTAGGATTCACACATGTTTTGTTTTCTCTAGGATTCACACATGTTTTGTTTTCTCTAGGATTCACACATGTTTTGTTTTCTCTAGGATTCACATATGTTTTGTTTTCTCTAGGATTTACACATGTTTTGTTTTCTCTAGGATTCACACATGTTTTGTTTTCTCTAGGATTCACATAGGTTTTGTTTACTATAGAATTCAAATATGTTTTGTTTTCTGTAGCATTCACATAAATTTAGTTTTCTCCAGGTGTTTCATTTATCTGTCGTTTATAAGAGGAGCTTTGACAATAACAGACGAATGTCTTGAAATCACGTTAAAATAAACATGCTATGTAGTACTTCACTCGATAAAGGCCTTTTGGTCGAAACATTGCTGCGTATTGTTATTGTTTTCGTATTTTGTAAAACTACATTACTTTTTTTTACGTTGCTCGCCATTACTTAAGTTGTAGAAAATAATGTTTTGTTTTTACAAGTTTCACGCTTTGCTATCTCCACTGATGGAGATTTGCTATCTCCACTGATGGAGATTTGCTATCTCCACTGATGGAGATTTGCTATCTCCACTGATGGAGATTTGCTATCTGTACAATTTATTAACACTCCAGTTGGTTTCGTTTCTTATCAAGTTCATTATCAGACAGAACGTCTTACGTATTAATAGATTGTGGAAGTGTGTGTTTTTACTTTATGAAAATCTCTTCTTCTTCTTCGAACGCTCCATATCGATCACTTGTTAACCCCTCTATGTGATTTGTATGTGATTGGAACCTAAGAGCGATTGTGCATTGTGTCAGTTATGCGTCTACAAGTAGGCCAGTCCATCCGATTTCTGCGATGCTTTTTATTTACTAGGGTAGCGTCCCTAGGTCCTACAAAATTCGCCCCTTACGTCTTGTAGGTCGCAGTGGTACGATTTTTTGCTTCCCTTGCTGGCCTGGTACCACACGGGCGATGACGATGTCTAACATATAACCTAATATAAAACGCATACACTATTAACCCGTTCACTCCCAACTTTAAAGTATTAAAGCATGCAATTGTATTGCAATGTATACCGAAGTAGCCAGTATATCGTCTTTACATCATCTTACAAAAATACAGCAAACCAATATATCAGCTTTACATCATCTTACAAAAATACAGCAAGCCAATATATCAGATTTACATTATCTTACAAAAATACAGCAAACCAATATATCAGCTTTACATCATCTTACAAAAATACAGCAAACCAATATATCAGCTTTACATTATCTTACAAAAATACAGCAAGCTAGTATAGAGGCTCAGAAGGTCGAACAAACGAACAAGGGTTAATAAACGATTGCAAAATGTAAGTTAAGTTTATGGTTAAAGCACATACACATACACACTGTAACTAATGACACCAATTCAAGATCGTCTGCTGTCAAGTATTATCGATATAGGGGAAGACTACAGTAAAACTATGAAGAAATATCGAAACACGTAAATACAAAGTATTGTAGTTTTAAAAAAAACCAATAACAATACACAGCAAAGTTTCGTTTTTTTACTAAAAGCCTATTGGTCGAAACGTTGTTGTGTATTGTTATTGTTTTTGTGTTTTGTAAAACTACAGTACTTTGCTGTCAAGTATACAATTACGTGCTATGTCTTCACTATTGTGTACAAGATGAGAAGTTACTGTACAAGATGAGAAGTTACTGTACAAGATGAGAAGTTACTGTACAAGATGAGAAGTTACTGTACAAGATGAGAAGTTACTGTACAAGATGAGAAGTTACTGTACAAGATGAGAAGTTACTGTACAAGATGAGAAGTTACTGTACAAGATGAGAAGTTACTGTACAAGATGAGAAGTTACTTGTGTTCCCTCTAACATGATCATTTCTTAATTATACCAAAAACAAAGAATTATTTGCCAAATTTAAATGATAAAAATAAGAAGAATACCAAATACATTTTCTGCTGCCAAATAAATTGAAAGACGTCAAATATATGTAGTTTGGTTTTAAAATACAATTTGACAACACTTACCAAAAACATCCGGTCACCTGATATATAAATACCGGGGGATTCGGTAGTATGGGGATCAAGAAGCTATTTTCTTTGTTTTCACATTCATGTAAAATTTGTATAACCATTTTGGAAAGATTATGACTTAGAATAGTAGAAAAAATGAGTAAAAAAATGTTAAATCGTTGCCATGGAAACAATACAAATGGCGCCAAAAACAAAATTTCAAATCCTAAGGCTCTGAATCTAATGAATGTAAATGAATTCTGTTTTCACTCTAAGGTGTGCAATTGTAATATCTAAAATATTACACATGATGTTTAGGATATATTAAATATTTAATTTTTATAAATTTTGGGTAAAAATTCCACAAAATTCGGTCAAAAAATGCTGTTTTTGGGGGTGTGTTTACCCAAAATTCATAAAAATTTAATATTTAATATATCCTAAAAATCATGTGAAATGTTTTAGATATTACAATTGCTCACCTTAGAGTGTAAACAGAATTCATTTATATTCATTACTTTCAGAGCCTTAGGGATTTACAATTTTGTGTTTGGCGCCATTTTTATTGTTTCTATGGCAACTCGTTGACACATTTTTAAAACAATTTGTTTTCTCTTTTAAGTCATAATATCTCAAAATTGTAATACAAATTCTACATTAATATGAAAGCAACGAAAAAGTTTCCAGACGAGAATCCCCTTTAACGATACTAATATTATAGCTGAAAACAGGAAGTTACAATTATTGACTATGTACTAAATGCACATGAAGTACCTAGTACTTATCCAAATACTCGATATTATATCAAGTATTAAAAATGTACCAATTCGAAGCTAACTAGTTATTTTAAAGATGAATACCATCAGAGTTTGGAACATAATTTACTAGACAACTATTGCAATCAAACTTTCACGTGAGGACACATACTGATGAAATACTAGTGATAAAGTAACGAATACTTTTTTTTTCTAGTAGCTATTCGGTAATTTTGGATCCATGAATAATGGTATTCGAGTAAGAAATAGTTGCTATTTGCACATCACTAATGCGTATGTAACTGAATAATCCAGTAGTTACAAACGCGTATGATGGACATTTGAGTAACATTATGAAAATAAGTATTCTCTTGTGTCATGGCTAGTGACTCACCGTATGACAATTGCCAATCTTCTACTGGTGGACTTTCAGGTAAGTGATTCCTGTTGTTTGTTGTCAGTGAGTTTTATGACAAGTAGAGATAACGGCTACTCTTGGATGGTTGTCAGTGAGTTTTATGACAAGTAGAGATAACTGGGAGGGAAGGGAGGGGTGTGTTAAGAGTGTGTGGCTACCCCTGTAAAACTTGCCGAGCTGGTCAGATGATAGTTTACTTGGATTCTCCCAAAGAAGTTAATTCTTATTTTTCATGTTTGTTGGCTTACACGCTCTGATATTACTATAGTTCGTTCCAAAATTCGTGATCATCTTTACCGACCGATATAAAATCACCCACTTGACATAAATTCTTAATTTTTGCATTTTTAAATAGGTAACAGTGACGACGTTCCAATAGTATTTTTTGCCCACCCAAACCTTTAGTTCTGTAAGAATTTTATTATATGTTATTACTAAATTTACCGCGATGTTGATCTGGTATACTTGTCGAAATTTTACAGTACGATTGTCAAGTTTGTCTATAACTAAGCATTTCCGTGTTCCAAATGCAATTCAGTGCACGTCAAAATCGGAATCCGTGGAATTAATCACTTCACAATGTTTCCTACCGACTGTCATTGGCGTATGTATGCAACATTTACTTTCATTTATAGAAGTGGAAGGTATCATTTGTTCACTATGTGACCTTTCTTTTTATAATATGTAATAGGAATACGCCTTTGCAATCATTCGCCACCATTTTGTGTATTACTGTAAGTTCTAAACTTTGATTATCATTTTGTTGTGCTTATGCAAAATTATATAACAAAAAACGTTTTTTTACATCAACTAAGCTACCTACCAATTAGTTTAACATGGATTCGTAACGTCGTGAGGTATATAAGACTGTATGCAAAAATTACTTATATCCATCAGATAGATTTCGTACAAATTAAACCGTAGTGTGATCACGAATTTTGGAACGAATTATAATAACAGGTTCGCCTTAGGTTGAAAGTGCGTGCCTCGGCTTAAAGAGTCTTTAATCCCCTACTTAACAAACAAAATTATAGCAATGAGTATGGCATAGAGGTTAGATGCTCACCTCTCGTGTCAAAGGTACCCGTTCGATCAACCAAGGAGCCAATAGGATATTTTTCCAGAGATTATCTGATCTCAGTGTAGATGAGATCGAGTTCCTAGTCCTATCGGAGACGGATGATAAAATGTAGGTCCCTTGTTCATTTTGAGTACGTAAAAATACCTTTGGCATTTCAACGTCGAGAAGAGTAATCGAGAAATCGAAATCTGCTGCTCGAGCACAATTTTTTAGAAAAGATATCAAAATAAAATTTCAACAAAATTTCTTCACCATCTTCCAAATTACCTACGGAGTTCGTGTACTATCACTGAGGTCTTCATGTGTAAGAAAGAGATCGGATCACACATGGTTAGTCACCGAAGTGGAATGATTATGGTACAATCAATCAATCAATCAATCAATCAGAAAGAAAACAACAATGTGACTTACTGAGTAACTGCTACATGTATAACTAGGTACAATGTTACTAGACGTTTAGTGAGGATTATTATTACCTTACTCCGTCAGGTTTCATAGCTGCTCTGATCTTTTCCCCAAATATATTTACCAGTGTCATCATCATCAGGTGCCGTGCCGGCGGGCGTAGGCGATCATGGATCTCCACAAATCTCTGTCGTTGGTTTTGCTATCAACTCAGATGTTGACGCTCTACCGTGCCATGAAGTCAGGCTATCCAAAAATTTATCTCTCTGTCTTTCTCTGTCTCGTTTAGCCTCGATTCTACTGGTTGTTACAATGTGTTCTAAACCTCCCCTCCTCATCAGATGCCCGAAATATGATGACTGCCTCTTTCTTATATTGCTGATAAGTCTTCTCTGTGTCTTGACCTCATTCAACACCTCAATATTAGTACTTTTAGCAGTCCATGGATTCTCATCATTCTTCTGTAAAACCACATTTCTGTGGCCCTCAGAGATTTTCGATATGTGTGTTCCTTGTCCATGACTCGCATCCGTATGTCAGTATTGGTTCTATGTAGCACTGAATAACTCGCATTCTGATCGGGATTGACAAGGACTTGTTGCAGATAATGCTTCTCATTTTCAGGAACGATGTTTTACCAGTGTTCATAGTTCATAAGTACGGTTCCAACTTCACTGCAAAGGATCACCCCATAATTGCTCCGTTCCTGTGCCAATGAAAATCACACGAAATGCTAACAACTGTGAAATGTTTCCTATGTGAACTAATTCTAGAATGAAACAGCCGCGTACCGCCACAAAAATCAACTTGCACCGCATAAAATGCATATGGCCGTCGCTAATGTAGCAACACAAAACTGTTCATCACTTGAATTGCAATTCTTGTCGAAGGGACATCAATCACGGCAAAATCCAGCTTTCTGCACCCACAATATAACTGCATACGGCAGATTGAGCTTGTTCGTCATAACCGCTGTCCTCCATTTTCTGAATACACACAACAAGCGCACGGTTGACACAGCAAAAAGCATTACACGTAACAGTCATAGCTCACAGGGTTGCTCAAGAACTAACTCAGTAGCTCGGCAAACGAAACCGGAAAAATACTCGACCAAACATGGCGGAAATGCGCTAGCAAAGTCGTGTTCAGAATCAAACAGTTCTGACTCTGAATGGCCCTCCGCATTCCGCCATTGCTGTCCAGTGTATAACCGATATAAGGGAAGACTGTAGTAAAACTATGTAGAATGGTGAAACACGTAATAACAAAGTACTATAGTTTTACAAAATTCAAAAACAGTAACAATACACAGCAACGTTTCGTCCAAAATGTCTTTAACGTTTCTATCGTAGTCTATATGTAGTGTGCAGTGAAATTCGTTACTCCTGTTGTTTCGTTTGCTTGATAAAGGCCTTTTGGTCGAAACGTTGCAGTGTATTGTTATTGTTTTGTATTTTGTAAAACTACAGTACTTTATTATTACGTGTTTCGCTAGTGTATAACCACAAATTAAATGACTGATAGCGACAAATTATTTGACTGATAGCGACAAATTAATTGACTGATAGCGAACACTTATTTGACTGATAGCGACACATTAATTGACTGATAGCGACACATTAATTGACTGATAGCGACACATTAATTGACTGATAGCGACAAATTAATTGACTGATAGCGACAAATTATTTGACTGATAGCGACAAATTAATTGACTGATAGCGAACACTTATTTGTCTGATAGCGACAAATTAAATGACTGATAGCGACAAATTATTTGACTGATAGCGACAAATTAAATGACTGATAGCGACAAATTAATTGACTGATAGCGACAAATTAATTGACTGATAGCGACAAATTAATTGACTGATAGCGACAAATTAATTGACTGATAGCGACAAATTAATTGACTGATAGCGACAAATTAAATGACTGATAGCGACAAATTAATTGACTGATAGCGACAAATTACAGCCGTTCTGTGTTGATTCATCAAATGTCTCGTGTCTCTAACAAAGTGTTTGTGTTTGGCAGTTCTCATTTTACCCCCACCTCACTCCCTCATCTTTTTCCCTCTGGATAGGAATGTGGATTTATAAATGTTTTCAAAGTCATCTATATAACCTGCTTATCTTATGTCATTGATGACGTCTGCACTATCCATTAACTGTCCTTCCTCGATCACTGCTATATCAGCCAGGTAATCTGCCTGATCATTTCCTTTTACTTCGGCATAAAAAATGGTCCAAAGACGAATGATTAAATTGCACTGGATTTTTCCATATGGCCCCTCTCTGGAATCGAACTGACAGCCTTCTGAAAGTCTTTAAGACAAACATCTTAACCACGTCATCACAGAGACTCATGTATGTCATGGTAAAACACGTAATAATAAAGTACTGTAGTTTTACAAAATACAAAAACAATATTTATTTATTGTATAACCAATTACAGTCTTCCTTATATCGGGTATACAATATATATCAACAAAAACAATAATAATCAAATAGTTTTACTGCAATCTCATCTATATTGTGATTATGTCATGGTAAGAAAATAATGATGATAAAATCACGTGGGTCATTCGTGAGGTGCTCAATGTACCAAGCCATTACCGTCTTATATAATATTAGTTATATTAATCAGTCTAACACATATTTATATAATATTAGTTATATTAATCAGTCTAACACATACTTATATAATATTAGTTATATTAATCAGTCTAACACATACTTATATAATATTAGTTTTATTAATCAGTCTAACACATATTTATATAATATTAGTTATATTAATCAGTCTAACACATACTTATACAATATTAGTTATATTAATCAGTCTAACACATATTTATATAATATTAGTTTTATTAATCAGTTTAACACATACTTATATAATATTAGTTATATTAATCAGTCTAACACATATTTATATAATATTAGTTTTATTAATCAGTTTAACACATACTTATATAATATTAGTTTTATTAATCAGTCTAACACATACTTATATAATATTAGTTATATTAATCAGTCTAACACATACTTATATAATATTAGTTATATTAATCAGTCTTACACATATTTATACAATATTAGTTATATTAATCAGTCTAACACATACTTATATAATATTAGTTATATTAATGAGTCTAACACATGCTTATATAATATTAGTTATATTAATCAGTCTAACACATGCTTATTCAATATTAGTTATATTAATCAGTCTAACACATACTTATACAATATTAGTTATATTAATCAGTCTAACACATACTTATATAATATTAGTTATATTAATGAGTCTAACACATGCTTATATAATATTAGTTATATTAATCAGTCTAACACATGCTTATATAATATTAGTTATATTAATCAGTCTAACACATACTTATATAATATTAGTTATATTAATCAGTCTAACACATACTTATATAATATTAGTTATATTAATCAGTCTAACACATACTTATTCAATATTAGTTATATTAATCAGTCTAACACATGCTTATATAATATTAGTTATATTAATCAGTCTAACACATACTTATATAATATTAGTTATATTAATCAGTCTAACACATACTTATATAATATTAGTTATATTAATCAGTCTAACACATACTTATATAATATTAGTTATATTAATCAGTCTAACACATCTTATATAATATTAGTTATATTAATCAGTCTAACACATACTTATATAATATTAGTTATATTAATCAGTCTAACACATACTTATATAATATTAGTTATATTAATGAGTCTAACACATGCTTATATAATATTAGTTATATTAATCAGTCTAACACATGCTTATATAATATTAGTTATATTAATCAGTCTAACACATACTTATATAATATTAGTTATATTAATCAGTCTAACACATACTTATATAATATTAGTTATATTAATCAGTCTAACACATACTTATATAATATTAGTTATATTAATCAGTCTAACACATACTTATATAATATTAGTTATATTAATCAGTCTAACACATACTTATATAATATTAGTTATATTAATCAGTCTAACACATACTTTATATAATATTAGTTATATTAATCAGTCTAACACATCTTATATAATATTAGTTATATTAATCAGTCTAACACATGCTTATTCAATATTAGTTATATTAATCAGTCTAACACATGCTTATTAATATTAGTTATATTAATCAGTCTAACACATCTTATATAATATTAGTTATATTAATCAGTCTAACACATACTTATATAATATTAGTTATATTAATCAGTCTAACACATATTTATATAATATTAGTTATATTAATCAGTCTAACACATACTTATATAATATTAGTTATATTAATCAGTCTAACACATACTTATATAATATTAGTTATATTAATCAGTCTAACACATACTTATATAATATTAGTTATATTAATCAGTCTAACACATACTTATTAATATTAGTTATATTAATCAGTCTAACACATCTATATAATATTAGTTATATTAATCAGTCTAACACATACTTATATAATATTAGTTATATTAATCAGTCTAACACATACTTATATAATATTAGTTATATTAATCAGTCTAACACATACTTATATAATATTAGTTTTATTAATCAGTCTAAACATATTATATAATATTAGTTTTATTAATCAGTCTAACACATATTTATATAATATTAGTTATATTAATCAGCTAACACATATTTATATAATATTAGTTATATTAATCATAACATTATATAATATTAGTTATATTAATCACTAACACATCTTATTAATATTAGTTATATTAATCAGCCTCACATCTTATTCAATGTCTTATTCAATATTAGTTATATTAATCATTCTAACACCTTGACTGTACTCTACTTAATGTCTAATGTGTACGTTTTGTTCGTATTGTTTAATGATAACATCAAGTGCCCAGTGAGAAGAAACAATAAAGTCTGGAATAACTTGATCATTAAATCAACAGTAAGACAAGGATGCGTATCCTACGTATTCTTCATCACAATAATTTGCAACTCTCGGCAGTGGCATGCTATCTCTGCCGACAGGGACGGCAATAGGGAAACCCGGGTACAATCTTTCTTCTTCTTTGCTTGGTTCTTCGCCCAAATTTTAATCACTCTTTGTGATATTTTGATCTTTCCAAGAACGTGTATACGTTGCACATTGTTTGTGACCCCTTAACGCATAGACTTCTAACGTTTGGACATGTGCATCCGATATCAGCCAAACCTCCTTAGTCGCCTCTTACGACATGCGTGGCGGTAACAGTGGTTTTTGTTCTTTACACCCCCAATTTGGGCCCGGTAAACAAAGGGCGCCCCGGTCAAGGGAAGTTAATCCTTCAGCTTTTGACCCCTTTGTTATTGTTTATCCCATATATTGACAATATTTTTGCAAAATATCCAATTCAATAAAAAAGTCACAACCATGATGAGTCATTTGAAAATATTATAATTTTAAAAACTCTACTAAATGAGCTGCTTTTTGACAGACGACAAAAGTAATTATAGCCACAAGAAAGAACTGAAACGCATCAACAAATTAAATAACACATGTAAAGATCACAATAAGAAAGTTATCGTTGAAAAAGACTGAAATTATGACAAAACTAGAGCAAAAAAGAAATACAAATATCTTCATAATAAACCAACAAGGAAAAACTTCCGGTTTTTGGGGAAGCTTGATAACCTCAGACGGAAGAATCAGTCCCAGAAATGCAGCAAGATGCAACATAGAAAAGTAAATCATCGGCCAATTTTACCGTTACTATAGTTCGTTCCAAAATTCGTGATCATCTTTACCGACCGATATAAAATCATCCACTTGACAGAAATTCTTAATTTTTGCATTTTTATATAGGTAACAGTGACGACGTTGCAATAGTATTTTTGCCCCCCCAACCTTTAGTTCTGTAAGAATTTTATTATATGTTATTACTAAATTTACCGTGATGTTGATCTGGTATACTTGTCGAAATGTTACAGTACGATTGTCAAGTTTGTCTTTAACTAAGCATTTCAGTGTTCCAAATGCAATTCAGTGACGTCAAATCAGGAATCCGTGGAATTAATCAGTTCAGAATGTTTCCTCCGACTGCCCATTGGCGTATGTACGCAACATTTACTTTCATTTATAGAAGTGGAAGGTATCATTTGTTCACTATGTGACCTTTTTTTTTATAATATGTAATAGGAATACGCCTTTGCAATCATTCGCGACCATTTTGTGTATTACTGTAAGCTCTAAACTTTGATTATCATTTGTTGTGCTTATGCAAAATTATATAACAAAAAAAAACGTTTTTTGCATCAACTAAGCTACCTACCAATAAGTTAAACATGGATTCGTAACGTCGTGAGGTATATAAGACTGCATGCAAAAAATTGCTTGTATCCATCAGATTGATTTCGTACAAATTAACTTAGTGTGATCAAAAATTTTGGAAGGAACATGATTGTAAACATGTGTCTTTATACAAAAAACGTGCCTTATACAATACGATCTTCATCTCAGCTTTATGCTATCAGTGTCACAATTTGACATTTGCAACAAATGAAATAATAAATATTACAACAGAAAAATGAAATGTATGTAAAAATAGCGGAAGTAACATGTAGAGATAAAATTTTAAAAAAAAACCCGGCACTATTAGAAACTTGATAGGAAGAACAAGATTGCTAGAGAAAATTTTTGGAAATAACAAACTAAATGGTTGGCCCATGTAACACCTTGCTACCTTGTCTAAAGTTCAATATGAGCAGAGAATTTATCTGATGTTTTACGTACAATGATATATGTTGTGTATGTAGTCCGCCCGTATGGTGCCGGTGCTTGAAAAGGAGCAAAGAATAGTATCAATGCGACCTACAAGGCATGTCGTAAGAGGCGACTGATGTAGGGGGCCTAGAGAAGCTACCCTAGTAAATAAAAAGCGTCACAGAAATCGCATGTGCAGGCATACTTGTAGGGGCATAACTGGCACAACGTACAATCGCTCTTAGGTTCAGATCACATACAAATCACACAGAGTAGTTAACAAGTGGTCGATGTGAAGCGTTCGAAGTAGATGTTTGTAGTATAAAATTATCCATTACTTTCCCTGATCAAGTTTACACATTTCCTTTAAGTTCCAGAAAATTGAACCAAAAACTCGTCCGCATGTGTAGCATGCATATTTTTGTAGTCTGGCTATACTTGTAAAATCAACGATTACAAATTGAATTAGAACATTATTGATCAGCCGATTTCTTGCCAATTAGGACGCGGTAAAATATAAAAAAAATAAAAATCAAACAACTGTTGGGATTTCAAGACGGGAAAAAAATAGGGCCCAAACTGCCCGTGATCAGATATAATGAACAACATTGCTAGATCCACGCGCGCAGTTAAAGGGAAAAACACAAAAACAATATGATGATTGATTGATTGATTGAATGAACATCATCGTTACACGTCGGCAATAATCATGCGTGATTCAATCTCTGTCTTACAGAGAGATTGTTACTACAGAGCACAAACTTTGTTGTATCGGCAAGGGTCTGCGTAATTCTTTCTCTTACCAGGAGATATCAGCTACAGAGCACAAACTTTGTAGTGTAGGCAAGGTATGCGTGATCCAATTTCTGTCTTACACAGGAAGATCTCAGCCACAGCGCACAAGCTTCGTAGTATCGGCAGGTCCCGTGATTCAATTTCTATCTTACACGGGGAGATCTCAACACAGAACACAAACTGCGTAGTATCGGCCAAGGGTCACAGACTCTGTTTTACACAGGAAATCTCAGCCACAGAACACAAACTTTGTAGTGTCGGCAGGGTCTGCGTGATTCTTTCTCTGTCTTACCAAGGAGACCCTCGTTTCAGACACACACTTCAATTGGGAAGGATCCAGATTTAATGTTGAAGATGGTGTAAATTGGAAGGAATATTTAACATCTGCTATTTTTATGTTTTGCCGGGCAGCGGCTTCACAGCCTACTATTATGAATGTTACACTTTTAAAGACTTCGTTTACGTGCTCAAAATAAACATGGCACAAATACCCGTTTGCAACTGAATTAAAATAAGCAACATCTTTTCACTTCCTCATTGAATAAATACATTGACAAGTTAGGGGTGGAACAACGTACTTTTAGGTTTGAGAACACATCAGCTACATCGTCATCGTCATCATCACCCACATCATCATCATCATCATCATCATCATCATCATCATCATCCATCATCATCATCATCCACATCATCATCATCGCAATCATCCATCATCATCCACATCATCATCATCATCATCATCATCATCCTGACCATTAATCATCCTCAATCACCATCATCATCATCATAATCAGTAATCACCAATCATCATCATTTCATCAATCATCGTCTACATCACCATATCATCATCACAATCATCGTCTACATCACCATCATCATATCAATCATCGTCTACATCACCTTCACTATTCAATATATTATAATCTACCATTATCAATATAATCAATCTCTAATCACCATCACATCATTACCATATCATATCACGTTATTCTATATCATAATCACCATCACCATGAGCATAAAGTAATCA
Organism: Arion vulgaris; assembly: GCA_020796225.1. Classification (NCBI taxonomy): domain Eukaryota; kingdom Metazoa; phylum Mollusca; class Gastropoda; order Stylommatophora; family Arionidae; genus Arion; species Arion vulgaris. Next base: position 45,742,567 of record CM036760.1, on the reverse strand, counting down.
CTTCATTAATCACATCAGATCATCATCATCATCATCATCGTATACATTGTCATCGTCAACATCTCCCGTTTCCTGCATATGTGAAACCCCCGTGTCACATATTATGTGCCTCTCTTGCTAGTGAATAGTCACGAACATTTGAAAGACTCATGTCTGAATCAATTGAGATTAGTACACATGTGTAGTGGTCTCAACTCATGACCACACTTACTTTCAGACTAACAATGTTTACAAACGTATTATGTACACTACATGTGAGTAAGTGGTTCCTATTTACAAACGCATTGCAAACTCTAATATTGGGCATAATTGACCTGGAATCCCTTAATTAGTTTCAGTTAGACAAATTTATATATTATTAGTAGAAGACAACGAGGCTTTGAATTTTACTCTAATTCAAATGAGTCTGTGCCTATTTATTGATGAAAAATATCTACAAAATACTGATATTCATTATTGTTAAACTTAACACTGAACTATTTGTTTCAAAGAATTTGCCCAATCAAGAGTAAAGATGGTAAAGTTCTAACATCAAGGATACTCGAGAAGCAGAGAAAAAAAGATGGGCAGAACATTTTAAAGAAATATTAAATAGACCTGATCCACCAGTACTACTCAAGTTTGACAAGAGGCAGAAACAATCTCCTACGCAAATTTGAGATGATATAGTGTAGCTGAGGTCAGAGGCAATCCATTCCTTTGATAAACATTAAGTATTCATTCCGCGTGATGACAATTACTTGTCGAAATGCTCAATAGTCGGCTGATGAACAACTATTTCCAGGTTCAAGAACTAGTGTCAATCAAAGTATGGAAGTAATGAAACTGTTCCCAGATCAATGGAAAAAAGGGAATAATTGTTAAGATCCTCAAAAAAAGGATCTCAAAGATTGCAACAATTTTGGAGAGATCACTTTGATTATATTTGTAATGATCAAGACTTTCTGCAAAATCATTCTTAATGAATCAACAGGAGCAGTGGACACACCACATGAAGTAAGAACAATGGTTTAGACCTGCAGAAGCTGCTTAGCAAAATAATTACTTATCTGTGACTAATCTTGGAGGGAACATATTGAGAAGCAACATAGATCATGCTAAATTTCATCGATTTAAAAAAAAGCCTTGATAGTCATACAGAATCTCTCTGCTTTAGAATCATTGAATGACATTGGAATGACATAATAAATATACAAAAATTGATGTAAAATGAGCCTCTATCATGAGTTCACAGTGTCAATTCCCACTGATGTGAATTTAGCAACTAGGTTTAGGATTGAAACTCGAACTAAAGCAAAGGCCTGTATTCTATCTTTCGTAATTAATTGAGAGAATTTACTGATGTATTACTGAATAATGTTGTAGAGGCGTAGTGCCGGTGATTGGGGAAAGATAGTCAACTAAGAGATTTGGATTTGTGATATTATATTGCCTGTTAAGCTCAGAAACAACCAAGATATGCAAAGAAAAACAGACAACTTGTCATCTATAGCATCAAAGTTGGACTGCAGATAGCTAAAAAAACAAATATAATGAAGACACCTACAGTGGCAAGAAACAGATATCACCCTGAATCTAAAATATTAAAATAACAGAGCAGTTCACCTATTTAGGCAGCAATTTTGATTGCACAAGAAATATTAAAAAAAGACATTTTGATACGATTTGCAATAGAACATCAGCTAATTAAAAGTAAATAAAAATGAATCAATTATATAATTAAGACGAAAAAATTGCCAATTCAAATGATTGTATACAATCTGCATATCCAGCGAGAGTTGAAGAAAACAAATAACAAAGATATAGAAAGAACAAGTTAATCGGAACATAATTTGAAAATGAGATTCTGCGAAAAATATGATTGTAGATGGAACGGAATTCGATATAGGAGAGAATCAGAGGACATTTTGGTCAACCATAGTGACAACTGTTATAAGAGAAGATGGAAATATGTTGGACACACCGTGAGTGATCAACGAATGTCAAAGCAGGATTGAAGTGGGATTCAAAGCAAAGGTTCGAAGAGGTCGACCTTTAAGGAATTGCCCTGAAACGAACTTTGCTGAGAGTGCAAGAGGTTTCGTCTCAGTTCCATGGAGGAGATTGAGCAGTTGCCCAGGATAGAAGGCAGTAATGGAGAGTTATTTGAGGCTATGAACAACGTATAACGGTATCGAGAGAATTACTACTATTATATTTATTAAACTTAACTTGTTACATAATATAACCTTGATTTAGCATGTTAAAATAAGTTTTATTTTAAAATGAATTCAGTCTAAATGAACAAGTACTGGAATGCGAAGTCACATGACAAGTTATGTCTGATTTCCATCACATTCTTACTGAGTCTTGCCACTCGTATATATTATAGTTGCTGAAACACCATCAGTCACATCATACACTCATATATTCATCCTAAATTTGCAGTTCTTTTAATTTATCAAAGTCCATTATATTATTCTTTATCTTCTTCGATACATATATCTACTCACTATAATAGTAATACTATCATTCAACTATCAACTCTCTCTCCATTGATGTCCCATTGATCGCATAGATCAACTATTAGATCTGTATTGACATTCATTTCTCAATAGCAGCATATTTGTCAATGGACAAATGTATCTTATCATTATATCTTTCTCAATCTGTATGCCTACATCATCATAATTTCTACACAATCCCTCAGATGCTTAGATACCTTTCACCTCTGATCTCTAGTCCATCATCGTGCCGGCCTTTTCTTTTACCATGTCACACACATTGTTCTTCATTCGATGTAACTGCTTCGTACCGACCATTAATTTGTTCTCTTGCTTGATAGAAATTAAACTCCATGTTGTACCATTTTTTTTGATGTTTGTCTAATTTTGTTAGTTCAGCTAGTACACTCATCCTGTTACTACTTGTTTCTCATATTTGTCACTCAGTTATGGCACTGGCATAATGTGAAAATGTAACATTGTCTAAACTTAAATTGGCGCATTTGCCAATTGCATTGCTTTGTTGGATGTGGAATTTCATTAGTTATCATTTGTGAAAAAACTGCTCCAACCATGGAGTCTTGCCTGATTTATGATGATTATCGATTGATTGATGTTACTTAACTGTTCATACTGTTTTTCAAACGGTGTATTCGTAATGCAAGATGTAAGATGTGTAAGAAGATCGTCTTAAATCAGAATACAAAGAGTCAGCTGCAACATTTTAAAATGCATATAGCTGATGAATCAGCGGGATAGTACACAACTTCTACTCCAATTATAAGAATGATATTCTGATAACTTATTTCTTCAATCACATTAGGCTGTCAGTATGAAACTTTCTTGAGCTAAAGGGCTGATAGGTTCATTAACCCATATTGTTAGTATTTCAGAACTTTCTATTAGCGGGAAGCTTTCCCGATCAAAATGAAGTGTATAATTTTGTCCGGATTCAAGCTTGCAACGTCTGAGGGCGATATATTGTAATGTACAGTCTTCCTGAATCCCATCTTATAGAATCAAGAGCGTGGCCAACTGAGTGAAGACGCTGGTTTTCCTCAAGTTTGCAGAATATTACAGTGTCCTACGACTATCTAAACATTTGAAATCTTGCACCTTCTATTTCCAATGGTTAAAAAAGCATTCTCCAATCTTCTGTGATTTCTATGCTTGATCCAGACTGGTTAATAGTTATAGACGCTATTCCTCCTCTAGTTGCTTTCGCTCTGAGGTACGGCGGTTATGTCTGGGCCTGGGTGTTTTATTAGGTGAGGCCATATTAGATCTGGATCTCTGAAATGTTATGCTGTCGTTGTACTTCTGAAGTTACTTTACTTTGCCTTGAGTAACAACCAAGATTGGCAGCTTTTCTGTCAGTTGAGACCAGTCTCACAAATATTGCGCATCCTATCAATATCAGTTTTGGATCATGTAAAAGCTGGCGTTCTTATCGTTAACAATTGTTGATCAAAATATTAGCTTTTGTCGTTGCAAGACATAGCTTTAAATTTTTCTGAATAATTGTCAATTAAATTGAATTTTGTATCTGATATTCAATCCAGTATTCGCCATTAAATCAAAGTTGACACATAGCTTGAATATTTGAACTAGTCTTGGTATTATCTGTATTGGAACAGATTCTAGGTTCGAATCAGTGAATCATGTTGTTTGTGACCTTTATGAAAGTATGTTGCACGTGTAATGTCAGATCAGCGCTAGTTTAGTTCAAGAATCACCAAGTAGTGATTTGCTGGTGACAAGAGGTACCTCTGTTTGGACTGATTCGAGAGTTGCTTGGCTGTTGAATAAGTTCTCCTATAAATAACTGTCCAGTTTTTTTAACTGACTTGTACTATATCATTCAGTTATTTTGTTAGCAAAATTATCTGGAATCAGTCACTATTGTATGATATATATGAGTCTTGTGTAGTTGACAATCTGTCTACACTGATATTGATTCTCTGAATTATCTTCTTTATGTAGTCAGCTGTTTACCCTCTGTACTCTTCTTGTACATTTGTGTCTGAATAATAAATGTCAAACTACCCTTCTATGAGTCCGTATTATGCATAGACATTTAGTCTGTATAGCTTCATTCTCATAGCACTTTGTATAAAATGTACTCTAATCATCATTATATCTTAACTTCGGGTAATACATCGAACTTTTAATCTATGTAGCATTGGTTCATAACCTATTTTAGATGGCACAGCTTGAAGACTTTCACTTCCCTAACATTTTCTTCATTCCCCCGTCGAATTAATTGTACTTTTGAAAATTCAAACGAAAGTTGGTTTTCTAATTCTGAGGTTTATAACAAACACTGTTCCATAAACACAATAACATTGACAGTGAGAATGTATACATTAAACAAAAACACCGAATTGCTGCCCAGATATTTGAGAAAACTGTCAACATAAGTCAACATCAATGATGTTCTTGATTAGTTTTTAACTTTTGAATTTAAAAAGTTTTTAAACGGTGGAAAAAGATGTAGATTTAAAAACTTTAAAAAATACAAAATACACAACATTTTAATAATGTTTCAGTCTCTCCCACTCCTTCCCGTTCTATCCGTGTCTCAAATGTTTAGAACCGTTGCTGAAATCGTCTTGTCTTGATTTTAGTTTCTCGAAAATTTCATATTGTCCAACTTGTTCTCTTCTTCCATGAAGGACTTCTCTCTCTCTTTAGCCTGTTACGCCCCCCGGGTTTAGGGCAGCAACAAAGACACCATTCTTCCATGTTTTTGGCCTTCCTCGTATTGTGTTCCAACATGATTCATTTCCCTTCACTCTTTCTATCTTTTCCAAGTCGTCTTGGCTTCCCCCCTTTTCCTACCCCCTGGGTCCCTCTCAGTAGTTTTTTCGGGGCAGTCCCGCGATCACATGTCCAATCCATTCCCGCGTCGCTTTGGATGATAGTGCCCAATTTTTGTTGGATCGTGCAACAATTCTTTATTCGGGGAAAAAAGGGCGGGTAGCGTAAATTTTTTTGCCAAGTTGGAAAGGCGGAAGTCTGAAACGCCTCTGTTTGCCTCACATTCCCATCCTCAGCAAAATTGGCCAAGCTTTAAATTGCTTGGTTTTTTTATCTGTTTGGGGATTTGTCGGGGGGCAAATACCTTGTCTTTACAGCGTTTTGCCCAAACCCCGGCCCCCTTTCTAATAACCTTTTCCAAATGGAAAACGGTTTATCTCGGAGGGTTTTACCTTCTATTTGATGGTGCTGGGGTTGTTTTCAGGTCATTATGTTTTCCTGTTTATTTGCCCCAAACCCTCTCCCATATTGGGAGGGGGCAGGTCTTTTCCTGGATATTCTTTTGTTTAAAGGGGTGCTTCATCTGCAAATCTGTGTCTCAGTATGTGAGAACGTTGCACTAGAACATCGTCTTGCTCTTGATCTTCAGTTTTCGACACATCTTCTCATGATATTGTCTACAACTTGTCTTCTCTTCCAGAAGGACGTCATGATAAAATATTATTTTAAAACACTGGGATTCTCCATCTTAGATACGTGACTTTCTTCTCTATCAAAGTTTTCAAAATCTAAGTTGTATGATTGTATTGATTCTGTATGTTTCTGATGTTTCTGACAAATTTTTGTTGTATGTTTCTGACTGTTTCTCTGTAAGATAACAAATGCTAAGTTGTATGTCTCATGTTTTCTGCGTATAAACATTGTTAGCGAGACCAATTAACATAAATGTTATCTGTAAGTGGACTAGCATAAATGATATACTGTAAGTGAGCCTAGTACAAAATGTTATACATGTAAAAGTGAGACACCATATGTAAATGTTGAGAATACTGTAACTAAGTGCAATAGCATCAAATGTTAAACTGATAAGTTAGACTTATGTTAACTGTAGCTAAATATTTATACTGTAAAGTGAGACTTAAAAACTTAAAAATAGTAAATAAACTTAAGTAGCTACACTACCTAAAGTTATACTGTAAGTGAGACTAACTATAAATGTTATGCACTTGATAGTGAGCACTTATACAAATGTTTACTGCTTCATATAGAGACTATGATAAATGATTATTGTAATATTGAGACTAGTCACTAAATGTTTACTGTAATGAGACTAGCATAATGTCTATGACAACTGTAAGTGAGACTATGTACAAATGTTATACTGTAAGTGAGACTAACAAATTAAATGTTATACTGTAATGAGACTAGCTAACAAGATAATTATACTGTAAGTGAGACTAGCATAAATGATATACTTAAGTGAGACTAGACAAATGTTATACTGTAAGTGAGACTAGTATAAATGTTATACTGTAAGTGAGACTAGCTATTAAACTGTACTATACTGTAAGTGAGACTTGTACAAATGTTATACTGTAGAGTGAGACTAGCAAATTAATGTTATACTGTACTAAGTAGAGACTAGTACAAATGTTATACTGTAAGTGAGACAGACTTCAGCATAAACTAGATATCTGTAAGTGAGAGATCTGTAGCATAAATGTTATACTGTGAGACTAGTATAAATGTTATACTGTAAGTGGACTGGACATAGCACAAATGTTATACTGTAAGTGAGACTAGCACAAATGTTATACTGTAAGTGAGACTAGCACAAATGTTGTATATACTGTAAGTGAGACTAGTATAAATATGTTATACATGTTTTAAAATGAGACTAGCACAAATGTTATACTGTAAGTGAGACTAGCACAAATGTTATACTGTAAGTGAGACTAACATAAATGTTATACTGTAAGTGAGACTAGCACAAATGTTATACTGTAAGTGAGACTAACACAAATGTTATACTGTAAGTGAGACTAGCACAAATCTTTATACTTTTGGTAAGTGAGACTAGCACAAATTTTATACTGTAAGTGAGACTAGCACAAATGTTATACTGTAAGTGAGACTAGCACAAATGTTATACTGTAAGTGAGACTAGCACAAATGTTATACTGTAAGTGAGACTAGCACAAATGTTATACTGTAAGTGAGACTAACACAAATGTTTCTTAAACCATGTTCGAGTGAGACTAGCACAAATGGTGAGCTAAGGACAAACTATTTCTCTCCAGAAATCATAGATTTCTTCTATTAGCTTCTAAAGTTCAATCACAGCAGCAATGTTGCAAGTTAAGACTGCGAACGGAGGGAGAGGGAAGACTGATGCTAAGACTCTTGCCAGCCCAGTTGAAAGACTAAATCAAAAGTTCCAGCCTAGATAGAGCAAGCGTAAAGTCAACGATGTATCCACTAACTGCCACTTAGAGATAATTACTTGTCGTCGGATCAATGTCGGATTTGGTCTGCTTTTTGACAAGTTCTACTGAAGTTCACGCCAGCCGCAGGTCGAACAATAATGTTGACATGACTATCAACAAGTACAATTATCAGTGAGTGATATCACGCGTACACGTGTGCTGACATACTAACATATAGACATACTGACACACATCGTCACAAACTTGTCTCCAACAAATATAATCTGATAGAAGAAACTGACAGTAATCAATCAAATCAATAGGACCAATCAATCAAGACAATCAGCCAAAGGAAATTATTCACTTATAGAAGGTATTGTTGTGCATCAACTATTTTATTCTCGTTATAGAAGGTATTATGTTGTACGTCAACTATTTTATTCTTGTTATAGAAGGTATTGTTGTGTTGTACATCTACTATTTTATTCTTGTTATAGAAGGTATTGTTGTGTTGTACATCTACTATTTTATTCTTGTTATAGAGGTATTGTGTTATCCTATTTATTCTTTAAGAAGGTTTGTGTTGTATATCTACTATTTTATTCTCGTTATAGAATATTGGTATATCTCTATTTATTCTTGTTATGGTATTGTGTCACTATTTTATTCTTGTTATAGAAGGTATTATGTTGTACATCTACTATTTTATTCTTGTTATAGAAGTTATTGTTGTGTTGTACATCTACTATTTTATTCTTGTTATAGAAGGTATTGTTGTACATCTACTATTTTATTCTCGTTATAGAAGGTATTTGTTTGTACATCTACTATTTTATTCTTGTTATAGAAGGTATTGTAGTTGTAATCACTATTTTATTCTTGTTATAGAAGTATTTTTGTTGTACATCTACTATTTTATTCTCGTTATAGAAGGTATTGTGTTGTACATCTACTATTTTATTCTTGTTATAGAAGGTATTGTGTTGTATATCTACTATTTTATTCTTGTTATAGAAGGTATTGTTGTACATCTATTATTTTATTCTTGTTATAGAAGGTATTGTCATCTCTATTTTATTCTCGTTATGAGGCATTTGTACATTACTATTTTATTCTGTTGAAGGTATTGGTTGTATATCTCTATTTTATTCTGTTAAGAGTTATTATTGCACATCTAATATTTTATTCTTGTTATAGAAGGTATTGTTGTACATCTAATATTTATTCTTGTTAGAATGTATTGTGTGATATCACATTTTATTCTGTTCATTGAAGGTTGGCTTGTAGCATCTAATATCTTTATTCCTGTTATAGAAAGTTGTTGAACATCTAATATTTTATTCGTTAAGAAGGATTGTCGTACATCTACTATTTTATCTTGTTATAGAGGTATTGGTTGTACACCTATTATTTTATTCTTGTTATAGAAGGCTATTGTAGTTTGTACATCAACATTTATACTTGTTATAGAAGTATTGTTGTGTTGTACATCACTATTATTCTTGTATAGAGGTATGTGTTAGTACATCAACTATTTTATACTTGTTATAGAAGTATTTCTGTATTGACTCAACATTTATACTCAAGAAGTTATTGTTGTGTGACATCTATATTTTATCAATGTATAGAAAGGTATTAGCTGTTGTACATCAAATTTATACTGTTATAGAATTATTGTTGTGTTGTACATCAACTATTTTATACTTGTTATGAAGTTATTGTTGAGTGTACATCAACTATTTTGATACTGTATAGAAGTATTGCTTGTAGTTGTATATCACTATTTTATACTTGTTATAGAAGTTATTGTGTGTACATCTACTATTATTCCTTGTTATAGAAGGTAGTAGTTGTAATCTACTATTTTATTCTGTTATAGAAGGTTGTTGTATTGTACATCTCTATTTAGACTTGTTATAGAAGGATTTTGGTTCACTATTTTATTCTTGATTATAGAAGTTATTGTGTGTTGTACATCTACTATTAATCTATACAAAGTAAATGTTGTGTTGTAACTACTATTTTATTCTTGTTATAAGATAGCAAAGACATCTACTATTTTATTCTTGTTATAGAAGGTATTGTGTTGTAATCTACTATTTCTCATTCTTGTTATAAGGTGTTATGTTGTATATCTACTATTTTATTCTGTTATAGAAGGTGTGATTGAACCTATATTTTATTCTTGTTATAGAAGCTATTGTGTTGTAACCTATTATTTTATTCTTGTTATAGAGGTATTGTGTTGTACACTATTATTTTATTTCGTTATAGAAGTATTGTTGACATCAACTATTTTATTCTGTTATAGAGGATTGTGACACACTATTTTATTCTTGTTATAGAAGGTACCACAAAGTTATCATATGAATGTATTGTAGAAGGTACGTTAAAAAGAAGGTATCGTTATAGAATGTATCGTTAAGAAGGTATCTTAAGAAGAATCGTTATAGAAGTTCTCGTTAAAGTAGGTATCGTTATAGAAGATATCGTTATAGAAGATATCGTTAACGAGATTGTATGCGTAGAGATCGATGTGGCAATCGTTTCTGATAAAGAATATGGCGACATCGAAAACATTACCGCAGAAGTGTTCAAAGCAGACAGAATACAGCACTTGCCGATGCAAGAGCTTCTAAGTATTGGACAGAAAAACATCCCGCAACAATGGAAGTAGGGAATAATTTCAACCCGTCCTTTCAGGTATATCGAGATTTAAATGAAGAGGATTCCTATTATCATAATGCCAAGACGTTTCAAATCATTTCAATGAAATTAACGGGCAGTGGATGAACTGGAAGAACAAACTGTTTTAGACTTGGAAGGGATCAACAAGGCATGGGCTATGGACTAGTGATCGGCAGTAATGAAGACCTGTGCCCTACGTGGTGACCGCAACAGATTGGTTCCTCTGGCAAGTGAGCACAGGATCGAAGGAGAACAATCATGGTAAGTCAATCAAAGAAGAAAATGGTCCCAAAATTACAAACAAAGCACATCTTTGAGCCAATGTCGAAAAATTTGCCCGAGTTGACAAGAATAAGAAACAGCATGTACATATTGTCTGCACAGTACTCCCCTGAGTAATGACAATTAAAGGGATGGAGAGGCATCCGTAGCAAAAGAATGGGTCACATGACGAAACTGAGCCTGTGCAGTCGCACGTGTCAGGAAGATCGTGGCAGGAAAATGAGACACAGCAACGTGTACACAATTATCAGCCTCTAGGCCGTGGCAAAAGCGAACAGACGAACATGTAGATGGAGTCACCAAAGCAGAGACTGGGTCTAATGAGGGAAACTTGGAGCCATGTGCCCGAGTTTACTGATGTCGGTAGTCACGGAAAAGAACTCGGAAATGTCTTGAAAACGCTGTAATGTATCGTGTCGACATAAAGATTCCTATCAATGGCTTAGCACAGATACATTTACTGAGTAATTGGCCAGCGTAAATCTAAAGTTGCGTTTTAGTGCTAGAAACTGCACCCAGGACAACCGTGCAGGATCTGTTAAATAACAACTACATTCCCGGAAGCACTGATGGATGCCAACGAAACTGACTCCTGGGACAACCGGGCAGAACTGTTGAAATAACAGCAACATTCCCGGAAGCACTAGGTGATGCTACGAAACTCACTCTGGGACAACCGGCAAGGTTGTTGAAATAACAACTAAATACCCAAGCACTGAGGTGGGGATGCCTAACGATGCCCTCCTGGGACAACCGGAGGTATGTTCATTACAACAAACATCCCCGGAAAACTGGGAGGTGATGTGAGCAATCTCATGCTTGCTGGCGACGAAACGACCCTCTTAATTTGGCTTGGCCAAGTCCGTGTTTTCTGAGTCCGAAATGCAAGTAAAATCAAATTGCAGCGAAACACTCGAAGGTGAAAGTATCCTACTGGAATAAACTCAAAGTGGTCAGTAAGAAATGAAAGGACAATGCATTTGGCGAAGGCTGACACTTTAACGGGCCATAATGTATTACGCCGTCCTAGACAAGTTTATGTGTCCGTGAAAATGTTCCATCCGGAAGACCACAGCAGAACGTCGTAAAGTATAACTCACTGTTTGGCGTAGATCACAAGCCAATGATACGCATAAGCGATCGAAAGCTAGGTCCGGACCAAATATCGGTAGAATGATTGTTCTTAGAAACTACCTAGTAAATCAACATGCTAGCAGAACTTGGGTAGACAGGTCTGATTACTAGAACATAATTGTGCAATAGATCAAACGTTCTTGTCAAAGGATCATTTATATCACAAGAAAATGCATAAATTGGCCGTGAAGAATGAACGACAGAAAGAACGAGAAGAAAGGAGAGAGAGACATGGGAGAACTGCTTATATCAGATAATTCCTAGATAATCTTGAAGAATGTTGCAACAACAACCACTTATCTTAAATTTCATCGAATAAAAACAAAAGCTCTTGATAGTCTACACAGAATTTCCGTGGAATGGTCTGGATGCTGAATACCAGACAAAAAAAAACTATATCAAGAGCTCTGATGGTTCACATGTGCAGTCCCACGATGCAGTACACAACGAAGTTGTGATTGAAACCCGAGAAACAAGCGTATTCTATCTCCACTATTCTTTGGAAGTGCATTGACTGGGTCATAGAAAATGTTGAGGAACGAAAATGGATAGATTGGGTGAAAAAGCAACTAGAAGTTTGGATTTGCAGATGATATTGCCCTTAAGTAAAACACTCAAGATATGCAAAGAACCAAGACACTTGTCATCTATAGCATCAAAGTTGGACTGTGAACATGAAACATATACGGATCAAATGTGAGAATGAAAAGAAGGAATGTCAGCCCTTTTGTCCTTCATGAGCAAGCTCTGTCAGTGTCCATTTCAATGAGCCAAGGCATCTTACTGCTAGTATCCACGTTACCCATCTCAATCAAAATTGCTTGTCAACGATACCAACAAGAGAATATGGCACACATCCGAAGACGACGCTGAGATGGATTGGGCATGGATGCGCATGGGGACTGGCTCCGACACAAAACGCCGAGATGGACTCCAGGGTGGCGAAAGCGTAAGACCCAAGACGACCTGGAGGAGAACGATAGAGCAAGAGCTGAAGGAAATGAAACATAGCTAAACAATACAGAGGAAGGCCATGAACAGGGAAAAATGGTGCGTTTGTTTCTGTAAAGCCAAGGGGGTAAACAAAGAGAGAGGATAGAAGGTTTTTGTAATTTCTATTTTATTCTTTTATAGAAGGTAGGTTGTATATCTACATTTTATTCTTGTTATGAATTTTTGTTGTATATTAAATTTTTTTCTTTTTATAGAAGGTATTGTTGTACATCTAATATTTTATTCTTTTTATAGAAATTTTGGCACCCACTATTTTTTCTTTTTTGAATATTTTGTAATTCATTTTATATTTTATAGAAGGTTTTTTGTGTTGTACACACATTTTTTACTTTTTATGGGGGGGGTTTTTAATCACATTTTATTCTTGTTTTGAAGGGATTTTGTTGTACATCAACATTTTATTTGTTAAAATATTTTGTACATCACTATTTTATTCTTTTTATAGAAGGATTGTGTTTTACATCTACTATTTTTTCTTGTTAAGAAGGGACCATTAAAGTTTTCGTATAGAAGTTTTTATGAAGGATGAAAAGGTATCGTTATAGAATGATGTTATAGAAAGGGATGTTAAAGAAGATATCGTTATAGAAATTCTCGTTAAAGTAGGTATGTTTTAAGAACGTTATAGAAGATTCTTTAAGAAGATTTGATAAATGCTGAGGACGATGTGGCAACGTTTCTTTATAAAGAATTGGGACATTGAAGACAACATTACCGCAAAATGTTAAAGCAGCAATATACAGCACTTTGCCAGATGCAAAAGCTTTTAAGAAAATTGGGCAAAAAACACTGCAACAATGGAAGATAGGGGAAAAATTTTTAACCCCTCCCCGTCCCCCTTTCCCGGGATATGAAGATTAACAAAAGAGAGATTACCCCCTTATAGAATGACCAAAACGTTTTTAAAATAATTTTTAAAAAAAACGGAGCAGTGGATACAACCCTGGGGAAAAACAAAATGGTTTTAGACCTGGGAAGGGGGCAAAAGGGGATGGGGGGTGCCCGGGGGGGTAAAGACCCGGGGCCCCCCTCCCGGGGGACCCCAAACAGATTTTGGGTTTCCCGGGCTGGCCCGTAGACGGGGGCAAGGAGAACTAATGGGTGGTAGAATCAATCAAAGAAAGAAAAGTGGGTCCACAAAATTACAAAAAAAATGCCATTTTGCCAATGTAGAAAAATTTGCCCGAGTTGACAAAAAATAAAAAAAGCAGGACGGTTTCTGGAACGAATGCAACTCCGCCTGAGAAATGACCAAAATTTAAAAAGATGAGAGGGCATCCGAGTAGAGAAGGGGGCCCCATGAGGGGAAAAACGGGCCTGCGCCCAAGTCAAGCTGCGTGTCAGGGCAGTCTCGTGGCACGGAAAATGAGAACACAACGGTCGCACCCCAATTTCCACCCCTTGGGGGATGGCAAAAGGGGAACAGACGAACATGTAGGATGAGAGGTGACCCCCAAAAAGAGCGGGTCACATGGGGGGAAACTTGGGGCCTTGCCCCCGGTTTAGGATGCCCGGGGAGTCACGAGAAAAAATCTCGGGAAGTGTCTTTGAAAACGCTGTAATGTATCGGGCGACATTGGGGAAAATTCATATCAAGGAGGCAGATACATTTACTGGGGAAATTCCCACGTTTCTAAAATTCTTTTATGCCTAACGCGCCTCCGGGGCAACCCAAGGGGACTGTTGAAATAAAACAAATTTGGAAGCACGAGGGGGGGGAGCCGGGACTGTCCTTGGCAACCGGGGAAGGACTTTGTTTTCAACAAACATCCCTGAAGAACTGGGGAGGGGATGTTTTAGAGCGCAAAATCTCAGTTGCGTTGCTAGCGCCGACGAAACGACCCTCTATATTATTGGTTAGTCCAGTCCGGGGTTTTTCCCGGGCAGGAAAAAGCAGAGAAAAAAATGCAAATTGCCTGGGCCAAAACACCTCAGAAGGTTTAGAATGTTCCTACCCGGAATAAACTCAAAGTGGAGTAAAAGTAAGCCCCCCAATGCATTTGGCGAAGGGACACTTTACACGGTGTGTTTTCTGTAAGCCGTCCCAGGACAAGTTTATTTCCCGTGAAATGTTCCCGATTCGGAACGACCCCCAGTCAGAACGGGGGTAAAAGTAGTAACTCACTGTTTTGGGGTAGACCAAAACCCAAAAAGGCAAAAACTGATCAAAGGCGGGTCGGGGAAAAAACGGTAGAATGGATTGTTCCAGGGGGCTACCTAGTAAACAACAGCTGGGGAACTTGGGAGACGGTCTAGTTACTTTTTGGGGGCTTTGTCAACGTAGATCAAACGTTCTTGCAAAGGGTCAATTATATATCACAAGAAGAAGAAAATGGCCCGAAGAAGAACGAAGAGAACGAGGGGAGAAGAGAGAGAGAGAGAAAGAGAAAAAGAGAGACATGGGGGGAATGCTTTATCAGATAATTACCCTACGACAATCTTGAAGGAACAGTTTCCAACAAAACCCTTATCTTAAATTTCACGAATAAAAAAAAAGCTCTTGATATCCACAGAATCTCCGGGAATATTTTGAGATGCTATGGAATACCAGAAAAAAATAAACATTATCAAGAGCCCCTATGATGGTTCACAGGGCAGTCCACTGATGGTGGACCCAAAAAAGGTTTGTGTTTAAACCGAGTAAAGAAGGCTTTTTCTATTCCGCTATTGTTTGGGGATGACGGGGCATAGAAAAAGTTGCAGGAAAAGAAAAAGGCAAAGGGGGGAAAAAAAAATCAACTGAAGATTTGGATTTTGCAGATGATTTGTTAAGTAAAAAAACAAGAATGCAAAAAAAAAACAGACAAATTGTCATCTATGCATCGGGACTGTAGATAAGCTATGAAAAAACAAATATACTGAAGATAAATGTAATGAAAAGGAAACGAAATCTCAGCCCATTTTGTGTCCGCTTCAATGAGCCAAGGCTCTAGTCATTGTGTGTCCATTTCAATGAGCCAAGGCTCCAGTCATTTCTCTAATTCATACCACGTTCACCTCAACAACAACAACAACATTGTCAAACAATCAACCTTTACCATAGCAACATCATTTCTAAATCAGCATTTACCATAACAACATCATTACTACATCAACCTTTACCATAACAACATCATAATTACATCATCCGTTACTATAATAACATCATTACTACATCAGCCGTTACCAGCAGATACTCCTGCATGATCACCATCAACTACTTGTATACACGAAAATGTCATGTGGACTGATATGTTACAAATGTCATGTGATGTTGTCATTTAGATTTGGTAAATGATGACAATGTTTGATATCATGTCACAACTCTAGTTTGTCATTTCACAATGACATTTTAGCGAAATTTAGTACATATTTGTGATGTAGTTGTGATGTGTTGATGTTAGTGATGTAGTTGTCACGTATTGATGTTAGTGATGTAGCGAATTTTAGTACATATTTGTGATGTAGTTGTGCTGTGTTGATGTTAGTGATGTAGTTGTCATGTATTGATGTTAGTGATGTAGTTGACAAGTATTGGTGTTAGCGATGTAGTGATGTTAGCGATATAGTTGTAATGTAGTGATGTTAGCGATGTAGTTGTGATGTAATGATGTTAATGCTGTAGTTAGGATGTAAGATTGATCACGTTTCTCGGCAATGTGTCTTACATATTACATTCGCATTGATTTCGCTCGTATGTGGGCAGTCAGTTGTAGGTACGGCAGTCACTGGTATATGGGGCAATCAGTGGTATATGAGGCAGTCACTGGTATGTGGGGCATTCTGTGATATGTTGTGCAGTCAGTGGTATATGGGACAGTCAGTAGTATATGGGGCAGTCAGTGGTATGTGTGACAGTCAGTGGTGGTATATGAGACAGTCACTGGTATGTGGGGCATTCAGTGATTTGTGGTGCAGTCAGTGGTATATGGGACAGTCAGTGGTATATAGGGCAGTCAGTGGTATGTGGGGCAGTCAAAATAAAAGTGGTATGTTGAGCTCTATATGTGATATTAAGCGCATGTCCAGAGGCCGCAGAAGAGGAAGAAGAAGTGGGGTATACCAAGCCGTCGTTTGATCACAAGCTTTGATGATGAAATACACACATTTATTTTGTACCTTCCTATAACTGAATGTAGCAAAGAAAAGAATATAATAGACAAGAAATGAACAAGCAATCAATAAGATCATTGGAAGCCACAGAAATGTGGTTTTACAGAAGAATGCTGAAAATTCCATGAACAGCGAAGAAATCAAATGAGGAGGTTTTTAATCAGACCTACACACACAAAGAAACCTTATCAAAAGAATAAGAATCAAATAATGAAGGTTCTTCGAGTATGTAATGCGAAGAGAAGGTTTAGAATATTTGGTGACTACAGGTAAAATTCAGGGAAGGAGAGATCGTGAAAGACAGAGGGAGAAGATGTTGGATGGCCTGACATCATGATTCGACACAAGATCGACATCAGAACTGATTACATGCACCAGTCAGAGAAAGTTGTGGAGAGACATGATCGCCTACGCCGGCAGCATGCCACTTGATTGATTGAAACAACAACAGAGAAAGAAAGAAACGACAGGCAAACATGTCTAAGATAAAAGGCTGAAACAAGAAACACAGACAAAGTTGCGCTTCAGACAATGTTGATACAAATATTTGCATTAAACAGATAAACACAAGAATCGACACATACAGACAGACAGCATCACAGACAGACAGTACAACAGACAGACATCACGGTAAGACACACGCAAGACTGGAGAAATGAAACGAGGCAGTCATAGAAATCTCTGGCGGAAATTTATGTGGTCCTTATTGAATACCTGAGCTAATCAAGCCATAAACAAGACGGACTGGAGGACAGTCTGATGGCAACTTAATTGGTGATCGAAGATTCGATCATTCGATCGAGCAGTAAAATTATGCTGGCGAATAAATAAAGTATACACCGCGTACACCGCATACTACAGCAGATATTGAGATTTTAGAGTGAACGAGAAGTTGTCATTAGATAATCATAGAATTGTATGGTTGTAGTTCTGATATCAGTTGTTGTAGTTTGTACATCTCTGTTGTTGTAGTTTGTACATCTCTGTTGTTGTAGTTCTGACATCTTTGTTGTTGTAGTTTGTATATCTCTGTTGTTGTAGTTTGTACATCTCTGTTGTTGTAGTCTGTACATCTCTGTTGTTGTAGTCTGTACATCTCTGTTGTTGTAGTTTGTACATCTCTGTTGTTGTAGTCTGAACATCTTTGTTGTTGTAGTCTGTATATCTCTGATGTAGTCTGTACATCTCTGTTGTAGTCTGTACATCTCTGATGGTTCTTACATCTCTGATGTTGTAGTCTGTACATCTTCATTGTTGTAGTTTGTACATCTCTGATGTTGCAGTTTGTACATCTCTGTTGTTGTAGTCTGTACACCTCTGTTGTTGTAGTCTGTACATCTCTGTTGTTGTAGTTTGTACATCTCTGTTGTTGTAGTCTGACAGTACATACACTACTCTCTGTGCACATGTAGATATACTACTCTCTGTGCACATGCATATTTACTACTCTCAGTGCACATATAGACATACTACTCCCTCGCGACATCGAGTTGCTGACTTGGACAATTACTTGCCACACAAATCCGATTTAGTCTCCAATCACAGCTTGACGTGTCTGCGCACGGTTCAACGTTGTCTGCACACGACACTAAACGGAGCTGTAAATCTTCCAGCTGGAGATGGGAACAGTTCAATCAGAAGTGATTAATTGATGGAGTGATTGATTGATGGAGTGATTGATTGATGGAGGGATTGATTGATGGAGTGATTGATAGATGGAGTGATTAATTGATGGAGTGATTGATTGATGGAGTGATTGATTGATGGAGTGATTGATTGATTGATGGAGTGATTGATTGATGGGGTGATTGATTGATGGAGTGATTGATTGATGTAGTGATTGATTGATGGAGTGATTGACTGGTGGAGTGATTGATTGATGGAGTGATTGATTGATGGAGTGATTGATGAAGTGATTGATTGATGGAGTGATTGATTGATGGAGTGATTGATTAATGGAGTGATTGATTAATGGAGTGATTGATTGATGGAGTGATTGATTGATAGAGTGATTGATTGATGGAGTGTGAGAAGCTGCCATTTTGATGGAATTGCACGAAATAAACGATCATACCGATATATAAGACGAGAGATGGATGGTTTTAGAGAGGAACAAGAGGCAGAGGATGTTGATAGAGAGGAACAAGAGGCGGAGGATGTTGATAGAGAGGAACAAGAGGAGGAGGATGTTGATAGAGAGGAACAAGAGGAGGAGGATTACGAGAGGAGTAAGAGGCGGAGGATGATGATATAGAGGAACATAAGGAGGAGGTGGATGATAGAATGAAATGACAGAAAGTATAACTGGTAAATGAAATTGCTGATAATTTCTTGTACTGTTAATGGTGTCTTCAGGTAGAATAGATCAGATTCTCAAACGTTTTCTGTCTGTCTCTCTGTCTCAACTCTCTGTCTAAGCTGTCTCAACTCTCCATGTTCACTCCTTTCTTGTCTTAACTCTCTGTCTAAACTCTCTGTCTCAGCTCTCTGTCTCACTCGTTGTCTCACTCGCTGTCTCAACTCTCTGTCTCACTCGCTGTCTCACTCGCTGTCTCAACTCTCTGTCTCACTTGCTGCTTCAGTTCTCTGTCTTAACTCTCTGTCTCAACTCTATGTTTTTACTCTCTGTCTCAACTTTCTGTCTCCACTTGCTGTCTCAACTCTCTGTCTCAACTCTCTGTCTCAACTCTCTGTCTCAACTCCCCTGCTTTCTACTCTCTGTCTCAACTCTCTGTTTCCAACTCTCTTTTTCCCAACTCCTTGTCTCATTCTCTGTCTCAACTTTCTGTCTCCACTTGCTGTCTCAACTCTCTGTTTCAACTCTCTGTCTCAACACTCTGTCCCAACTGCCTGTCTCACTCTCTGTCTCAACTCTCTGTCTGAACTCTCTGTATGTCTGTCCCAACTCTCTTTCTCAACTATCTGTCTGAACTCTATGTCTCCACTTGCTTTCTCAACTCTCTGCCTCAACTCTATGTCTCAACTCTGTCTCAAATCTATATTACTGTCTCTCTTCGTCTCAACTCTCTGTCTCAACTCTCTGTCTCAACTCTCAACTCATATCTTGAGCTCGTGAAGACACGAAATAGAAGAGATCACTTTCTGGGAAATTCCATTCTATTATCAAATCTATCCTCCCTCTCTACCTCCCTCCCTACCTCCTTCCCTCCCTCCATCCTGGACCCTTGTAAGTGAAACAATTGAAAGCCATCAATCGCCAAGCGTTTCCCAGTGTCCCAGACACACAGTGATGTCCCCGGCGACCATGTCCTCAGACGTAGCGGGGTCCCCTTCTCCCTCCCCGGGTTGAGTCAACGTTTGGCCAGTCGATAGCAATTTCGCGTAGCCAAAAACCAACGGTTCAGCTGTCGTGCCTCTGAAGTTAATTAACACATTCCCCACCGCCCCCCCGCCGCGCTCAGTGCCCGCCGATAAGAGAAAAGCCTCCAAGCAGTAATACGCCCTCCCATTGTTTGATAACCAAATCGGATGTTTGTGTTTTATCTAGTCCCAGCTGGATTAAAGAGACAAAATTGGGTCCCTGGTGGGACAAGATGACAGAACGCGTGAACGGAGGAAAACTGACGTAAAATCTCCAGCCTCAGAAATCATACTGTCTCCTGTCCGTATTATTGTGGTAGCATTTGTGTGTCTCGCCCGTGTGTTGTCGGCACTAGCAAGGGAAGCAAAGAATTGTGACACTGCGCCGTACAAGGCATGTCGTAAGAGGCGACTAAGGTAGGGATGCACCCGTGGGCTGCCGGAGCTCGTAAGGGGAGGAAAGAATATGCAGCAATGTCTACCTGACAGGCATGTCGTAAGAGGCGACTAATGAGAGTTCGCCAAGGGGCTGGCTACCTAACGCCGTAGAAAAATTATTACCAACATCTTCAACAAACATGGATAGCACATCAATACGAAATAAGCTGATATTAAAAAGATAGGTAAAACATGGACAGAATTGGAAGGGATAGCAAGAGAGAGGAAGAGCTGGAAGAAGTTTGTTGAAGACCTGTGCTCCTGTGGGAGTTGAAAGGTGAAGAAGAAGATTTGTGTGTCTGTTGATGCGGTCTTACAGGTTTCATATAGCCTTGATACGATTGTTAGTTTTCATGTCTGTTATGATAACAGTTGGTACAAGACCGCATGTCTTAAATAACATATAGCAGATTATCAGCATCATCACCTTCATCATCATCAAGTGCCGTGCCAGTTGGCGTAGGCGATTACGGAAGGCCAAAAATATATGTCTCTGGTGTTAACTATCATCTCAGATGTTGACACTCTTCCGTGCCATGAAGTCAGGCTATCCAAAATTTTCTCTCTCTGTATTCAGATGTCTCATCTCCCCTCGATTTTACCAGTTGTCACAATGTGTTTTAAACCTCCCTTCCTCATAACATTTCCTAAAAATGTTGACTGCCTCTTCCTTATATTGACAACTAGAAGTTTTACCCGTTCTTCGTACAGGGAATTTATTTTAAATCTAGTTGTAAAGTCCCTTAAAGGAACATGACACGTTGCCTCAAAATCGGTTCTTCCACATTAGAAACAATACGTTTTCTCTCCATACTTGGTGGACAAACTTTGTAGGTTGACCAGATACCATTAAAATGTTCCTCTCCATACTTGGTGGACAAACTTTGTAGGTTGACCACATACCATTAAAATGTTTCTCTCCATACTTGGTGGAAAAACTTTGAAGGTTGACCACATACCATTAAAATGTTTCTCTCCATACTTGGTGGAAAAACTTTGAAGGTTGACCACATACCATTAAAATGTTTCTCTCCATGCTTGGTGGACAAACTTTGTAGGTTGACCAGATACCATTAAAATGTTTCTCTCCATGCTTGGTGGACAAACTTTGTAGGTTGACCAGATACCATTAAAATGTTTCTCTCCATGCTTGGTGGACAAACTTTGTAGGTTGACCAGATACCATTAAAATGTTTCTCTCCATGCTTGGTGGACAAACTTTGTAGGTTGACCAGATACCATTAAAATGTTTCTCTCCATACTTGGTGGACAAACTTTGTAGGTTGACCACATACCATTAAAATGTTTCTCTCCATGCTTGGTGGACAAACTTTGTAGGTTGACCAGATACCATTAAAATGTTTCTCTCCATGCTTGGTGGACAAACTTTGTAGGTTGACCAGATACCATTAAAATGTTTCTCTCCATACTTGGTGGACAAACTTTGTAGGTTGACCACATACCATTAAAATGTTTCTCTCCATACTTGGTGGACAAACTTTGTAGGTTGACCAGATACCATTAAAATGTTTCTCTCCATACTTGGTGGACAAACTTTGTAGGTTGACCAGATACCATTAAAATGTTTCTCTCCATGCTTGGTGGACAAACTTTGTAGGTTGACCAGATACCATTAAAATGTTTCTCTCCATACTTGGTGGACAAACTTTGTAGGTTGACCAGATACCATTAAAATGTTTCTCTCCATACTTGGTGGACAAACTTTGTAGGTTGACCAGATACCATTAAAATGTTTCTCATTTCGATTGCTAGTAAAACCTGATACAACAGATTTCCGTTCCGTGAAAGTTGACAAATAACAATTTGCAAATTGAATTTATTCAGAGTCAGTTCTATCGATGCAAATGAAATTTCTGTAGTCACATAATCAAATGTGTTAATAAATGTTTAAAAGATTGTTGACCTTCCCGTGAATTAAAATAATTGTTGACCTTCCCGTGAATTGAAGATGTTGTCTTCAGTATAGCAGCCGTGAATGTACTGCATTCGGTCACTGTACAGACATGTTGAAATACCAATAAATATGTTAGTATTCATGCGACTGATGTGCGTATGATGTAACTGAATATAACAATGACCGCTTTGCGTATCATGTGATCGGAACGTTAAACATGGATACATTTATTCGGCGACTTCTGTACATGACCATTTGCGTTAAGTTGGAACATGGTTATAGAAAGAAATAAGTAGTCCAGTTTTATAATTTTTTTACATCTTCCAATGTATGAAAGCTTCCCTCTTTCCAAATTTCCAGTCCGTAGGATGTCCAGATATCTTCAAACAATTGTGACAGATATATATACAATTGCCTTCAACTCATTCTTATATATATATATATATAGATACCTTTCTGTGTTTTGACCTTATTCCACACCTCCACATTCGTCATTTTAGCAGTCCATGGGATTCTCATCTCTCTTCTGTAAAACCACATCTCTATGGTCCTCAGAGATAACAGATAGATAAAAAAATAACATATAACAGATAACAAATAGATAACATAACAGATAATAGATAAATATTGTACTTTGTTTTATTTGCATTTCCTGTATCAATTCTTTCTTCATTTCTAATTTGTCTACACCATCTATATTTCTTTGTTCTGTTTTCCCATCACATACTGTCTATTCTTCTTGTAAACCATACTCATGTTCAACGGGCAAGACGGCCTCTGCCAGCAACGTCTTGTGGAACATAGTGAGCACGCCAGGCACGCAGAACGCCTTGAACATCCGCTGCCTCGGATCCGTCTCCAGTCGTCTTGACCTTGTCCTGTCACTGGATATAGAAGGAATTGATCGAGAGAGTGAGATCGTCGAACTGCGCAACTCTTTCTAACTTTAAACCAAATCATCGCGCAAGTCACCATTTCATCCATTAACTAGAAAGGCAGTAAACTCCCAAGTGCAAATATTCCTGCCCACATTGTAAAGAATATTTCAAGCCTGCATCGGGCTCACTAGTCATCTACGTACACACAGACACACATAGTGCAACTACATTCTCTTGGATTAAAAATGGTGGTCAACATCATCCGTGATGGATGAGCATCATTCTTCTCGTATGTTCACATGTCAAAGACATGAATGAACTCTTCTTTCAAGTGATAATATGAACAATTCTTATTTATATCCACATGTCAAAGACATGAATGAACACTTTCAAGTGATAATATGAACAATTATTCTTGTATATACTTTCTGTATAAAGGAGTTTGGAATTATTTCTTTTCCGTAGCGTATTTCATTTCTGAATATTAGGATCTCATGTATCTAGATTTGGTCTAATTGTTTCACCCATGTTCTATTTACTTGATCAACGTTGAGTTTACCTGAAGACAGGTGAAAGTTGATTTTACCTGAAGATAGGTGAAAGTTCAGTTTACTTGAAGATAAGTGAGAGTTGAGTTTACCTGAAGATAAGTGAGAGTTGAGTTTACCTGAAGATAGTGAAGTTGAGTTTACCTGAAGATATATACAAGTTGAGTTTACCTGAAGATAGGTGAAAGTTGAGTTTACCTGAAGACAGGTGAAAGTTGAGTTTACCTGAAGACAGGTGAGAGTTGCGTTTAACTGAAGACAGGTGAAAGTGTAGTGCCACAGAGACAAAGACAGAGAGAAACAATCTAAAAGAAGTCTAATTTGATTGCACGGAAATATGTCAATACCAAATCTGTTAGTCGGGACAGAAGTTGGTGGAGATGCATGATCTTTACGCCAGCTGGCATAACACATGATGATGATGGTGCTTGGTCAAATGAAAACATGCACTGTTTAAACACAACTATAATAATTTTGATTTTGTTACTCAAATCTATTTATAGGATGATGTCACATGATACGATCACGTGGTGGCGAAGAACGTAAGCTTCAGTCCTACAACGCTTACCCAACATATTCATGGATGTTGGTGATATTTGTCATTTTGTGGTACGCTGGCATATCGTCATGGTAACGCTGTACTCATCTGTGACCCTGGCCCATCGCAGTTTAGTTATGACAGACAGAGGTCAAGTTCAAGGCAAGTCTTACTACGTTCACGGGAAGAAAGTGGATGTCTTCTATGGGATTCCGTATGCCAGACCTCCTATAGGTGAGTTTATCATCTTTGACATATGAGTTTATCATCTTTGACAGGTGAGTTTCTAAACTTCTACAGGTTACTTTGTGATCTTCTACAGGTGAGTTTCTAGACTTCTACAGGTGAGTTTATGATCTTCTCCTGGTGAGTTTAGCATCTTCTACATGTGAGTTTCTAAACTTGTACAGGTGAGTTTGTGATCTTCTACAGGTGAGTTTAACATCTTTTACGGCGTGTGTGTCTGTGTGTGTGTCCGTGTGTGTATCTCTGTCTCCGTGTGTGTGTGTTTGTGTGTGCGTGTCTGTGTGTGTGTGTCTGTGTGTGTGTCTGTGATCAGAAAATAAAGATTGAAGCATCAACAACTCACACAAACAGAAATTATCCTTATTTACCGATTGTTTCATGTGTCTTTCTTGTCTCCAGCCGAGCAGAAATAAATTGAACAACTTTCGAGTATGTCTTTCTCACAGACAAGTACTCGTCTCAGACAGACACGTGTTCAACGGTCACTTGAAGCTGCTTTCTCAGCTCAGCCGATCATCTGCTAGATGTGATCTGATAATGAGATTTCTCATCTGGAATGTTTACTTGTGTGTGTGTGTGTGAGTGAGTGTGTGTGAGTTTGTTGTTTGTATTAACATTACAATGAGAGATTTGTGACACTTCAACAATAATTTACTTTAGATTTTCAAAATAGAATCCGTGGATAGCTTGAAGGCAAATATATCAGATCTGATGTTCAATAGAGAATAGAATCCGTGGATAGCTTGAACGCAAATATATCAGATCTGATATTCAATAGAAAATACAATCGCTGGATAGCTTGAAGGCAAATATATCAGATCTGATGTTCAATAGAAAATAGAATCCGTGGATAGTTTGAACGCAAATATATCAGATCTAATGTTCAATAGAAAATACAATCGCTGGATAGCTTGAAGGCAAATATATCAGATCTGATGTTCAATAGAAAATAGAATCCGTGGATAGCTTGAAGGCAAATATATCAGATCTGATGTTCAATAGAAAATAGAATCCGTGGATAGCTTGAAGGTAAATATATCAGATTTGATGTTCAATAGAAAATAGAATCCGTAGATAGCTTGAAGGCAAATATATCAGATCTGATGTACAATCAAATCATGATATATATTTATTGAATGATGACATTAGTTTAGTATATAATTGATTGATTGATTGATTGACATGGTGATCGATAGTTTAGTATATGGAATGTTTAAATATTAGTAAAACAGAACAAATGATGATATTCTTCTTCTTCTTCTTGTTTGATTACATTAGACTTGAGATTTCTTCACTGATAAATAAGATTGTTTACTTCAAGTTGTCAGTGACTCGCTTATACAGTTCGTCTTGGTTTAGGACAAATCTAACATTACCAGTACACATTTTCTAGTACAAATTTCATGTCAACTGTTCATTTTCTCTTCAACAAATCACATCTCACCTGTTCACATTTTCTCTTCAACAAATCACATCTCACCTGTTCACATTTTCTCTTCAACAAATCACATCTCACCTGTTCACATTTTCTCTTCAACAAGTCACATCTTACCTGTTCACATTTTCTCTTCAACAAATCACATCTCACCTGTTCATTTTCTATGCAACAAATCTCATCTCACCTGTTCCTGTTGTCTGCAAGAAATCTCATCTCACTTGTGCACATTTTATCTGCAACAAATCTCATCTTACCTGTTAATTGTCTCTGCAACAAATCTCATCTTACCTGTTCATGTTGTCTGTAAGAAATCTCATCTCACCTGTTCATCATGTCTACAACAAATCACATCTCACCTGTTCATCATGTCTGCAAGAAATCTCATCTTACCTGTTCATCACGTCTGCAAGAAATCTCATCTTACCTTTTTCACATTTTCTCTGTAACAAATCACATCTCACCTGTTCATGTTGTCTGCAAGAAATCTCATCTCAGCTACTCATGTTGTCTGCAAAAAATCTCAAATCTTCTATCGACACCGTACAAGACAAATATAACGTTACCTGTTCAGGATGCAGTACTATCTGGCAAAGTTCATCTATTTGTCTTTGACATTCCATTAGGTGATTTGCGATTTCTTCATCCGGAACAACTGGATCCTTGGGATGGAGTTAAGGATGCCACGCACAAACCTAACTGTTGTATACAAGTCCCAGATCTGACATTCGGCAACTTTAGTGGGTCTAATGTCTGGAACCCTAACACTAAGGTCAGAGGGCAACATGTACAAGCTAACTTATGACACAATTAATCTACACAAATACCATACCAGTTGTTACAGAAATGATACAGTTGTTGCAGCATTGATAGAGTTGTTACTTTCAGTTGTTACAGTAATGATAGAGTTGTTATATTAATGTTAGAGTTGTTATGTCAATGATAGAGTTGTTATAGCAGTGAACGAGTTGTTATAGCAATGATCGAGTTTTTATAGCAATATTAGAGTTGTTATAACATTGATAGTGTTGTTGTAGCAGTGAAAGAGTTGTTATAAGAATGATAGAGTTGTTATAGCAATGAAAGAGTTGTTATATCAATGATAGAATTGTTATAGCAGTGAAAGAGTTGTTATATCAATGAAAGAGTTGTTATAGCAGTGAAAGAGTTGTTATATCAATGATAGAGTTGTTATAGCAATAATGGAGATATTACTTTTGTTTTTATAGCAAATCTTTAACTTTGTTCAATATATTTCCCCATTAACAGTCCCCAAGTATTTAGTCTATGTTGATATATGCCTTATGTTGTCCGTGTAGTCAGTAGTCTATGTTGATATATGCCTTATGTTGTCCGTGTAGTCAGTAGTCTATGTTGATGTATGCCTTATGTTGTCCGTGTAGTCAGTAGTCTATGTTGGTGTATGCCTTATGTTGTCCGTGTAGTCAGTAGTCTATGTTGATGTATGCCTTATGTTGTCCGTGTAGTCAGTAGTCTATGTTGATGTATGCCTTATGTTGTCCGTGTAGTCAGTAGTCTATGTTGATGTATGCCTTATGTTGCCCTTGTAGTCAGTAGTCTATGTTGATGTATGCCTTATGTTGTCCGTGTAGTCAGTAGTCTATGTTGATATATGCCTTATGTTGCCCGTGTAGTCAGTAGTCTATGTTGATGTATGCCTTATGTTGCCCTTGTAGTCAGTAGTCTATGTTGATGTATGCCTTATGTTGCCCGTGTAGTCAGTAGTCTATGTTGATGTATGCCTTATGTTGCCCTTGTAGTCAGTAGTCTATGTTGATGTATGCCTTATGTTGCCCGTGTAGTCAGTAGTCTATGTTGATGTATGCCTTATGTTGCCCTTGTAGTCAGTAGTCTTTGTTGATGTATGCCTTATGTTGCCCGTGTAGTCAGTAGTCTATGTTGATGTATGCCTTATGTTGCCCGTGTAGTCAGTAGTCTATGTTGATGTATGCCTTATGTTGCCCGTGTAGTCAGTAGTCTATGTTGATGTATGCCTTATGTTGTCCTTGTAGTCAGTAGTCCATGTTGATGTATGCCTTATGTTGCCCGTGTAGTCAGTAGTCTATGTTGATGTATGCCTTATGTTGCCCGTGTAGTCAGTAGTCTATGTTGATGTATGCCTTATGTTGTCCTTGTAGTCAGTAGTCCATGTTGATGTATGCCTTATGTTGCCCGTGTAGTCAGTAGTCTATGTTGATGTATGCCTTATGTTGCCAGTGTAGTCAGTAGTCTATGTTGATGTATGCCTTATGTTGCCCGTGTAGTCAGTAGTCTATGTTGGTGTATGCCTTATGTTGTCCGTGTAGTCAGTAGTCTATGTTACATACGCCGGTTATGACATAATGCGCTCGTACGTGTACTCAGTACGAAATAAATAAATATTTCGTGCTTGTATATGGTTTATTGATAAATAAATATTTCGTGCTTGTATATGGTTTATTAATAAATAAATATTTCGTGCTTGTATATGGTTTATTGATAAATAAATATTTCGTGCTTGTATATGGTTTATTAATAAATAAATATTTCGTGCTTGTATATGGTTTATTGATAAATAAATATTTCGTGCTTGTATATGGTTTATTAATAAATAAATATTTCGTGCTTGTATATGGTTTATTGATAAATAAATATTTCGTGCTTGTATATGGTTTATTAATAAATAAATATTTCGTGCTTGTATATGGTTTATTGATAAATAAATATTTCGTGCTTGTATATGGTTTATTGATAGATAAATATTTCGTGCTTGTATATGGTTTATTAATAAATAAATATTTCGTGCTTGTATATGGTTTATTAATAAATAAATATTTCGTGCTTGTATATGGTTTATTAATAAATAAATATTTCTGTGCTTGTATATGGTTTATTAATAAATAAATATTTCGTAGTTGTATATGGTTTATTAATAAATAAATATTTCGTGCTTGTATATGGTTTATTGATAAATAAATATTTCGTGCTTGTATATGGTTTATTAATAAATAAATATTTCGTGCTTGTATATGGTTTATTAATAAATAAATATTTCGTGCTTGTATATGGTTTATTAATAAATAAATATTTCGTGCTTGTATATGGTTTATTGATAAATAAATATTTCGTGCTTGTATATGGTTTATTAATAAATAAATATTTCGTGCTTGTATATGGTTTATTGATAAATAAATATTTCGTGCTTGTATATGGTTTATTGATAGATAAATATTTCGTGCTTGTATATGGTTTATTAATAAATAAATATTTCGTGCTTGTATATGGTTTATTAATAAATAAATATTTCGTGCTTGTATATGGTTTATTAATAAATAAATATTTCGTGCTTGTATATGGTTTATTGATAAATAAATATTTCGTGCTTGTATATGGTTTATTGATAGATAAATATTTCGTGCTTGTATATGGTTTATTAATAAATAAATATTTCGTGCTTGTATATGGTTTATTAATAAATAAATATTTCGTGCTTGTATATGGTTTATTAATAAATAAATATTTCGTGCTTGTATATGGTTTATTAATAAATAAATATTCTGTGCTTGTATATGGTTTATTGATAAATAAATATTTCGTGCTTGTATATGGTTTATTAATAAATAAATATTTCGTGCTTGTATATGGTTTATTGATAAATAAATATTTCGTGCTTGTATATGGTTTATTGATAGATAAATATTTCGTGCTTGTATATGGTTTATTAATAAATAAATATTTCGTGCTTGTATATGGTTTATTGATAAATAAATATTTCGTGCTTGTATATGGTTTATTAATAAATAAATATTTCGTGCTTGTATATGGTTTATTGATAAATAAATATTTCGTGCTTGTATATGGTTTATTAATAAATAAATATTTCGTGCTTGTATATGGTTTATTAATAAATAAATATTTCGTGCTTGTATATGGTTTATTAATAAATAAATATTTCGTGCTTGTATATGGTTTATTAATAAATAAATATTTCGTGCTTGTATATGGTTTATTAATAAATAAATATTTCGTGCTTGTATATGGTTTATTGATAAATAAATATTTCGTGCTTGTATATGGTTTATTAATAAATAAATATTTCGTGCTTGTATATGGTTTATTAATAAATAAATATTTCGTGCTTGTATATGGTTTATTAATAAATAAATATTTCGTGCTTGTATATGGTTTATTGATAAATAAATATTTCGTGCTTGTATATGGTTTATTGATAGATAAATATTTCGTGCTTGTATATGGTTTATTAATAAATAAATATTTCGTGCTTGTACATGGTTTATTAGTAAATAAATATTTCGTGCTTGTATATGGTTTATTGATAAATAAGTATTTCGTGCTTGTATATGGTTTATTAATAAATAAATATTTCGTGCTTGTATATGGTTTATTAAAAAAAAATATTTCGTGCTTGTATATGGTTTATTAATAAATAAATATTTCGTTCTTGTATATGGTTTATTAATAAATAAATATTTCGTGCTTGTATATGGTTTATTGATAAATAAATATTTCGTGCTTGTATATGGTTTATTAATAAATAAATATTTCGTGCTTGTATATGGTTTATTGATAAATAAATATTTCGTGCTTGTATATGGTTTATTGATAGATAAATATTTCGTGCTTGTATATGGTTTATTGATAGATAAATATTTCGTGCTTGTATATGGTTTATTAATAAATAAATATTTCGTGCTTGTATATGGTTTATTGATAAATAAATATTTCGTGCTTGTATATGGTTTATTAATAAATAAATATTTCGTGCTTGTATATGGTTTATTAATAAATAAATATTTCGTGCTTGTATATGGTTTATTGATAAATAAATATTTCGTGCTTGTATATGGTTTATTGATAAAGGCCTATGGTCGAAACGTCGACGGTTATTATTTTTATTATTTAATCATTTATTTTTCATAACTTATGTCATACAGTATACACCTGTCTCAGGCCACACCGCCCATTTACGTCGAGCTGGTAACTAAATATTTGTTCCACTGAGATGGTAACTAATGTTATTGATTCTTTCGTACACGTTTTAGAATCGTCATCATCATCATTATCATGATCTTTAGCATCATCATCATCATCATCATCATCCTCATCATCATCATCAACATCATTATTATCATCATCATTATCATAATCCAGAGACACCTTGTGTAGGGTATATAACATCCATGTGTGAACATTTTTCATTAATACCTGATCAACGTTAACTTGAATTGGTGAATACTTTCTCACAGGTGAGTGAGGACTGCCTCTACCTGAGTGTGTGGACACCTAGGACTAATCCACCATATACCAACAAGGCCGTCATCGTTTGGGTCTACGGCGGGGCTTTCATGGCTGGGTCGTCGGTGCTGGACATCTACGACGGAAAGTACCTGGCTGTCGAGAATGACATTGTTGTAGTCTCTATGCAATTTAGGTACGGTGTTGCCTTCCCCTTAAGCAAACTAGTTATAACACACACAAGCACACACACACACATCAGTAGACATACACTACCATAGTGCGATTAGATGGCTTGTTCTGAGCAGTACTTTGCCACCCTAGCTGCCCTTCGATATTTCTCTCTCTCTCTCTCTTAGCCCATATATTCTTCCTCTTCAGCCGTCATGTTTGAATCATCAGTTATATTCTGAATCCATCTTTACCGTGGTCTTTCTCTACTCCTCTTTGCTGGGATGTCTCCTTCCATAATGTTCGTCTCTTTATATGTCCAAAATACTTCAATTTTCATATTCTTATTTGTATGCGTTTCTGTCTGGATAGATCTATTTGTTCTCTTCTCTGTCCATGATATGCGGAGATCTCTTCTCTGTCCATGGTATACGGAGATCTCTTCTCTCTCCATGGTATACGGAGATCTCTTCTCTCTCCATGGTATACGGAGATCTCTTCTCTCTCCATGGTATACGGAGGTCTCTTCTATCTCCATGGTATACGGAGGTCTGTCCTGTAATACTTATATTCAAAAGCACAAATATGTTTTTCCACTGCCTTAATAAATGTCCATGCTTCCCACCAATATGTTGCCATTGATAATATGCATGCTCTTAGTATTCTGATCTTTGTTTTCATATCAGTTCAATTCCATGCTCTTTTTAGTTGTTTTAATTTTTATCTACCATAGAGTAGGACACACTATTTCTCCCTACATTAGGATACCAGTGCCAAACCTGGGCACCGACATTAAATGTCAGAAGAAAACTAGTCACGACAGAGATAAAGTGTCTACGCAGAATGCTGGGGTAACAAGAAGAGAGTGGTTTAGAAATGAAGACATCAGGAAAAAGTAGGTACAACATCAGTACTGAACTTTATCAAAGCAGCAACAAATTAAATGGTGCGACCACATAAGCAAATTACCAACAGACAGTGCACCACAGAGAGCTATTTTACTCCGATACAGTGCACCACAGAGAGATATTTTACTCCCATACAGTGCACCACAGAGAGATATTTTACTCCCATACAGTGCACCACAGAGAGATATTTACCGATACAGTGCACCACAGAGAGATATTTTACTCCGATACAGTGCACCACAGAGAGCTATTTTACTCCGATACAGTGCACCACAGAGAGCTATTTTACTCCCATACAGTGGAGACAAAGCAAAAGGCCGGCCACGCAAAAAGTGGACCCTAGAGATAACAGAGGCGACAAAAGACACTATTTATGAAGCACACACAAAAGCCCATGCTAGAAAACACTTCTTACCACCCTGAAGCTGTGAGGCAAACCAGAATTGGAGAAGAGAAAGAAAGACAAGGTGCATAGAGCGGCTCGCTCCAGGTGTTTCCTTTTTTGACCTGACGCTGAAAGGCAAAACATGACTAGATAATAGATAGATAGATAAATAGATAGAGTAGGAACAGAAATGTGGTATTACACGCCTATCAGTAGAAGTATACTACCATAGAGAAGCACCATCAAGAGACGTAAACTACCATAGAGAAGCACCATCAGTAGACGTATACTACCATAGAGATGCACCATCAGTAGGCGTATACTACCATAGAGAAGCACCATCAGTAGACGTATACTACCATAGAGAAGCACCATCAGTAGACGTATACTACCATAGAGAAGCACCATCAGTAGAAGCATACTACCATAGAGAAGCACCATCAGTAGACGTATACTACCATAGAGAAGCACCATCAGTAGAAGTATACTACCATAGAGAAGCACCATCAGTAGACGTATACTACCATAGAGAAGCACCATCAGTAGAAGTATACTACCATAGAGAAGCACCATCAGTAGAAGTATACTACCATAGAGAAGCACCATCAGTAGACGTATACTGCCATAGAGAAGCACCATCAGTAGAAGCATACTACCATAGAGAAGCACCATCAGTAGAAGCATACTACCATAGAGAAGCACCATCAGTAGAAGTATACTACCATAGAGAAGCACCATCAGTAGACGTATACTACCATAGAGAAGCACCATCAGTAGACGTATACTACCATAGAGAAGCACCATCAGTAGACGTATACTACCATAGAATAGCACCATCAGTAGACGTATACTACTATAGAGAAGCACCATAAGTAGAAGTATACTACCATAGAGAAGCACCATCAGTAGAAGCATACTACCATAGAGAAGCACCATCAGTAGACGTATACTACCATAGAGAAGCACTATCGGTAAACGTATACTACCATATAAGAACTATCATATTCATTGCTATTATAAGTCTGTCCATTAATTCGTGAGCACGTTTGAAATTGATTTTCTCGAAAACTACCTGTTGGATCTCAGTGATTTTTGCATGCAGCCTTAGAATATCCATGACGCTAAAATAAAGCTAACCAGTAGTCCGTAGATGCTACGGATTTTGCACATCGGCAAATTCCTTTGATCTTTTATGACAATTGCAAATACGGGGCTCAAATTTTAGATTTTACAGTAATCCCTAGAATTTGTCCATGTCAATTCTATTCATAGGTGTATCTCCATATTAACTTGATAGGTCAAGTAATTAAGTGTGTTGCCCTTTATGTGCAATCGTGAACTTGGATACAATATGCAACAGTTAGTCCTCTCCTTCGGTCACCATTAGACCCCAGGGTGTCTTAACTTCACCACAAATTGTATGATGGTAGACGCATTTGGATATGGAAATGTATACGTTGCTATTTCTCAGTCTGTAATCAAAATATGATTTGTATCATCCCGAATCTGACGATTCCATGAGGTTGATAATTGTTACTGGCTGGACAAATTGTAATCCATCTCGGTGCCAGTACTCGTCTTCCTCTCGGAGCACATGTTCAACACACTTCTTCCAGAACTGCATGTCTATCATTGAGAAGGACTCACGTGTCAGAACTTCAACATCACACATTTTAAACGTCCTGTTCTGTTCGGCAACTTGCCCTTTTACTTTAGCCCAGACAAGCTCTATCGGATTGAGGTGAGCATGATATGGAGGTAGTCGCAAAGACGTGTGGCCGTATTCCGCAATGATTTTGTCAATATGAAACACCTTTGTCTTATTTGTCATCCTCACCAGGTGCAACAACTCGGGTTTCAAATATGTATCATCGAAGCTGACATTTTCCTTAGCAAGCCAAGTCCTAATTTGATCTTTTGTATTTGATGCAGTTGGTACTTTGTCTTCCGCTGATACTGCGTTGTGATAGGATGCATTATCCATTACCAAGCATCATGGTCTGTTTAGAATTGGAAGTAGATCTTTCTCCATCCAGTGCCTGAAAATATGTCCATTCATTTCTGTGTGGTAGTCCCTACCGTCGGTACTTTTGATTGGAAAATAAGTCCAGCATCATGGACAAGACCTTCTTCACTGCTTCCTGCATGTATTAGTATAATACGCTGGCCTTTGCTGCTTGGTATTTTTCTTTCTGTTCACCGTCTACTGATTGCCATTCTTTAGCATTGGTGTGGTTAGCATTGACCCAGGATTCGTCCAAATATACAATATCATAGCATTGCCTCCGCCGCTAACGGATCTGCCTCAGGTATTTACTTCGGGCAGCAATTAAATGTGGCTTTTCACAAATAATATTCCTGCCGCCTATAGTTTTTCTGAAGGTGAAGCCGGCGGCTCTTACAATTTTTCATAGAGTACTTTTAGAAATGTCTATGCTGCAATCTGATTGCAGTTTTAATTTCAGTTTCCTGAGAGTAACAAGTTGATTTGTCGCAAACATTTTCAAGAGCTCCCGTCTTATGACATCTATGTCAAAGTCGTCAATTGTTCTTTTCCTTCCTTGCTTGACATTAGTGCACTTTGTGTCCTGTTTAATCCATCGGGAAAAGGATTCTCTATTCAGACCAAGCGCCAGTTGCGTTTGTTTCTCAGGGTTATGAATATCGCAATATAGATGACCTCTCTTAGATTCCCTACGGAAGTGTTGGTATAGTAAAACTGTAACCTTCTGCATTGTTATAAATGTGCACTTCAGACTCATTATGAATGTGATATCAATGTCAGTTTTGATAAGCCAACAAATATGATACAATAGCTTCATACAAATAGCGAGATACGCCTATAACTATACAATGGTATCCCAATTATAACGTCATATGCTTTCCGCTTTCAAAGTCAACTGGGTTAGGTGCACGGGAATTCGTGAAACTCACGATATTTCAATGTTACCATAATGTATTTTAGAACAACGCGTCTGTGTACCGTAAATCTGTTACTATTGTGTACAATCCGGTGAGGTTGATTTTAATATAACCTGAAGAAGAAATATTTCAAACTACATCAAATTTTCTTGGAAAAAATATTTCTCTAGCGTCATGGATATTCTAAGGCTGCTTGCAAAAAAACACTGAGATCCAACAGGTAGTTTTCGAGAAAATCAATTTCAAACGTGCTCACGAATTAATGGACAGACTATAATATTTATTTTGTTAAGGTTTGGAGCGTTGGGTTACTTTGTCTTGGGCTCCCCTGACTCGCCAGGCAACGCAGGAATGATGGATTTGAGGATGGCTCTGGAGTGGATACAGAGGAACATCCATGCTTTCGGAGGCAATTCTCACAACGTGACATTAGTTGGTGAAAGCTCTGGCGCAGTCAGCATTGGTCTTCTCATGCTATCTCCTTTAGGTAAGGTAGTTATTGATATGAAGAACGATAACATGAGACACATATAGCCAGAGAGAGAGAGAGAGAGAGAGAGACAGACAGACAGACAGAGAGATAGAGAGAAAGAGAGAAGAAAAGAAAAATAGGTCACGGAGGGACATATAGTACAGTGTGTTCAAGATAAAAGTAGCCTGTCAATTGAGCCAATCTGACATATATTTATGAAAATGAGAAGGTTCAATTATGACGTAGTATAGGTCAAGTACGATAGGCTTTTTTGTGATGATGTGTAATTATGGTGTGGGAAGGGGCTATGAACAAATGTAACGGAGGACGAGCTAGTCACAACCGGGTTAAGTAGTAAGTAGACAAAACGCTTAACAACTTTTGATATGTCAATCGGGCTACTTTTATCTTGAACACCCTGTATAAAATAAAATTAGAAATATAGAGATAACATTAGCCAGGAACCGGAGGAAAAAAGAAAAGAGAAAGATGGTTAGATATATAGTTAAAGTGAGAGAGAGAGAGAGAGAGAGAAAGTGAGAGAGAGAGAGAGAGAGAGAGAGAATGTAGGTAAACAATAAAGACAATCAAAGCACACAACGAGCAAAAGAGAACTTTAGTCAGGGATATCATCGAAGAGATTTTGTGTATCTCTCAAAAGAGAACTTTAGTCAGGGATATCATCAAAGAGATTTTGTGTATCTCTCAAAAGAGAACTTTAGTCAGGGATATCATCGAAGAGATTTTGTGTATCTCTCAAAAGAGAACTTAAGTCAGGGATATCATCAAAGAGATTTTGTGTATCTCTCAAAAGAGAACTTTAGTCAGGGATATCATCGAAGAGATTTTGTGTATCTCTCAAAAGAGACATGTCTGTGTACATCCGACCATAGACTGTACGGACAATGTATCAGTTCACAGACTGTGCGGAGCAAGCAATTTCTCCATACCGTTCTATCTTGTTCTCTCGTACTGTGTTATATGTTACATAGGGCAAGCATAAACATGTCTCTCACACACGCTCAATAGAGGATTATAACAGAAACTAAAACAATGACGTGGTTGGAACCACATACTTTTCATATGTACACTTTCTATCATGCTCTACAGTGACTCTCAGTGACTCTCAGTGACTCTCAGTGACATCTCAGGACCTTAATGAGTATGTTCAGGAAGATCGAGACGGCTGGGATCAGAGAAATAGTTGGAGTCTCTGAAACAGACTAGGCTGACACAAATAAATTTTATTTTTGTGCCAGGATACGCAGGCACAGTAAAGGGAATGAAAGCTTCGATAGGCTTGCATGTATGGCTGCTGTAAAAAGTGGACGAGAAATGGACCAGGCTGATATTATAAATTTCCTAAGGGAGAGAGGACGTGTACATACTTCAAGTAATAGTGCTGAATCTACAACACTAACCAGACTGTAAGAATTCCAAGTCAAGTGTGGTGTAGCCAGACAAAGACCACTATGATGGTAGTCAGAGAAGAATAGTAAGATACATCAAACTCTTGCATTAGTTGTTCCACGCGAATTTACCAACCCTGTCTTTTCAAGAGGTCAAAACCCTCATACAGAGAAAATCTGCAGTAGATTGGAAGATAAACACTGGATATGATTATGGAAAAGACTTCCTCAAAGACCTAAGCAAAACAGACCAGGTCATTATATTTCGACTACGAACTGGACCCTGCAGACTCAAGAAACAAACACTTACATAGACTAGGAATAAGTCAAACAACTTTCTGCGAGTGTCAGCAGGCGGAACAGACACCAGAGCATATCCTGCAAGACTGTCCTCTCCTGTGTGAGCTGAGAAGCAACATGTGGCCACACCCAGTCGACCTGAAAACTAAGCTTTGGGAAACCTGACAGACCTGAAGCCGACTGCCTAGTTTATGGTCCACAGTATTGCGCATGACCAGAGATCGCTGAAGAAGTTCCACGCTGAGAGTTATCATGAGGAGGAGATTGGAAACAGTATATCTTGTATCATAGACAGTATATCTTGTATCATAGATAGTATATCTTGTATCATAGACAGTATATCTTGTATTATAGATAGTATATCTTGTATTATAGACAGTATATCTTGTATTATAGACAGTAGATCTTGTATTATAGATAGTATATCTTGTGTTATAGACAGTATATCTTGTATCATAGACGTATATCTTATTATAGACAGTATATCTTGTATTATAGACAGTATATCTTGTATTATAGACATTATATATATTGTATCACAGACAGTATATCTTGTATCATAGACAGTATATCTTGTAATATAGACAGTATATCTTGTATCATAGACAGTATATCTTGTATTATAGACAGTATATCTTGTATCATAGACAG
Source organism: Arion vulgaris (assembly GCA_020796225.1). Lineage (NCBI taxonomy): Eukaryota > Metazoa > Mollusca > Gastropoda > Stylommatophora > Arionidae > Arion > Arion vulgaris. The sequence goes on along the minus strand of CM036760.1, from coordinate 45,703,895 downwards.
TATATCTTGTATTATAGACAGTATATCTTGTATTATAGACAGTATATCTTGTATTATAGACAGTATATCTTGTTTTGACAGTACTGTATTAGACAGTATATCTTGTATTATAGACAGTATATCTTGTAATATAGACAGTATATCTTGTATTATAGACAGTATATCTTGTATATATATGAAGTATATCTTGTATTATAGATAGTATATCTTGTATCATAGACAGTATATCTTGTATCATAGACAGTATATCTTGTATTATAGATAGTATATCTTGTATCATAGACAGTATATCTTGTATTATAGACAGTATATCTTGTATTATAGACAGTATATCTTGTATTATAGACAGTATATCTTGTATTATAGACAGTATATCTTGTATCACAGACAGTATATCTTGTATTATTAACATATTTTAAAATATTATCAGTACTTCAACGTACGTTAACTTTTCACCCCACTTCCATCCTCCCTCCCCCTCCCATTTGTTTTTAAATTTCAAGGACGTGGTCTCTTTCATCGAGCTATACTGCAGAGCGGCTCACCCCATGCTCCATGGGGTACCTACACACTACATGAGGGCAGGCGACGATCCCTGGATCTAGCAAAACGTCTTGGTTGTGACACAAGAGTCAAAGATCGGACTATACTTGAATGTCTTCGGCAAATTCCGGCATTAAGATTTCCGGAAGAGGAGGGGAAAGTGGCGGACGGTATTGCCCAGTTTCCCTTTATCCCAGTTATAGACGGCACATTCTTGACCAGAACACCTAGTCAGTATCTGCGAGAGGGATTGTTTAAGAAGATTCCACTTCTACTGGGCAGTAACGCAAATGAAGGTTCATGGTTACTTGTGTACTCAGAGCCAGCGTACTTCAACATTGATACCCCAAGCTTGATCAGTGCTGAGAGCTATAACCTGGTCATGGACCGCTTATTCAGATATTACCCACAGTATCCCTACGAGCTGAATCACCTGGGCAAGGAGGCTATCAAGTTTCAATACACGGACTGGTTAGATCCATCCGACCAGGTCCGGCTGAGGGCTAAGGTCGAACAAGCTGTTGGAGACTATCACTTCACGTGCGGCGTAGCAGACATGGCCAAAACTATGTCTGAATATGGACTGGACGTCTACTTTTACAGGTAAGAGATCAAAACGTTTTGTTGGCCAAGGTACATCTACTCTACAGATAAGAGATCAAAGCTTCTTGTTGGTCAAGGTAAATCTACTTCTACAGGTAAGAAATCATAGCTTCTTGTTGGTGAAGGTAAATCTACTTCTACAGGTAAGAAATCATAGCTTCTTGTTGGTGAAGGTAAATCTACTTCTACAGGTAAGAAATCATAGCTTCTTGTTGGTCAAGGTAAATCTACTTCTACAGGTAAGAAATCATAGCTTCTTGTTGGTCAAGGTAAATCTACTTCTACAGGTAAGAAATCATAGCTTCTTGTTGGTCAAGGTAAATCTACTCTACAGGTAAGAAATCATAGCTTCTTGTTGGTCAAGGTAAATCTACTTCTACAGGTAAGAGATCAAAGCTTTTGTTGATAAGAGGTGTGTACATGTTTAGGTCGGGACGTGCGTTTTAATAGGTCAGGGGTGTGTACATTTGTAAGTCAGGTACTTATACTTTTGTATGTCAAGGTCACGCTGTTTGTATTTTCAGTTGTTAATTGCTGTGTACAGTCCTATGTCAGCGGTGTGTCATGTTAGAGATCAGGGAGGTGTAACACTATTATTGTGTCACAATTGTGTAGCTGTGTAGGTCAGTGTTATGTGTATGTGGATATCATGCAGGGTCATCGTTAGATGAAGGTGAAGGACGAGTACTGCTTGTACGGTGACTGACATAAATAACTAATTTATTCGTTTCTTGGAAATCTTAGATATAACTAAGTGACAACCGATAAAATCGAGGGAAAACAAGGTAGAGGAAGACAGACAGAGAGAGAGAGAGAGAGAATTTTGGACAGCCTGACTTCATGGCACGGAAGAGCGTCAACATCTGATATGATAGTAAACGCCAGAGACAGTAATTTGTAGACATCCATGATCGCGCACGCCAGCCGGTACGGCACCTGATGATGATGAGCTAAAGGACGTTCTAGTGACGTTCTAGGACGTGTACGTTTGTGCCTTATTACTTTCTCGAGGACGTTGATATGACTTATTCATGTCTGTGTCCGTGATGTTCTATTGCCAGGCTCGAGGACGCTGATATGATTTATTCATGTCTGTGTCCATGATGTTCTGTTGTCAGGCTCGAGGACGCTGATATGATTTATTCATGTCTGTGTCCATGATGTTCTGTTGCCAGGCTCGAGGACGTTGATATGACTTATTCATGTCTGTGTCCGTGATGTTCTATTGCCAGGCTCGAGAACGTAGATATGACTTATTCATATCTGTGTCCATGATGTTCTGTTGTCAGGTCCAGTTCTGGATATCTTCCGCCGATTTCTGTGACTATTTTGTGTGTTTGTTGATATAATTATTGACTTGTTTCTTGGACATAACCTCTTGCAGATCTTCAAATCCTACAACTGATGACATTTGTCTATTCATTATTCTTAGGATATCACCATATATCTGATTGTGAACCACTCTATGATATCACCATATATCTGATTGTGAACCACTCTAGGATATCACCATATATCTGATTGTAAACCACTCTACCATGTCGGACATATTACTCCTTTGAGATATAATATCTACATCTCCACGTCTGACACATCATCACCCAACACAAAACTATAAAGCTATACAGAAGCAAAGACTTTCCTGAAACAATCCAGAATAATGATGTGGAGAAAAACAAATGGAGGATACAACCAAGAGCGTGACAGTATGAAAATTGTGACATATCCTAAAGGACGTAGCCATCAACCACAATAAACGAGTAGTTGATTTTCTAGGCACCACTTATACGTTCAGTAGTTTGCCATTGCTTTCTGAACGGTGAGGTCTATTGTTACCTTTTGTAAAATCCCACGGAAACGAATTTGCTTCCAAACTTGCCCACCGTGGGGTTTGAACCAGGTACGCTTGGGTTCGTGATCGAGTTCACTACCGCTTGACAGTATACATACATTAAACAGAAATACGCAGACAAGTCTCCAGACTTAGAACGGGACAATGCAGTCTCAGAGCACACCTCCACAGAATAGGTTCGACTCGACTGCCTGTACCAGTGAAGAACTAAAGAAGTCCACAGAACACGACCTGCAAATCCGCCCCAGTCTGGGCAGTGGGAGAATGGAAATCTGGCCAATAGAAACAACCCTACAAAACAAAGTACCAGGGCTGGTGAAGACCTCAAGCGCACGCCCTGTTTATAACACATACCAGAGTAGTCGCATAGCAGAAGTTGATCGCAGAAGAAGAACAAGTCTACATCTCCACGCCTGAGACAACACTTGTCTTTCACAGTGTCCACATCTCCTCGCCTGGTACATCACCCGTATCTAACATAGCTTGCCCGTCTGCCCAGCGTGTTCGTAGCGCGTTGGACTACGGGTGGCTATCCCTCTGTGTGTGCGGGTTCAATTCCGCGGGATGGCAGAAAAAGCCACAGATTCCCCAGATTTACGGTGTTCGTGGCACCGAACCGAAGGGTTACGATGTCCATGGCACCCCTAGCCGAAGAGCTGAAAATCTCAAGTGCTTCTGGATCGGAAAAAAAAAAATCTCACATAGCTTAGTCATGAAGCAGTAAAATTAGTTTTGTTTTAATTCGCTCTTGCACTCACTCATTCTTACTCACTCACTCTCACACTCTTGTTCACACTCACTGACTCTCATTCACTCTCACTCACTATCTCGCACACTCTCTCTCACTCTCATTCATTCTCATTCTCACTCACTCCCTCTTTCTCTCTCACACTTACATACTCTCACGCTCTCTCATTCACTCAACTCTCTTTCACTCCCTCTCACTCACTTATTCTCCCTCTCTCACTTATTCTCCCTCTTTCACTCACTCTCCCTCACTCTCTCTCACTCTCTCTCACCCTCTCACTCTTTCACTCACTCACACTCACTCACCACCACTCACTCCTTCACTCCCCTCACTCCTCACTCACCCTCACCACTCACTCACCACTCACTCACTCACTCACTCACTCACTCACTCACTCACTCACTCCTCACTCACTCACTCACTCACTCACTCACTCACTCACTCACTCACTCCCACTTTCACTCATTCACACACACTCTCACTCCAAAACTCTCTCCAATCTCTATTCAGATTTAGCCATCGAATGTCCACCAACCCATGGCCAGAATGGATGGGTGTCCTGCACGGTGATGAGATTTTCTTTGTCTTCGGACAACCACTAAACAAAGATCTCAACTTTACCGGAGAAGAGAAAAAACTCAGCAGAAAAATCATGAAATTGTGGACCAATTTTGCTAAAACTGGGTAAACACTAAGTTTTCTGACTTCATCAACAATAACAAAATCTGGTTATATGATACAGAACAGTAAAATTGTTTACTATTTATTGTTTACTATTTATAGTATTACTAGTATTACTATAGTATTACTATTATTTACTAAAATTGTTTACTATTTATCAATGAAAAAATAGAAAACATTTTGTATGAAGATTTAACCCAATTTACAAACTCATAAATAAATAAAACATAAACAATGTTACAAAAGATGAAGAATTGAATATAAGTTGTTACAAAAAATTACTGAAATATCTTCTAAGAATGATGATGATGTTTTATCAGTTTAGTTATTACATGAGAAATATTAGTTTAATATAATGTTTTTATATAAGAAATATTAGTTTAATATAATGTTGTTACATAAGAAATATTAGTTTAATATAATGTTGTTATATGAGAAATATTAGTTTAATATAATGTTGTTATATGAGAAATATTAGTTTAATATAATGTTTTTATATGAGAAATATTAGTTTAATATAATGTTGTTATATGAGAAATATTAGTTTAATATAATGTTGTTACATAAGAAATATTAGTTTAATATAATGTTGTTATATAAGAAATATTAGTTTAATATAATGTTGTTACATAAGAAATATTAGTTTAATATAATGTTGTTATATAAGAAATATTAGTTTAATATAATGTTGTTACATAAGAAATATTAGTTTAATATAATGTTGTTATATAAGAAATATTAGTTTAATATAATGTTGTTATATGAGAAATATTAGTTTAATATAATGTTGTTACATAAGAAATATTAGTTTAATATAATGTTGTTATATAAGAAATATTAGTTTAATATAATGTTGTTATATGAGAAATATTAGTTTAATATAATGTTGTTATATAAGAAATATTAGTTTAATATAATGTTGTTATATAAGAAATATTAGTTTAATATAATGTTGTTATATAAGAAATATTAGTTTAATATAATGTTGTTATATGAGAAATATTAGTTTAATATAATGTTGTTACATAAGAAATATTAGTTTAATATAATGTTGTTATATGAGAAATATTAGTTTAATATAATGTTGTTATATAAGAAATATTAGTTTAATATAATGTTGTTACATAAGAAATATTAGTTTAATATAATGTTGTTATATAAGAAATATTAGTTTAATATAATGTTTTTATATGAGAAATATTAGTTTAATATAATGTTGTTATATAAGAAATATTAGTTTAATATAATGTTGTTATATAAGAAATATTAGTTTAATATAATGTTGTTATATAAGAAATATTAGTTTAATATAATGTTGTTATATGAGAAATATTAGTTTAATATAATGTTGTTACATAAGAAATATTAGTTTAATATAATGTTGTTATATAAGAAATATTAGTTTAATATAATGTTGTTATATGAGAAATATTAGTTTAATATAATGTTGTTATAAATAGTTTAATATAAGGGTTATATAAGAATATTAGTTTAATATATTGTTGTTATATGAGAAATATTAGTTTAATATAATGTTGTTATATAAGAAATATTAGTTTAATATAATGTTGTTATATGAGAAATATTAGTTTATAATATAATGTTGTTATATAAGAAATATTAGTTTAATATAATGTTGTTAATAAGAATATTAGTTTAATATAATGTTGTTACATAAGAAATATTAGTTTAATATAATGTTGTTACATAAGAGATATTAGTTTAATATAATGTTATTTATCATCAAGTAGCTTATCCCTTCCGTAATGTGGCTTCCATACAGTAGCCCTGAAAAACTCTGTTCTGTACAAGTTGACCGGCGTCATTCTCAGATCATCAATGACATCTTGCCCCCATCGTCTTCCAGGTCTTCCTCTCATTCTTCTTCCAGGCACCAATCCCTCCACAATTATCTTCTCTAGACACTCGTGTCGTTTTATGTGTCCGAAATATTTAATTTTCCTTGAATTTATGCTCTTAAATAGCCAACTCTCTTTAATATCCAGCTGTTGCAGAACAGAAACATTATATGTTATTACATGAGAAATATAATCTGTATGCAAACTTTGTCCCAAGTTGGATGTGAATGGATATGTCCTCTTAAAATGGATATAATAAATATGTATGCTATTAGAGACGTATGTTATTTGATAAATATGTGTGTTCTTAGATAGATATGTATAACACATATGATACAGATGGTTCAGTCATTCGCCACCAAAGATGTGCGAGGCTTTTCAGCACGCTCAGGAGGAATACTGATAAGAGAAACCAGTGGGGTCTATGCGACAACCTCAAGTAGTTTGACAATGGAGGTACGGGCGGTTACAGAGGCGGTGAAATGGTTGACATCTCATACCTACTCTCGTGTTTTCAAACTCAGTGACTCCATGATCATGATTTGTAAAGTCAAAACAGGAATGATGAAACAAAACTGGGTGGAGGTACTTGTACAGACATGGATCAGATAAATAACCTTCATTTTTGTCCCTGGGCACGCAGGAGTTAGTGGTAATGAAAGAGCTGATAGATTGGCTGGCATGGATACAATATCAGAGGGAGTTGCAATGGACCGAAATGACATTCTTAACGCATCGAGAGAGTCTTTTCGAAAGGAGAAGTTTCAGGATTGGGAGTCCCAGTCGCTGACCAAATTGAGAGAGATGGATGTCGATATTGATACAGCCCGAAGAGAACGACATACCAAAGCTAAGACATGTCCATCAATTTTATACGTGGAACACTGATAACATCAGATGGTAGATGGAGATCAGAAATAACATCAGATGGTAGATGGAGATCAGAAATAACATCAGATGGTAGATGGAGATCATAAATAACATTAGATGGTAGATGGAGATCAGAAATAACATTAGATGGTAGAGGAGATCAGAAATAACATCAGATGGTAGAAGGAGATCATAAATAACATCAGATGGTAGAAGGAGATCAGAAATAACATCAGATGGTAGATGGAGATCAGAAATAGCATCAGATGGTAGAAGGAGATCAGAAATAACATCAGATGGTAGAAGGAGATCAGAAATAACATCAGATGGTAGATGGAGATCAGAAATAATATCAGATGGTAGATGGAGATCAGAAATAACATCAGATGGTAGAAGGAGATCAGAAATAACATCAGATGGTAGAAGGAGATCAGAAATAACATCAGATGGTAGATGGAGATCAGAAATAACATTAGATGGTAGATGGAGATAAGAAATAACATTAGATGGTAGATGGAGATCAGAAATAACATCAGATGGTAGATGGAGATCAGAAATAACATCAGATGGTAGATGGAGATCAGAAATAACATTAGATGGTAGAAGGAGATCAGAAATAACATTAGATGGTAGAAGGAGATCATAAATAACATCAGATGGTAGAAGGAGATCAGAAATAACATCAGATGGTAGAAGGAGATCAGAAATAACATCAGATGGTAGATGGAGATCAGAAATAATATCAGATGGTAGATGGAGATCAGAAATAACATCAGATGGTAGAAGGAGATCAGAAATAACATCAGATGGTAGAAGGAGATCAGAAATAACATCAGATGGTAGAAGGAGGTCAGAAATAACATCAGATGGTAGATGGAGATCAGAAATAACATCAGATGGTAGATGGAGATCATAAATAATATCAGATGGTAGAAGGAGATCAGAAATAACATCAGATGGTAGATGGAGATCATAAATAATATCAGATGGTAGAAGGAGATCAGAAATAACATTAGATGGTAGAAGGAGATCATAAATAACATCAGATGGTAGAAGGAGATCATAAATAACATCAGATGGTAGAAGGAGATCAGAAATAACATCAGATGGTAGATGGAGATCAGAAATAATATCAGATGGTAGATGGAGATCAGAAATAACATCAGATGGTAGAAGGAAATCAGAAATAACATCAGATGGTAGAAGGAGATCAGAAATAGCATCAGATGGTAGAAGGAGGTCGGAAATAACATCAGATGGTTGATGGAGATCAGAAATAACATCAGATGGTAGATGGAGATCATAAATAACATCAGATGGTAGAAGGAGGTCAGAAATAACATCAGATGGTAGATGGAGATCAGAAATAACATCAGATGGTAGAAGGAGATCAGAAATAACATCAGATGGTAGAAGGAGATCAGAAATAACATCAGATGGTAGAAGGAGGTCAGAAATAACATCAGATGGTAGATGGAGATCAGAAATAACATCAGATGGTAGATGGAGATCATAAATAATATCAGATGGTAGAAGGAGATCAGAAATAACATCAGATGGTAGATGGAGATCAGAAATAACATCAGATGGTAGAAGGAGGTCAGAAATAACATCAGATGGTAGAAGGAGATCAGAAATAACATCAGATGGTAGAAGGAGATCAGAAATAACATCAGATGGTAGAAGGAGATCAGAAATAATATCAGATGGTAGAAGGAGATCAGAAATAACATCAGATGGTAGAAGGAAATCAGAAATAACATCAGATGGTAGAAGGAGATCATAAATAACATCAGATGGTAGAAGGAGATCAGAAATAACATCAGATGGTAGAAGGAGGTCAGAAATAACATCAGATGGTAGAGGAGATCAGAATAATATCAGATGGTAGAAGGAATCGAAATAACATCAGATGGTAGAAGGAAATCAGAAATAACATCAGATGGTAGAAGGTGATCTGAAATGCATCAGATGGTAGAAGGATCTGGAATAACATCAGATGGTTGATGGAATCAGAAATATCGATGGTAGATGGAATCATAATTTATCATCAGATGAGTAGATGGATATCGTAATAACATCAGTGTTAGAGGAGATCAGAAACATTAATGGTAAAGGAGATCAGAAATAACATAGATGGTAGAAGAATAGAAATAACATCAGATGGCAGAATTGAATCCGAAATACATCAGATGGTAGATGGAGATGAAATAACATCAGATGTAGATGGAATCAAATAAATCAGATGGTAGAAGGAGTATTATGAAATAACATCAGATGGTTCAGATAGATCATGATAACAACATAGATGGTAAGAAGGAGGTCAGAAATAACATCCAGATGTAGATGGAGATCTAATTAATATCAGCATGGTGAGGGATCGAAATAACATCAGATGGTAAGAGATGAAATAACATCAGATGGTAAGGAGGCAAACTATATCAGATGGTTGAAGGAGTCAGAATAACATCAGATGGTAGAAGGAGATCGAAATAACAGCAGATTGAAGATCATACCACATCAGATGTAGAAGGAGATCATATAACATCAGATGTAGAAGAGTCAAAAAGAATCGATGGTAAAGGAAGGTCGAATAACATGATGGTAGAAGGAGATCAGAAATAACTCAGATTTGTAAGGGACGAAAGTAACATCAGATGGTAGAAGAATCAGATAATATAGATGGTGAAGAGATCAATAAATCAGAGAGTTGCAAGAGATCCGAAATACATCAGATGGTAGAAGGAGGTCTCGAAAAATCAGATTGGAGAGATCAGAAATAATATCAAATGGTAGAAGGAGATCAGAATGATACACCGATGGTAGATGAACGAAATAACATAGACTAAGAATGGCATCAAATAATATCAGATGGGATGGAGACTGATAACATCAGATGATAGAGGAGATCAGAAATAACATCAGATGGTAGATGGAGATCAGAAATAACATCAGATGGTAGATGGAGATCAGAAATAACATCAGATGGTAGAAGGAGATCAGAAATAACATCAGATGGTAGATGGAGATCAGAAATAACATCAGATGGTAGAAGGAGATCAGAAATAACATCAGATGGTAGATGGAGATCAGAAATAACATCAGATGGTAGAAGGAGATCAGAAATAACATCAGATGGTAGATGGAGATCAGAAATAACATCAGATGGTAGAAGGAGGTCAGAAATAACATCAGATGGTAGATGGAGATCAGAAATAACATCAGATGGTAGAAGGAGATCAGAAATAACATCAGATGGTAGATGGAGATCAGAAATAACATCAGATGGTAGAAGGAGATCAGAAATAACATCAGATGGTAGATGGAGATCAGAAATAACATCAGATGGTAGAAGGAGATCAGAAATAACATCAGATGGTAGATGGAGATCAGAAATACATCAGATGGTAGAAGGAGTCAGAAATAACATAGATGGTGAAGGAGATCAGAAATAACATCAGATGGTAGAAGGAGATCAGAAATAACATCAGATGGTAGATGGAGATCAGAAATAACATCAGATGATAGAGGAGATCAGAAATAACATCAGATGGTTGATGGAGATCAGAAATAACATCAGATGGTAGAAGGAGATCAGAAATAACATCAGATGGTAGATGGAGATCAGAAATAACATCAGATGGTAGAAGGAGATCAGAAATAACATCAGATGGTAGAAGGAGACAGATATCAGATGGTAGATAACAAATAACATCAGATGGTAGAAGGAGATCAGAAATAACATCAGATGGTAGATGGAGATCAGAAATAACATCAGATGGTAGATGGAGATCAGAAATAACATCAGATGGTAGATGGAGATCATAAATAACATCAGATGGTAGATGGAGATCAGAAATAACATTAATGGTAGAGGAGATCAGAAATAACATTAGATGGTAGAAGGAGATCAGAAATAATATCAGATGGTAGAAGCGCCCGAGTGGTTACCGTGGCCCAAATTTGGGTGTAAAGAATAGAACCACTGTATATGCCACGCATGTCGTAAGCGGCAACTAAGGAGGTTGGACGTGGGGCTAGCTACCCCACACCGTAAAAAAGCACTAGATTTCTACAGAACGGAGAGCGAACCGAGTAAACGCTGACTGAAACCGGACACATCGCCGAAGGATAAGCACCAGTGCTCCAAATGGTGCTGAAGATGTGACGTAAACACACCAATGCTAATGCTGCATGAATCAAATTTCCGCATGAATAGAAATTCTGGAGAGATCTGGTACATCGGTCTGGGTGGTGATCGGGAGAGAGAGAGATGGTAAAGGAGATCAGAAATAAAAAAGTAGATTAGGTCAGACAAAAGAACACCAATATCATATAAATGAGAAGTTTTATATGCAACAAGAGAAAACTATGAACAGTCTGGCTTCATGGCACGGAAGGGTGCCAACATCCTTATTGATAGTTAGAGCCCATCCGCCCAGCGTGTTCATAGCGCGTTGACTACGGTGACTATCCCTCTGTGTGCGGGTTCAATTCCGCGGGATGGCAGAAAAAGCCACAGATTTCCTAGATTTACGGTGTTCGTGGCACCGAACCGAAGGGTTACGATGTCATGGCACCGAGCCGAAGAGCTGAAAAGCTCAAGTGCTTCTGGATCGAAAAAATAAATAAAAAATAAATTGATAGTTAGAACTATGGACTTACGTTTGGGGACACGATCGCCTACGCCAGCAAATATTCCACATGATGATGAGTCATTGAGTCATGTTATATGACGACTGCAAGTTATTGACAACTGTACTCTCTCTCTGAAGTCTATTGATCCATGATGTATTGTTCTATTTTAATTGCGGTTCTATTTCTATATGCCAGTCGAACTTTTAATAGAAAATCGTTTATTGGCAATTGTATTTCTGAGAATTGACTTTGTCATTAAACGATCAGAGCCATTTTTGGGCACATTTTTTTGCTATGAGAATATCCAGCCGTCATTTAGTAAAGTCATATATATCCAACTGTTTTGATATGAACCTGTCAAATAAAATAATAATTCAAATTTGGTATTATCCATTGTCCTTCCATGAATTGACAACTTATTGATTGATTGATTGATTGATAGACCATAACCATCATTTGCACTTCGGTGAGTAACCATGTGTGCTCCGATCACTTTTTTACACAAAAAGATCCCAGCTACAGTGCACGAACGTCGTAGCACCAACGAGGGTCCACGATGTGATTTTAAAGATGGTGAAGATATTTATGAAGGAAATTTATTTTAAATATTTTTCTAATGAATTTTGCCCGGGTAGTGGCAATCCAGCAAGCTCTTCTCAATTTTTGAACCTGGCAAGGGTTCCTTTACGGGATCAAATTGAACACGGGACCTACGTTTTATCGTCCGTCTCCGATAGGACTAGGAACTAGATTTCACCAACATTGAGATCTGGGATCTCTGGAAAAATATCGAAATGGTTCCACCTGGAGCGAATCTGGTACCTTTGGCAAGAGAGACAGTACCTAACCTCTACGTCACAGAGAACCCTAGTTAAATATTGTATTGTCCACTTTCTGTCCTGAACTGACCACTCAACTATAGTTAAACTATTGTATGTCCATTTCTGTCCATTGAACTGACCACTCAACTAATAGTTAAACTATTGTATTGTCCACTTTCTGTCCATGAACTGACCACTCAACTAATAGTTAAACTATTGTATTGTCCACTGTCTGTCCATGAACTGACCACTCAACTAATAGTTAAACTGTTGTATTGTCCACTGTCTGTCCATAAACTGACCACTCAACTAATAGTTAAACTATTGTATTGTCACTGTCTGTCCATAACTGACCACTCAACTAATAGTTAAACTGTATTGTCCACTGTCTGTCCATAACTGACCACTCAACTAATAGTTAAACTATGTTGTCACTGTCTGTCCATAACTGACCACTCAACTAATAGTTAAACTGTTTTTGTCCACTGTCTGTCCATAAACTGACCACTAACTAATAGTTAAACTTGTATTGTCCATGTCTGTCCATAACTGACCACTCCACTAATAGTTAAACTATTGTCCACTGTCTGTCCATAAACTGACCACTCAACTAATAGTTAAACTGTTGTATTGTCCACTGTCTGTCCATGAACTGACCACTCAACTAATAGTTAAGCTATGTTTGTCCACTTTCTGTCCATGAAACTGACCACTCAACTAATAGTTAAACTATTGTATTGTCCACTGTCTGTCCATGAACTGACCACTCAACTAATAGTTAAGCTATTGTATTGTCCACTTTCTGTCCATGAACTGACCACTCAACTAATAGTTAAGCTATTGTATTGTCCACTTTCTGTCCATGAACTGACCACTCAACTAATAGTTAAACTATTGTATTGTCCACTGTCTGTCCATAAACTGACCACTCAACTAATAGTTAAACTATTGTCCACTGTCTGTCCATGAACTGACCACTTAACTAATAGTTAAACTATTGTATTGTCCACTGTCTGTCCATGAACTGACCACTTAACTAATAGTTAAACTATTGTATTGTCCACTGTCTGTCCATGAACTGACCACTTCAACTAAAGTTAAACTGTTGTATTGTCCACTGTCTGTCCATAAACTGACCACTCAACTAATAGTTAAACTATTGTATTGTCTACTGTCTGTCCATAACTGACCACTCAACTAATAGTTAAACTTTGTATTGTCCTACTGTCTGTCCATGAACTGACCACTCAACTAAAAGTTAAACTATTGTATTGTCCACTGTCTGTCCATGAACTGACCACTCAACTAATAGTTAAACTATTGTATTGTCCACTGTCTGTCCATGAACTGACCACTCAACTAAAAGTTAAACTTTGTATTGTCCACTGTCTGTCCATGAACTGACCACTCAACTAATAGTTAAACTATTGTATTGTCCACTTCTGTCCATGAACTGACCACTTAACTAATAGTTAAATGTATTGTCCACTGTCTGTCCATGAACTGACCACTAACTAATAGTTAAACTATTTATTGTCCACTTCTGTCCATAACTGACCACTCAACTAATAGTTAAACTATTGTATTGTCCACTGTCTGTCCATGAACTACCACTAACTAATAGTTAAATTATTGTATTGTCCACTGTCTGTCCATAAACTGACCACTCAACTAATAGTTAAACTATTGTCCACTGTCTGTCCATAAACTGACCACTCAACTAATAGTTAATATTGTATTGTCCACTGTCTGTCCATAACTTACCACTCAACTAATAGTTAAACTATTGTATTGTCCACTGTCTGTCCATGAACTGACCACTCAACTAAAGTTAAATATTGTATTGTCCACTGTCTGTCCATGAACTGACCACTCAACTAATAGTTAAACTATTGTCCACTGTCTGTCCATAAACTGACCATCAACTAAAGTTAAACTATTGTCCACTGTCACTTTTTTGCAAACAAATGAGACCTCTCACTTAATAGATAATTGATCTATGTTAAGAATCCCACCAGGACCAGGCGATGGAGATCAAAATGGCCAAATTTACAACGAACAACTATTCTGATTCAACAATTTCTGACAGTGGTCACAAATGGGTCAGGTCACCTAACATGCGCATTCTAGGATCTAATAGTTCAAATCTGATAGTATGTTGTATGTTGATCATTACAATTGTGTATGTAGTCATACAATGTTAAATTGAGTCTGTATATATTGTCCATGTTGTCATGTTACTTCATTAATGTAATAGTGTAAATTATTGTGATTGTTGTTGTCAGTTACAGACTGTTATATGTTATATTCTAAGTTACAATTGTTGTATTTATGTCTGTCCTACAGATTGTCACTATTATATATGTTAAATTAGTTTGTCAACAGTTGTCTGTAATGAAGTCTGTTACACTTGTATGTTGATAGTTACAGATTGTTGTATGTTTGTTGAATGATAATCTCAGACTAAGATTTTAAAATTAAACTAAATTGTAGCATTTTCAATGTTTCATCAATGACACTGCACTCGATGTTATTAATGCTCAGTCCATTTCGCTTGTTGTACTGGAATGCCACTCAGACACTTACATGTAGTACTGCAAACGTTTAGGCAAATCAATGTTTTGAAATTGAAACTATCACATTTTGTTTAGAATTTTGTTTGATATTATCCATGAAACTAAGACAGTCCAGACTACTTTAGCTGTGTGATATGCACACATGGACATGTCCATAAACAGAACAACTCAATAACATATGAATTACTGAAATGTATATGTCAAAACTGTAAACATGCCATGGAACATTTATCAGAACACTGTAACATATGAATAGTTGAAATGTATAATTGACAATTGTACACTGTCTGCTCTGGAACTGACTACTCAAACAATTGTCAAATATGTAAATGAACTGTATATATCAACTAATTGTCAACATATGACACTAACTAAAGTTAATATCAGAAAATTGTACAAATATGCTACTGGAACATGTCATATCAGAACATTACCAACTCACTAAATAGGTAAAGTCTATTTGTCGGCAGGCATTCGTGGGTTCAGAAGACACAACTAATAGGTTAAACTGATTGTATTGTCAGTCGCCATGAACTGACCACTTAACAAAAGTTAAACTGTTGTATTGTCCACTGTCTGTACAGAACTGACCACTCAACTAAAAGTTAAACTACTGTCCACTGTCTGTCCATGAACTGACCACTCAACTAAAAGTTAAACTGTTGTACTGTCCACTGTCTGTCCATGAACTGACCACTTAACTAATAGTTAAACTGTTGTATTGTCCACTGTCTGTCCATGAACTGACCACTCAACTAAAAGTTAAACTATTGTACTGTCCACTGTCTGTCCATGAACTGACCACTTAACTAATAGTTAAATTATTGTATTGTCCACTGTCTGTCCATAAACTGACCACTCAACTAATAGTTAAACTGTTGTATTGTCCACTGTCTGTCCATGAACTGACCACTCAACTAAAAGTTAAACTATTGTATTGTCTACTGTCTGTCCATGAACTGACCACTCAACTAAAAGTTAAACTGTTGTCACTGTCTGTCCATGAACTGACCACTCAACTAAAAGTTAAACTGTTGTATTGTCCACTGTCTGTCCATGAACTGACCACTCAACTAAAAGTTAAACTGTTGTCCACTGTCTGTCCATGAACTGACCACTCAACTAAAAGTTAAACTATTCTATTGTCCACTGTCTGTCCATGAACTGACCACTCAACTAAAAGTTAAACTATTGTCCACTGTCTGTCCATGAACTGACCACTCAACTAAAAGTTAAACTATTGTCCACTGTCTGTCCATGAACTGACCACTCAACTAAAAGTTAAACTATTGTATTGTCCACTGTCTGTCCATGAACTGACCACTTAACTAATAGTTAAATTATTGTATTGTCCACTGTCTGTCCATAAACTGACCACTCAACTAATAGTTAAACTATTGTATTGTCCACTGTCTGTCCATGAACTGACCACTCAACTAATAGTTAAACTGTTGTATTGTCCACTGTCTGTCCATGAACTGACCACTCAACTAAAAGTTAAACTATTATATTGTCCACTGTCTGTCCATGAACTGACCACTCAACTAAAAGTTAAACTGTTGTACTGTCCACTGTCTGTCCATGAACTGACCACTCAACTAAAAGTTAAACTATTGTCCACTGTCTGTCCATGAACTGACCACTCAACTAAAAGTTAAACTATTGTCCACTGTCTGTCCATGAACTGACCACTCAACTAAAAGTTAAACTGTTGTATTGTCCACTGTCAGTCCATGAACTGACCACTCAACTAATAGTTAAACTATTGTCCACTGTCTGTCCATGAACTGACCACTCAACTAAAAGTTAAACTGTTGTATTGTCCACTGTCTGTCCATGAACTGACCACTCAACTAAAAGTTAAACTGTTGTACTGTCCACTGTCTGTCCATGAACTGACCACTCAACTAAAAGTTAAACTATTGTCCACTGTCTGTCCATGAACTGACCACTCAACTAAAAGTTAAACTGTTGTATTGTCCACTGTCTGTCCATGAACTGACCACTCAACTAATAGTTAAACTATTGTCCACTGTCTGTCCATAAACTGACCACTCAACTAATAGTTAAACTGTTGTATTGTCCACTGTCTGTCCATGAACTGACCACTCAACTAATAGTTAAACTGTTGTATTGTCCACTGTCTGTCCATGAACTGACCACTCAACTAATAGTTAAACTGTTGTATTGTCCACTGTCTGTCCATGAACTGACCACTCAACTAATAGTTAAACTGTTGTACTGTCCACTGTCTGTCCATGAACTGACCACTCAACTAATAGTTAAACTGTTTTACTGTCCACTCTTTTATTATAAGCAAACAAAATGGAGACCTCTTGCCTTTCTATAGAACTAATTGATCCTATGTCTGACAGAAATCCCAACCGAGGACCAGGCGAGATGGAGATCAAAGAGTGGCCCAAATTTAAACACAACGAACAACTATTCTTGGATATCAACATGAGTTTGCTGGACAGTGGTCACAAATGGGGTCAAGGAGTTCGACCCCAACAGTGCGCATTCTGGGATCGTTATGTTTCCAAAATGTCTCAGATGAGTATGTTGTATGTTGTATTTCTGTTACAGATTGTTGTATGTTGTATGTCAGTTACAGATTGTTATATATTGTATGTCTGTTATATATTGTTATATGTTGCATGTTGTATGTCTATTATAGATTGTTATATGTTGTATGTTAGTTATAGATTGTTGTATGTCAGTTACAGATTGTTGTATGTTATATGTCTGTTACAGATTGTTGCATGTTATATATCTGTTACATATTGTTGTATGTTGTATGTCTATTACAGATTGTTGTAAGTTGTATGTCTGTTACAGTTTGTTGTATGTTGTATGTCTGTTACAGATTGTTGTATGTTTGTTGAATGATAATCTCAGACTAAGATTTTAAAAATTAAATAAATTGTAAGCATTTTCTAAATATTTCATCTAATTGATGCAACTGCACTCGATGTGTTATTAATGCTCAGTCCATTTCTGCTTGTTGTGCACTGTTTGAAGTGCCAGCGTCAGAGCACTTACACTGTAGGTACTGCAACGTTTCAGGCAAAATCTAATGTTTTGAAATTGAAACTATCATCATTTTGTTTGTAGTAATTTTTAGTTGTTGAATATATATCATGAGAATAAGAGCAGTCGGCAAGACACTTTATGCGCTCGTGTGATATGACATAACATGGAACATGTATAATATCAGAACAACTGTACAACATATGACATAACATGGAACATGTATAATATCAGAACAATTGTACAACATATGACATAACATGGAACATGTATAATATCAGAACAATTGTACAACATATGACATAACATAGAACATGTATAATATCAGAACAACTGTACAGCATATGACATAACATGGAACATGTATAATATCAGAACAATTGTGCAACATATGACATAACATGGAACATGTATAATATCAGAACAATTGTACAACATATGACATAACATGGAACATGTATAATATCAGAACAATTGTACAACATATGACATAACATGGAACATGTATAATATCAGAACAATTACCAACTACACTAAACAGGGTAAAGTCTATTTGTCGGCAGGCATTTCTGGAGCTTGAAGAGGAGAAATAATGTTTGTTAGCAGGTCTTGATGAACTTGAAGAAAGGAAAATAATATTGTAATTGAAATGTTAACATTCTATTTGTCTGATCTAGACTTGAAATGTTAACATTCTATTTGTAGGATCTAGACTTGAAATGTTAACTTTCTGTTTGTCTGATCCAGACTTGAAACGTTACAATTATATTTGTCTGATCTAGACTAGAAATACTAATATGTTTTCAAATACTTGTTTCCTTTCAGCTCCATCATACAACAATGTGAACTGCAGCTGGGCATCAGCATCGACATCAGCGGCCCTCAGCTGGACATTTACTTTCCATATCAAGTTAACATATCTGGCTGTAACAGTGCATTCATATGATTTATTCAAGTGATTTAGTTCAACAAAAGTCATAGATAAACTCTCTGTTACTTCTCTGTTACTTCAACGTTAGAAAGTCATACATAAACTCTCTGTTACTTCAACGTTAGAAAGTCATACATAAACTCTCTGTTACTTCTACGTTATAAAGTCATACATAAACTCTCTGTTACTTCTACGTTAGAAAGTCATACATAAACTCTCTGTTACTTCTACGTTAGAAAGTCATACATAAACTCTCTGTTACTTCTACGTTAGAAAGTCATACATAAACTCTCTGTTACTTCTCTGTTACTTCTACGTTTGAACGTCGCTCACAAACTCAGGAATCACTTCAAAGCTGGAAGCGTATTTCTAAACTTGTAGTCACTTCGACACTGTGACATCATTTCTAAACTTGTAGTCAATTGAACTGTGGGATATCATCTCTAAACTTGTAGTCATTTCAGCATTGAAACATCATTTCTAAACTTGTAGTTACTTCAACATTGTAACATCATTTCTAAACTTGTAGTCACTTCAACATTGGGACATCATTTCTAAACTTGTAGTTACTTCAACTCTCTCTATCTCTCTCTCTCTCTCTCTCTCTCTCTCTCTCTCGCGATCGTTCTTCACTGCCAATTTTATCATTCTTGTTGTGATGTATAATTGGTCCACTGACAAGAACGGGTGATCTACGTCGGGTCGATTGTGCGCCCATGGTGACTAGGCCCGCCCGTCCGGTTTCAGCCAGCTTTTGATTTACTAGGGTGAATTTTCCCTAGGGTACGATCATTTCTGCCGACTATGTCGGCCCGGATCTACGCCTTTTCGATCAGCTTTGCCGTATATTTGGGCTTTGTGATTTACGCCAAGACAGTGAGTTACGCTGTTATGCCCTTTCTGACTGTGAGGTCGTTCCGGATTAGAAACAATTCTCGGGGCTTATAAGCTTGTCCTCGTAAGGCGTCTTACTCGTATAAAACACCGTGTAAAGTATCGGCCTTCGGCAATGTTCGGACCCGGACCCGGATGTCAGATCTTTACATTGTCGACCTTACTTTACCGTTTACTTTTGAGTTTGTTCCGGAGTAGGAACATTCTCAGCCTTTTCTAGACGCGCGTTGGTACGTGGCAATTTGCAGTTAGCCTCGAAATACACCGGCCTGGGGCCAAGCACAAATAATGTAGTGGGTCGTTTCAATCGGCGCTAGCAGCGCAACTGAGGATTTTGTGCTCGCCACCATCACCCGCCCCAGTTCTACCGAGGATGTTAGTTGTGACTGCAATAGTACCTTACCCGGTTGCCCCAAGGCTGGCATTTCCGTTAGGCATCACCCACCTTAGTTCTTCAGGGGATGTTAATTATTATCGCAACAGTACCTTGCTCGGTTTTCCCGGGGAGAGTAGTTTTGTTATGCACTAAAACGGAACTTTTTTGTTTTGCGCTTGGCAAACCATGCCCAGAACATGTATCTGCATTAGGCCACCGGTGCGGAGACAGGTGCAATCTTCCCTCGTACCGACACGAGGGTAGACTTTTCTCCGTTGCGTATCTGAATTATTTATTCTTGCCTCGGCTGGCAATGTTTGCCCCCTCCTCAGGGCTTCGAGTTTCGCCCTATGTGAGCACTCGTTTCGTCACTGGATGCACCTCTCATCCTTTCATGTTTACTAGTCTCCTCATCGGCAGAGAAACTTGCAGTTTGTAGCGGGACCGTTGACTTACACGTCGAGCTTGTGTATGGAGTCTACTGCTCCGGGGATGACGATTTGTTTTCGGCCCTTACTCCGGGAGTGGGGCTTATGTCAGAGACGTTTCGCTGCTGTTTCTTTTGTTCGGGAACTTGGGCAATATTTTGTTGGACATCGACCAGGAGACTCGTGCATTTTGTTCGTATGGACCTGCATTGCTTTTTCGTACTTGCACTCTACCACTACCATAGTTCTCCGATACCTGCCCCATTAGCCAGACAAACAAAGGTTGTTTCAGGTCACCACGAGGAGGTATAGGTAATACAGGGGAATGGTCTTGATTAGTGCCTGCTCACTAATCCTGGCACATCACCTCATGCGCCCTTGACCCCGTTACTTCAACATTGGGACATCATCTCTAGACTTGTAGTCACTTCAACATTGTAACATCATTTCTAAACCTGTAGTCACTTCAACATTGTAACATCATCTCTAAACCTGTAGTCACTTCAACACTGGGATATTATCTCTAAACTTGTAGTTACTTCAACACTGGGATATTATTCTAAACTAGTTATAACACTGAGATAACTTAACTAGTTACTCAACACTGGGACATCATTTCAAACAAACATAGATCCTTCTTCATGTATATTTATATGCACAACTACTGGGAGTTTAGTAGATTAGTTATGGAACTCTATCAACTGATGATCGTCTTGTAATCTGATCTAAGAGAAAACTCAAGAAATATTTAGCACTTACTAGACAGTGCATGATTTTACTAATGTTTTACTTGGAGATTTTCTGAATCTGGTTAGAAAATGTATTTTTAAATAAAAAAACACGTGGATGTATGTAGCATATCTCTCATGGCGTGTTGCAATTCTTGCATGATATGTTGCACATCTCCCATGATATGTTCCAGATCTCCCATGTCATGTTGCAGATCTCCAATGTCATATTGCGGATCTCACATGTCGTGTTGCAAATCTTGCATGTGTTTACGTATTCGCAATCTAGCAAAACTGAAATATCTAAGATATTATTTCTGCTGTACAGATGTCATTCAGAGGTCATTTAGAGGTCATTAAGTGGTCCTTCAGACGTGGAAACATGTTATGTCACTACCTCACCCACAAGACGATTACTATAATAGGAGCAGATTGGAATAAGTTGTCATACTTCGCCTTAGGACAGGACACAATCGGCTCCGCAGTCACATGTACAAAAATTCAAGATTGGCAATTCAGCCATGTGTACATGTGGACAGGAACATCAGACTGCAGAGCACATACTTCAAGACTGCCCGAATATGATATAGTGAGACAAACTCACTGGCTTAATGAAACAACACTGGACAGAAAACTACACAGACGTCTGTGAGACCTACAAAGACAGTGAAGTTTATACAAGAGACAACATTGAATATATAGACAATATTTCAAGCGAAAGAAAGGAAGGAAGGACTACCTCACCAGTACTTGCTTCACTAAGATATCCATGAGAGAAAGTTTTATTTTTCTGTTCGCTCGCAATTAATTCATGCGTAGTATATATAATATAACACCTCTGACTGATTTTTGCGCCAAGGATTGCGTTTCTAATCATTATTACCCCTCGCAATTTAGGCGAATCGGTATACACCGAGAATTTGTGGCCCGAGCTGGATTCGAAATTCTGAATCTCACGGCACGAGGTTACCAGCGCAGTGTGTTGTTATTGGTGGTATTAGACAAAGGTTACATTGATTGATTGATTAATTGATTGATATAATAATTCCTCTCGTACCGTTATACGTTACATAGGGCCTGCAAGTAATTTCTCCATACCGCTCTATCCTGGGCAACTCGCTCAATCTCCTCCATGGAACTGAGACCGATATTTCCTGCCTCTCTCAGCAAAGTTCGTTTCAGGGTCTCTTTAGGTCGACCTCTTTTCTTGAACCCTTTGCATCCCACTTCAATTCCTTCTTTGATATTCGTTGATCATTTCTCCTCAAGGTGTGCCCAACATATCTCCATCTTCTCTTTCTTATAACAGTTGTCACTAGTGGTTGACCAGACATGTCTCTGATTTCATCACTTCTTCTGAATTCGTTCCATTTTATATTCATTATTTTTCGCAGACATCTATTTTCAAATGCATTCAACGTGCTTTCTATATCTTTAGTCATTTTACAACTCTCGCTGGCATATGCTAGGATTGATACAACATTTGAATTGAAAATTCGTAATTTAGTTTTAATACTATATAATTTGCAGTTCCATATTTTATTTAGACTTTTAAAAGCTGATGTTGCTTTGCCAATTCGTATCATAATTTCTTTTTAACATTTCCTGTGCAATCAAAATTGCTACCTAAATAGGTGAACTGCTCTGTTATTTTTATCATTTTAGATTCCTGGGTGATATCTGTGTTACTTGCCATAGGTTTCTTCATTATATTTGTTTTATCATAAGCTTATCTGCAGTCCAACTTTTGATGCTATAGATGACAAGTTGTCTGTTTTTCTTGCATATCTTGGTTGTTTCTACTTAACAAGGCAATATCATATGCAAAATCCAAATCTTCTAGTTGACTATTTTCTACCCAATCGTTGCCAGTTTCGCCCCTGCAACATTTTCGCATCACACAATCAATGGCCACTCCAAACAATAGCGGAGATAGAATACAGCCTTGCTTTACTCCGGTATCAATCACAAACCATTCGTTGTGTCCACCATCAGTGCGAACTGCACACTGTGAACCATCATAGAGGCTCTTAATAATGTTTATTATTTTGTCTGGTATTCCATAGCATCTCAGAATATTCCACAGAGAGATTCTGTGTAGACTATCAAAGGCTTTTTAAAATCGATGAAATTTAGTATGAGTGGTTGTTGCTTCTCGATATGTTCCTCCAAAATTAGTCGTAGGGTAATTATTTGGTCTAAGCAGCTTCTCCCAGGTCTAAAACCAGCTTGTTCTTCTCTCAGGGTTGTGTCCACTGCTCCGTTGATTCTATTAAGAATGATTTTGCAGAAAGTCTTGGTCATTACTGATATTAGGGTGATCCCTCTCCAGTTATTGCAATCTTTGAGATCACCTTTCTTGGGGATCTTAAAAATTGTTCAATTTTTCCATTGATCTGGGACAGTTTCTTCTTCCCATACTTTATTAAATAGTTCTTGCACCTGGCTAATAGTTGTATCATCAGCCGCTTTGAGCATTTCTGGAGTAAAGTTGTCATCACCTGCTGCATTTCTATCATTCATTGATCCATGGGGAGGGGGGAGACGCTTGTTGCAGATTTATATGATATTTATATAACGTAGTATTATTTATTTAAACAGCAACGTGGGGAGAGAAGAAGCCACCTCTGAGATATTATCTGAGAAAAATCTGGCAAGCAATGGCGGAATGCGGGAGGGCCATTCAGAATCAGAACTGTTTGATTCTGGACACGACCTTGCTAGCGCATATCCGCCATGTTTGGTCGGGTATTTTCCGGTTTCGTTTGCCGAGCTACTGAGTTAGTGCGTGAGCAACGTTGTGAGCTATGAATGTTACATGGAATACTTTTTGCTGTGTTAACCGTGCGTTTGTTGTGATTGTGGGTATTCAGAAAATGGCAGACAGCGGTTATGATCAATCTGCCGTTTTCAGTGTTTTGCGTGAGCAGAAAGCTGGATTGTGTCGTGATTGATGTTCCTTTCGACATGAATTGCAATTCAAGTGATGAACAGTTTTGTGTTGACACTTTAGCGACGGCCCTATGCATTTATGCGGTGCTGGTTGCTTTTTGTGGCGGTTAGTTAGTTTGTTCCTTTCGAGCCAAAGGCGGCACATAGGGCAGAGGTTTTAGATCTCCATGTGATACGGTTCTTTGCTAGCAGTTGGAGATCTTGTATGGATTTACATCCCAATAGTTTACTTTCTTGTTGGATGGTTCTTCGAAGAGTGGTCTTTGGTCTTCCACGTAGTTTTGTGGCGTAGGTATTTAATTCTGGAATTAGTTCACGACACAGGAGACAGTTGTTAGCATTTCTTGTGATTTTCGTTGGCACAGAAACGGAGCAATTATAGGATGACCCGGTGTAGTGAAGTTGGAATCGTACATATGAACTATGAACTATGATCTGCAACCGGGGAGAGAAGAAGCCACCTCTGAGATATCTGCAGGCAGGAGAAAAGAAGCCACTCCTGAGATATTATCTGCAAGTGGGGAGAGAAAAAGCCACTACTGAGATATTATCTGCAAGTGGGGAGAGAAGAAGCCACTACTGAGATATTATCTGCAAGTGGGGAGAGAAGAAGCCACTACTGAGATATTATCTGCAAGTGGGAAGAGAAGAACGGAAGAAGGTACAAACAAAGTTGTCAAGATAAGAATACAAAAATCAAGGGGAAACTTTATTGCATTGAGTAAAATATGGAAGCCAAAGGAGATCAAAACAAACACGAAGCTGAGAATCTTTCAATCAAATGTGAAGTCAGTGCTGTTCTATGGCTCAGAAACATGGAAGACAATAGGGGAAACCATCAGAAAACTGCAGACATTCGTAAATGGATGTTTACGTAGAATAGAGGGACTGAGATGGTATGATAGGATTGCACACGAGAAACTCAGAGAAAGAACTAAGCAGATGCCAGTTGAGAAAGAGCTAAGGAAGAGACGCTGGCGATGGATAGGACATACATTGAGAAGACTGACTGGAAGTATTGCAAGACAGGCACTGTTTTGGAACCCACAAGGAAAGAGGAGTAGGGAAAGGCCTAGACAGACATGGAGAAGAGAGCTGGGGGCTGATAGGCTGATATTAAAAAGATAGATAAGACATGACAAGAATTGGAAGGGATGGCAAGAGAGAGGAAGAGCTGGAAGAAGTTTGTTGAAGACCTGTGCTCTATTGGGAGTTGAAAGGTGAAGAAGAAGAAGGAGAGAAGAAGCTACCTCTGAGATTCTCTCTTTCTGGTGCAGTTAATCAGTTCTGACGTCGATCTTGTCACGCTGTCAAATCATCCAACATCCTCTCCCTCTGTCTCCCATGATCTCTCCTTCCCTGATTTTTACGTGTTGTCACCAAATGTTCTAAACCTTCTCTTCGCATTATATGTCCGAAGAACCGTGTTTGTCTGAGTCTTATTCTTTTGATAAGGTTTCTTTGTGTGTAGGCCTGATTTAAAACCTCATCATTTGTTTTCTTCACTATCGATAGAATTTTCAGCATTCTTCTGTTAAACCACATCTCTGTGGTTTCCAATGATCTTATTGATTGTTTGTTAATTGTCCATGATTTGCTGCCATACATAAGTGTTGGTTCAATATAGCACTGAAGTACTCGTTTCCGCAGCGTCATTGGTAGTGAATTCCCGCATAGTGTGTTTTTCATTTTCATAAAATCTGCTTTCGCTTGAGCTATTCTACTCCTAATCTCTGTTTTACATCTTCCATCTGATGTTAGAAATGTTTCCAGATACTTGAATCGATGGTCTTCTTTCAGTGTTGTGTTAATTTTTGTATATTGCATTGTGGTGTTTCCTGTTTCTTGGTGATAACCATAACATCTGTTTTCTTTATATTCATGCTTAATCCTTTCTTTTCACTTTCTCTCACTAGTATGTCTATCAAGTCTTGTAGATCTTGTTCATTTGTAGCCATGAGAATTGTGTCATCAGCGTATCTTAGGTTGTTCATATTTTGTCCGCCAACTGTTATTCCTATCTTTTCTTCTATGTATCGCATGCTGTTTTCACTGTATATGTCAAACAAGTCTGGTGAGAGTACTCGTCCTTGTCACACTGCTAATTGTATCTCCTGATAGTTTTCACTCTGCTTCTCTAGTCTTATGGCTGCGCTTTGTTGTTAGTACATATTCTTGATCAGTCTAAGATATTTCCTATCAATATTTATACTTTCTAACACTAGAATTATTTCTCCATGTTTTACTTTATCAAAAGCTTTTGAGTAGTCTATGAAACATAAGTATAAGTCCAACTTCATTTCTATTGATCTTTCCATTATTGTTCTTATTGTATTGCATTGTTTGTTCCCCTGCGTTCAACAAAGCCACACTATTCATTCTTGTCTTTTCTTTATCTTCTGTATTCATACCTCGTTTTTACCTGTTGTATTCTTACCTCGTTTTTACCTGTTGTATTATAACACTATAAATTCACCTTGTTTATTTCCATCTACATGTTGACATACTTGTACCCGGTGTATGACTGTATGCTGTTGTTATTGGTAGTCTTGTAGATGATGATGATGATGATGTATGGGACATATGTTCTTCATATCAACTTCATATTTATTAGAAAATAATGTTTTAGTAGACAGACGTAGTGATGTTTATTGTTTAGTTCTCTACGCTCCTTATGGAGCATAGGGCGTAGATTTATTGGTGTCTACTCATTTCTTATCAACCATCTTGTCTACATGTATATCACTGCCGATGATCATCATTTCACTTCGGTGAGTAACCATGTGTGCTCCGATCTCTTTCTTACACAGGAAGATCTCAGCTGCAGTGCACAAACTCTGTAGCACCGGCGAGGGTCCCCGATATAATTTTGAAGAAGGTAAAGATATTTATGTAGGAATTATATTTTAAACCTTTTTTTCATGAATTTGCCCGGGCAATGGATTTCCAGCCTCCTCTTCTCCATTTTGAACTGCCATAGGTTCTTTTACGTGTCCAAATTTAACACGGGACCTACGTTTTATCGCCCGTCTCCGATAGGACTAGGAACTCGATCTCACCTACACTGAGATCAGGGATCTCTGGAAAATATCCAGATGGCTTCACGAGAGCGTGAACCTGGTAAATTTTTGCATGAGAGAGAACACCTAACTTTTACGCCACAGAGACCTGTCATATCATGTGATACCAAGTAATATCTTATTTAGACAATCTGATGTAATATCATATTTAGACAATCTGATGTAATATCATATTTAGACATACTATCTCATGTAATATCATATTTAGACATACTATCTTTCATGATGTAATATCATATTTAGACAATCTAATGTAATATCATATTTAGACAGACTATCTCATGTAATATCATATTTAGACAGACTATCTGATGTAATATCATATTTAGACAACTTCCCATGTAATATCATATTTAGACAGACTATCTGATGTAATATCATAATTAGACAGACTTCCCTAATAAGTCAACTATCATATTTTAGTCAGACTATCTGATTAGAGACAAACCTCTATCAAAGGAGATGAAAGGCGCCTCATTCTCTCCACTAGTCTACGGGAACGCTTGGACAAGGTGGAGTATCCGTTTAGCTCTCCCAACCCTGCAGGGTCAGTGGAAACCATGGGAGCAGGTGGTGGATGAGTGAGGGAGCAATCGACAGAGCGTCAATGCTTATGGTCTCAAAACTCACGACATTAGGCAGATGCTCTCTGTAATAGAGACAATGCTACAGTCATGGACCAGTATGGTCCCTGCCAGGAAGGAAAGCAATGTCAGACTACCTTCCAAGACAATGCCTAGAAAACCATAATAATAATATGGAATACAACATGACTTTACACAAAAATTAAACAACTAAGAACAGTACGGAACGAAACTGATAGGAAAATAAAGATCAGAATACTTAGAGCGTACATATTCCCAGTGGCAACCTATTGGTGTGAAGCGTGGACATTTAATAAGTATGTGAAAAACATATATGCGCTTTTGAATATATGTGTTATAGAAGAGTCCTTCATATATCTTGGACAGAAAAGAGAACAAATAGATATATCTAGAAAGAACTCAAAATCAAAGAAAACTGGCTGATGCCTCAAAAAAGAAAGAGAAAATTGAGATATTTTGGACATTTAAAAAGACATGAAGGGCTGGAGAAAACCATCATGGAAGGAGACATACCGGCAAAGAGAAGAAGAGGAAGACCACGTAGAAGATGGATTCAGGATGCAACTTATGGTTTGAACATGACGACTGCAGATGCAGGACATCTGGCCTATGAGAGAGAAAATATCCGGAGGACTGTTGGGGTGGCAAATTTCTGATCAGAACAAGCTATTCGACAATGAGTCTGATGTAATATCATATTTAGTACGACTATCCCATGTAATATCATATTTAGTCAGACTATCCATGCAAATCATATATTTAGTCAGACTATCCCATGTAATATCATATATTTAGTCAGACTCTACCATGTAATATCATATATTTAGTCAGACTATCCCATGTAATATCATATATTTAGTCAGACTCTACCATGTAATATCATATATTTAGTCAGACTATCCCATGTAATATCATATATTTAGTCAGACTATCCATGTAATATCATATATTTAGTCAGACTATCGTGTAATATCATATATTTAGTCAGACTATCATGTAATATCATATTAGTCAGACTATGCATGAATATCATTATTTAGTCAGACTATCTGTGTAAAATCATATATTTAGTCAGATATCATGTAATATCATATATTTATAGACTATCTCGTGAATATCATATTGTCAAGGTAATTGCTGTGATTCTGCTAGATATATTTGTACTTTGATATCTTAGTAGAATAAATATTAGATAATAATTTGTTGTTGAAATTTGTGTTCTCGTGTTGTTGAGTTTGTTGTATTCTCGTGTTGTTGAAATGTTGTGTTCTAGTGTTGTTGAGTTTGTTGTGTTCTCGTGTTATTGAAATGTTGTGTTTTCGTGTTATTGAGTGTGTTGTGTTCTCGTGTTGTTGAAATGGTATGTTCTCGTTGTGTTGAAATGTTGTGTTCTCGTGTTGTTGAGTCTGTTGTGTTCTCGTGTTGTTGAAATGTTGTTGACGGAGAGCGAACCCAGTAAACGTTGGCTGAAACCGGACACATCACCGAAGGGTAAACACCAGAGCTCAAAATGGCGCTGAAGATGTGACGAAACCCACCCATACTAAGGCTGCAGGAATCAGATTCCCACATGAATGTGATTTATGGGGAAATCTGGTACATCAGTCTAACGGTTTTCGAGAGAGAGAGAGAGAGAGAGGGAGAAAGAGAGAGAGAAATGTTGTGTTCTCGTGTTGGTTGTGTTTTCGTGTTGTTGAGTTTGTTGTGTTCTCGTGCTGTTGAGTTGTTGGATTGTTGTGTGAGTTGTGTACTAGAGGTACAGGTCACACAAAATCTGTGTAAGAAAGACATACTCGTTCTGAAAGACAGCTTTTCTTGAAGTATGTAGCCTGACAACAGATTAAGACTTGGAAAGACTGAATGTTCATGGAGGAACTGAAATGTTCTATGGTGGAACTGAAATGTTCTATGGAGGAACTGAAATGTTCTATGGAGGAACTGAAATGTTCTATGGAGGAGCTGAAATGTTCTATGGAGGAACTGAATGTTCTATGGAGGAACTGAATGTTCTGATGGGAGTTCGAAATGTTCTATGGAGGAACTGAAATGTTCTATGGAGGAGCTGAAATGTTCTATGGAGGAGCTGAAATGTTCTATGGTGGAACTGAAATGTTCTATGGAGGAACTGAAATGTTCTATGGAGGAACTGAAATGTTCTATGGTGGAACTGAAATGTTCTATGGAGGAACTGAAATGTTCTATGGAGGAACTGAAATGTTCTATGGAGGAACTGAAATGTTCTATGGAGGAACTGAAATGTTCTATGGTGGAACTGAAATGTTCTATGGTGGAACTGAAATGTTCTATGGAGGAGCTGCAATGTTCTATGGTGGAACTGGAGAGTTTCATGGACTTGGTCGTCCCTACCCCGTTTTCAAAGAACCATACCGCCCATTACCTTTCTCTCCAAACCACTGTGGCATTTAATGTGGACAAAAAATATTTAATCTTCCGGGACATGATGTTATTTATAAGCCAATGCTCCTTGATACGCAGGTCTTGTAGGATGTTTTTGTTTCTTCTCTTCTCTGTTCAGAATGTTCTAAGAACTTTTCTATAGCATCTTGTTTCAAAAGCTTCAATTTTGTATTGTAATATTTGTGTTATAGTCCACGATTCGCATCCATATGTTGTCACAGGGAATGTGCATGTTCTCAGAAGTTTTACTATTGTTTCGCTATAGAGGTACACATTGAAATAACACAGACATATATTGCTATAGATGTACACATTGAAATAACACAGACATATATTGCTATAGATGTACACATTGAAATAACACAGACATATATTGCTATAGATGTACACATTGAAATAACACAGACATATATTGCTATAGATGTACACATTGAAATAACACAGACATATATTGCTATAGATGTACACATTGAAATAACACAGACATATATTGCTATAGATGTACACATTGAAATAACACAGACATATATTGCTATAGATGTACACATTGAAATAACACAGACATATATTGCTATAGATGTACACATTGAAATAACACAGATATATATTGGGTAAATGCCATTTATTCATATAAAAAATGATCACAAAACAATTTATATGTATAAAAACACTAAAGTCTAAAATACTTAAACTACACAGACATTACAAGATGTAACATGAAACTCAACATTTTAAGACATTAATAACAGAATATATTGTAGATGTACATTGAAATAACACAGACATATTTAAGATGTACATATTGAAATAACACAGATATATTGCTATAGATGTACACATAAATAACACAGACATATATTCATAGATGCACATTGAAATAATACAGACATATATTGCATGATGTACATTGAAATAACACAGACATATATTGCTATAGATGCACACTGAAATAACACACATATTGCTATAGATACACATTGAAATAACACAGACATATATTGTATAGAACACTGAAATACACAGACATATATGCTATAGATGTCAATAAATAACACAGACATATATTGCTATAGATGTACACATTGAAATAACACTATATTCATAGTGCCATTGAATAACAGACAAAACATTGAATCACAGACATATATTGCTAGATGTACATTGAAATAACAGACATATATTGCAGATGTACATTGAAATAACACAGATATATTGCTAGATGTACATTGAAATAACACAGACATATTGCTATAGATGCCATTGAAATAACACAGACATATTTGCTATAGATACATTGAATAACACAGACATATATTAGATGTACACATTGAAATACACACATTTTGCATAGATGCACATGAAATAACA
The DNA here is from genome assembly GCA_020796225.1 of Arion vulgaris. NCBI lineage: Eukaryota > Metazoa > Mollusca > Gastropoda > Stylommatophora > Arionidae > Arion > Arion vulgaris. The sequence continues at coordinate 45,671,894 of CM036760.1, read as the reverse complement.
GAATATGGGAATGCCATTTATTCATATAAATGATCAGAAAACAATTATATGTACAAAACACTAAAGTCTAACAAAACTAAACTCTCTACACAGACATGCTAACAAAGATGTAGAACAGTGGATCTCAACATTTTACAGATGGGGGCTTTCTTGGATATTAGGCAAGGCTTCCATGCTCATTTTCTCGCCATTTTTCTCAGTCACAAAAGACAAAGGAGAATATATTTCCCACTCTGAGCGTTATAACAACTCTCTCTCTCTCTCTATCTATCTCTTAAATACAATAACATTGGCAGTGAGAAATATCAACATTAAAAATACACATGTGTGACAAGAAATTGGATACAAATGTTCAAATGAGTGCACAATCACTGATGTTCTTGGCTATTGTTTAACGAAATTTTGAACTTATAGTTTTTGATGAAAAAAATGTATATCAACTGGAAAAACAAGTTAGTTGTATACAAACATATTAAAATACAAAATCCTATAAATTTTCACAACTTTTCATGAATAACCTGATACTGCCTTACACTCCCCTGCTACTGTCTCACGTCTGATCCTGATGACCGATCCCCACGATTTCCCTGCTACTGTCTCACGCCGCCCCTGCCTCCGCCTCCCTGTTTCTGTCTCACGCCTATCCTGGTACCGTCTCCCCTGCTACTATCTCACGCCTATCCTGATACCGTCTCCCCTGATACTGTCTCACGCCTATCCTGATACCGTCTTCCCTGCTACTGTCTCACGCCTATCCTGATACCGTCTTCCTGATACTGTCTCACCCTATCCTGATACCGTATCTCCTGACTACTGTCTCACGCCTATCCTGATACCGTCTCTCCTGATACTGTCTCACGCCTATCCTGATGTACGTCTCCCCTGCTACTGTCTCACGCCATGCCTGATACCTGCTCACGCCTCCTGCTACTGTCTCACGCCACCCCTGCTACTGTCTCACTCCCTCACTGATACTGTCTCATGCCTCCCCTGCTACTGTCTCCTCAGCCGCCCCTGCTACTGTCTCACTCCCTCACTGATACTGTCTCACGCCTCCTCTGCTACTGTCTCACGCCTCCCCTGCTACTGTCTCACTCCCTCACTGATACTGCCTGACGTTTCCCCGGCTACTGCATCAGCCCTCCTCCGACACTCATCACTCCTCCCAAGCTGAGAACCGCTGACATAGAACATTAGGAATTCTATTGTTGACAGAAAGTCAGTTGAAATAATGTCAGGAAGCGATGAAGACCATATATTTTTCTTTATGATTTTGCTTGGACTTTATCTATCAGACCGTGGTCTTCGATAACATACGGCCGGCGAGCTGAGGTATAAATTATCAAAAATCAGACTACAACCGTGGCGTGACCTCACATTCTAGTGTTGTTAGATAAAGACACATTCATTTTTAAAACAACACAACATACTAAATCAATGTCATATTATGTTACAAATTCAGTTTATCCACTAAGGAATACAAGTATTTAAAATATTAAGTTTATCCACTAAGGAATACAAGTATTTAAAATATTAAGTTTATCCACTAAGGAATACAAGTATTTAAAATATTAAGTTTATCCACTAAGGAATACAAGTATTTAAAATATTCAGTTTATCCACTAAGGAATACAAGTATTTAAAATATTAAGTTTATCCACTAAGGAATACAAGTATTTAAAATATTAAGTTTATCCACTAAGGAATACAAGTATTTAAAATATTAAGTTTATCCACTAAGGAATACAAGTATTTAAAATATTCAGTTTATCCACTAAGGAATACAAGTATTTAAAATATTCAGTTTATCCACTAAGGAATACAAGTATTTAAAATATTAAGTTTATCCACTAAGGAATACAAGTATTTAAAATATTAAGTTTATCCACTAAGGAATACAAGTATTTAAAATATTAAGTTTATCCACTAAGGAATACAAGTATTTAAAATATTAAGTTTATCCACTAAGGAATACAAGTATTTAAAATATTAAGTTTATCCACTAAGGAATACAAGTATTTAAAATATTAAGTTTATCCACTAAGGAATACAAGTATTTAAAATATTCAGTTTATCCACTAAGGAATACAAGTATTTAAAATATTAAGTTTATCCACTAAGGAATACAAGTATTTAAAATATTAAGTTTATCCACTAAGGAATACAAGTATTTAAAATATTCAGTTTATCCACTAAGGAATACAAGTATTTAAAATATTAAGTTTATCCACTAAGGAATACAAGTATTTAAAATATTAAGTTTATCCACTAAGGAATACAAGTATTTAAAATATTAAGTTTACCCACTAAGGAATACAAGTATTTAAAATATTAAGTTTATCCACTAAGGAATACAAGTATTTAAAATATTAAGTTTACCCACTAAGGAATACAAGTATTTAAAATATTAAGTTTATCCACTAAGGAATACAAGTATTTAAAATATTAAGTTTATCCACTAAGGAATACAAGTATTTAAAATATTAAGTTTATCCACTAAGGAATACAAGTATTTAAAATATTAAGTTTATCCACTAAGGAATACAAGTATTTAAAATATTAAGTTTATCCACTAAGGAATACAAGTATTTAAAATATTAAGTTTATCCACTAAGGAATACAAGTATTTAAAATATTAAGTTTATCCACTAAGGAATACAAGTATTTAAAATATTAAGTTTATCCACTAAGGAATACAAGTATTTAAAATATTAAGTTTATCCACTAAGGAATACAAGTATTTAAAATATTAAGTTTATCCACTAAGGAATACAAGTATTTAAAATATTAAGTTTATCCACTAAGGAATACAAGTATTTAAAATATTAAGTTTATCCACTAAGGAATACAAGTATTTAAAATATTAAGTTTATCCACTAAGGAATACAAGTATTTAAAATATTAAGTTTATCCACTAAGGAATACAAGTATTTAAAATATTAAGTTTATCCACTAAGGAATACAAGTATTTAAAATATTAAGTTTATCCACTAAGGAATACAAGTATTTAAAATATTAAGTTTATCCACTAAGGAATACAAGTATTTAAAATATTAAGTTTATCCACTAAGGAATACAAGTATTTAAAATATTAAGTTTATCCACTAAGGAATACAAGTATTTAAAATATTAAGTTTATCCACTAAGGAATACAAGTATTTAAAATATTAAGTTTATCCACTAAGGAATACAAGTATTTAAAATATTCAGTTTATCCACTAAGGAATACAAGTATTTAAAATATTAAGTTTATCCACTAAGGAATACAAGTATTTAAAATATTAAGTTTATCCACTAAGGAATACAAGTATTTAAAATATTAAGTTTATCCACTAAGGAATACAAGTATTTAAAATATTAAGTTTATCCACTAAGGAATACAAGTATTTAAAATATTAAGTTTATCCACTAAGGAATACAAGTATTTAAAATATTAAGTTTATCCACTAAGGAATACAAGTATTTAAAATATTAAGTTTATCCACTAAGGAATACAAGTATTTAAAATATTAAGTTTATCCACTAAGGAATACAAGTATTTAAAATATTAAGTTTATCCACTAAGGAATACAAGTATTTAAAATATTAAGTTTATCCACTAAGGAATACAAGTATTTAAAATATTAAGTTTATCCACTAAGGAATACAAGTATTTAAAATATTCAGTTTATCCACTAAGGAATACAAGTATTTAAAATATTAAGTTTATCCACTAAGGAATACAAGTATTTAAAATATTAAGTTTATCCACTAAGGAATACAAGTATTTAAAATATTAAGTTTATCCACTAAGGAATACAAGTATTTAAAATATTCAGTTTATCCACTAAGGAATACAAGTATTTAAAATATTCAGTTTATCCACTAAGGAATACAAGTATTTAAAATATTAAGTTTATCCACTAAGGAATACAAGTATTTAAAATATTCAGTTTATCCACTAAGGAATACAAGTATTTAAAATATTAAGTTTATCCACTAAGGAATACAAGTATTTAAAATATTAAGTTTATCCACTAAGGAATACAAGTATTTAAAATATTAAGTTTATCCACTAAGGAATACAAGTATTTAAAATATTAAGTTTATCCACTAAGGAATACAAGTATTTAAAATATTAAGTTTATCCACTAAGGAATACAAGTATTTAAAATATTAAGTTTACCCACTAAGGAATACAAGTATTTAAAATATTAAGTTTATCCACTAAGGAATACAAGTATTTAAAATATTAAGTTTACCCACTAAGGAATACAAGTATTTAAAATATTAAGTTTATCCACTAAGGAATACAAGTATTTAAAATATTAAGTTTACCCACTAAGGAATACAAGTATTTAAAATATTAAGTTTACCCACTAAGGAATACAAGTATTTAAAATATTAAGTTTATCCACTAAGGAATACAAGTATTTAAAATATTAAGTTTATCCACTAAGGAATACAAGTATTTAAAATATTAAGTTTATCACTAAGGAATACAAGTATTTAAAATATTAAGTTGTATCCATAAGGAATACAAGTATTTAAAATATTAAGTTTACCCACTAAGAATACAAGTATTTAAAATATTAATTTACCATAAGGAATACAAGTTTTAAATATTCAGTTTATCCACTAAGGAATACAAGTGTTTAAAATATTTTGTATCAATAAATACACATTGTCTCCTAAAATTTGACAAATTGTAGAAATCTTACAGTTCATTAATCAGTCAATATTAAGCAGACATTTTGGTTTTCCCTAACAGTCCTAACAGCTAGATCAGACCTCATACAAACTACACATACAACACTACATACAACACCACACATACACAACACTACAACACTACAACACATACATACAACACACACACAACAACACTACAACACTAACATACAACATACACATACAACACTACACATACAACACTACACATACAACATTACACATACAACACTACACATACAACACACACATACAACACTACACATACAACACTACACATACAACACTACACATACACCACACACATACAACACTAGACATACAACACTATACATACAATACTCACACATACAACACAGCACACAATACAACACCACACATATAACACCACACATACAACACCACACATACAACACCCACATACAACCTCTACACATACAACACCCCACATACAACCTACAACACTACAACACTACACACTACACAACACACACATATACAACACTACACATACAACACTACACATACACCACCACATACAACACAACACATACACCACTACACATACAACACCACACATACAACACTACACATACAACACCACACATAAAACACTACATTTACAACACCCCACATACAACACAACACATACACCACTACACATACAACACCACACATATAACACAACATATACCTTTTAAAAATAATAGACATTACACAACAAGTACACACTGACATAAAGATATAATTTTACATTCTAACAAGTTTTATTTTTACATCGTTCTCTGTCCACATTTTTGTTTTTATCTCTCTACTTGTTCCAGAAACATAAGTCCCAGTCTGGACCGTGGTCCGTCATGATGACGTGGTCCACAAATTGAAAGATAAGATGTACCACTTGAAGTGAGTCCAGCCTGGCCTGTGGTTGTCCGTCAGGATGGGTCCACAGATTGATAGTTAGATGTACCAGTTGATGTGAGTCCAGCCTAGTACGCGTTCCGTCATGATGGGGTCACAGAAATTGAAAGATAAGATGTACCACTTGAAGTGAGTCAGCCGGCCGTGGTTGTCGCGGGAGGGAAAGATTAAGGTAGATTAAGAGAGCAGTTGATGTGAGTCAGCCTGAGTCTGCGTTCCGTCATGATGGTATCACAAATGAAAGATAAGATGTACAGTTGACGTGAATCCAGCCTGGCCGTGGTCAGTTTTTTGACGTGGTCCACAAATTGAAAGATGTACCAGTTGACGTGAATCCAGCTTGGCCCGTGGTCCTCATGACGTGGAAATTGAAAGATTCCGTTAAGTGAATCCAGCCTGCCTCGTGGTCCAGCTGACGTGTCCACAAATTGAAAGATGTACCAGTTGACGTGAATCCAGCTTGGCCCGTGGTCCGTCATGACGTGGAAATTGAAAGATGTACCAGTTAACGTGAATCCAGCCTGGCCCGTGGTCCGTCATGACGTGGTCCACAAATTGAAAGATGTACCAGTTGGAATAATTGGAGCTGTCAGCAATCACAGATAATCGACCGGAACGGTCATGTGACTTGTGGCACGCGATCTAGCAAGGCCAGGGAACGTGTAGTGTTCTCACAAATACAACACAAACAAAAATACAACACGAAGGAGAGAGAGAGAGAGAGAGAAGAGAGAGAGGAAGAGAAATAGTGAGAGGAACATGAAGAGATAGAAGAGAGTGAGATAAAGAAAGAGAGAAAAAGAGATAAAGAAAGTAAGAGAAGAAAGAAAGGAAAAGAGAGAAAGAGAGAAGGAGAAAAGAGAGAGAGCGAGAAAGACAAGTTATTTCTATATCCCCTGACATTCTCTACAAAAATTACAACTGTTAGTATTTATATTTGTTGGACTACGCGACCGAACATATCCGGCAAATGGACTACGCCGACCGAATATATTTAGGTTGAAAGTCTGACAGCAAGACTGTCCTCTCCTGGGTGAGCTGAGAAGCAACATGTGGCCACACCCAGTCGACCTGAAAACTAAGCTTTGGGAAACCTGACAGATCTGAAGCTGACTACCCAGTTTGTGGTCCACAGTAAACTAAGCGCATGACCAGAGATCGCTGAAGAAGGTTGAAAGTAATGTGCATCAGCTTACGAGTTAGCGGGTTTTATAATAGATTTAATCCAAGTAACGTCTATTTTACTGACTTTAATTCTATTAGTGATATTTTTGATATCGTTAATCCCATTAATGACCAGTTAATGGATTAAACCCATTAATGGGGTTTTTACAGGCATTCATCCCGTTAACAGATTGTTTTACTGACTTTAATTCCATTAATGATATTTTAATTGCTTTAATCCCATCCATTAATGGGGTTTTTACCGCATTAATACCATGAATGGCATTTCAAATGGATGCAAACCTATAACAAAAGCACAACACAAGTCACACTGACACCGATAGTTGAATGAACAAAGGAAAAAAATATAACAATACAGATGGAGACTGCAGTAAAACTATGTAGAATTGTGAAACACGCAATATGTGTTCTATATAAATATATATGTACGTGTTTCGCAAAAGAAATATGAATGGTTGAAATGCACATACTACATATATGTGCTCTAAGGGAAAACTTAACATGAAGGTGCCTCAATTTAAGATCTTGTCTATTGTCCACTAAAAGTGCATCCCTGAAGACATATCCTGAGTGTCTGGAACCGATAGAAGCAAAGTAAGATGGCGAAATGAAAGAGCTTGCGAACAGCCAAAATGTGATTTATTTCTTGACAAAATATTCTCTGGTCTGATAGGATATGGAGATTGGAGATAACAGTTTTAGCACAGACAATATTTTGAACCCCATGTAGGTCAGAGGTCAAAGTGGGATCAGTAGAGACAACTCTTGCTGAAAGTCAACATTTCGGGGACTTGGTTGAGAAAGAGTTATTTGTCTTGGATGGAATACCGCACGAGAATGCAGAAACTTGATATGAAGCTGCAATCCAAAATGATAACAGTAACAGAGCAGTTAGCATATTTGGGTAACAATTTGGATACAACCGTCTATTCCTTCATACATGCATTCATCTATTCGTCCAGCCATGCAACCGTCTGTCTACGCAACAGTGCATATATGCATCGGTCCATACATGCAACCGTCCATACATGCAACTGTCCGTACATGCAACTGTCCATACATGACTATCGTACTAATGTCCGTACATCAACTGTCATACATCAACTGTCCGTACATGCAACTGTCCATACATACAACTGTCCACATAAACTGTCAGACATACAACTGTCCACACATACAACTGTCCGTACATACAACTGTCCACACATACAACTGTTCCATACATTGTCCACACAACAACTGTCCCATACATGTCCTACATACAGCTGTCCGTACATACAACTGTCCACACATACAACTGTCCATACATGCAATCCTTCTTTCATCCATCCGTCCATCTATCCATCCATCCATGCATCCAAGTTTCCACATCAGTGTTTAAGTAATAAAACATCATTGATAATCTATAAATAGAGTAGAAACAACAAGGTCAAATGCATATATAATTTATCTATACACAACTGCATATTTACATATCTTTATGAGAACTAGTTGTTCGTCGCGTGTTGTCATACGGGAGCATAGATCTGTGACACCGGATAGGGACTTGGCAGTTCCGTTATTTGACTTGTAAAATGTGATGTTGGAGTGATTACCTTTGTCATAAAACTCACACTCAACACTAATCTCTCTCTCAAGATGGAATCGTGTCCTGGAGTAGAGCATTTTTTCCTTGGCTTGTTTGATCGTACTGTGATCAAACTACAACAGTCCACCCCGAACCTCCTTTCGCCAGGTATCTGTCTGTAGTGTCTGTTTCCCAGGTACATCTGTCTGTAGTGTTTGTTACCCAGGTACATCTGTCTGTAGTGTTTGTTACCCAGGTACATCTGTCTGTAGTGTTTGTTACTCAGGTACGTCTGTCTGTAGTGTTTGTTACTCAGGTACGTCTGTCTGTAGTGTTTGTTTCCCAGGTACATCTGTCTGTAGTGTTTGTTACTGAGGTACGTCTGTCTGTAGTGTTTGTTACTCAGGTACGTCTGTCTGTAGTGTTTGTTACTCAGGTACATCTGTCTGTAGTGTTTGTTACTGAGGTACGTCTGTCTGTAGTGTTTGTTACTCAGGTACGTCTGTCTGTAGTGTTTGTTTCCATTGTACATCTGTCTGTAGTGTTTGTTACCAAGGTACATCTGTCTGTAGTGTTTGTTACTCAGGTACGTCTGTCTGTAGTGTTTGTTACTCAGGTACATCTGTCTGTAGTGTTTGTTTCCCAGGTACATCTGTCTGTAGTGTTTGTTTCCCAGGTACGTCTGTCTGTAGTGTTTGTTTCCCAGGTACATCTGTCTGTAGTGTTTGTTTCCCAGGTACATCTGTCTGTAGTGTTTGTTACCCAGGTACATCTGTCTGCGTGTTGTTACTGAGGCACATCTGTTCTTGAGTGTTTGTTACTGAGGTACGTCTGTCGTAGTGTTTTTACTGAGTACGTCTGTCTGTAGTGTTTGTTTCCTTAGGCTCTGTCTGATCGTTGTTTCCAGGTACATCTGTCTGTAGTGTTTGTTACTGAGGTACATCTGTCTGTAGTGTTTGTTACTGAGGTACATCTGTCTGTAGTGTTTGTTACTCAGGTACATCTGTCTGTAGTGTTTGTTACTCAGGTACATCTGTCTGTAGTGTTTGTTACTCAGGTACATCTGTCTGTAGTGTTTGTTACTGAGGTACATCTGTCTGTAGTGTTTGTTTCCCAGGTACATCTGTCTGTAGTGTTTGTTACCCAGGTACATCTGTCTGTAGTGTTTGTTACTGAGGTACATCTGTCTGTAGTGTTTGTTTCCCAGGTACATCTGTCTGTAGTGTTTGTTACTGAGGTACATCTGTCTGTAGTGTTTGTTACTGAGGTACATCTGTCTGTAGTGTTTGTTACCGGGACATCTGTCTAGTGTTGTTGAGGTACATCTGTCTGTAGTGTTTGTTACTGAGGTACGTCTGTCTGTAGTGTTTGTTTCCCAGGTACATCTGTCTGTAGTGTTTGTTACCCAGGTACTAGGTACATCTGTCTGTAGTGTTTGTTGTCCTTGTGTATATGTCAACGTCCTTCAAACGGTGATCACAGACATCTATGTAGCATATTTGAGGTCATTCTGTCAACTTCTTCCGGGGATTAGCTCTTCAATAAACGATCATCTTCCGTGCGCGAGTTGTGGTCCAGCTACATGAGACATGTCTTCCTGATTATATACAACAATATACCCACATGTTTATCTAGGACGTGAATACACGTCTATCTTGGACGTGCATTCACACATCTATCTGGGACGTGAATACGTCTATCTGGGACAGACGCAAACATGTCGTATCTGAAACTGCACACGTGTCGATCTGGGACGTGCTTACATGTCTATTTGGGACACACATACACGTCGATCTGGGAAGTGCACACATGTCTAACTGAGACGTGCACACATCTTTCTGTGAAGTGCATACATGTCTAACTGGGACTTGCAAACAAGACTATATACATGCATACTTGGGACACGTATACCACTACATATACAGACAAACACTAGGATATATATTTATTTATATATACACAAGTACATATTGAAGATAACTATTTTAAGTTTGTACATACTACACAAATCTACCCTAGTATGTACACACGTCTACCCTAGTATGTACACACTACACACGTCTACCCTAGTATGTACACACTACACATATCTACCCGTATTCTACATGTCTATATGGTTGTGTATCAGAATACACAACAACTGTCATATAATAATAAAACAATAACCACTAAACAGATGGACTGAAGCCGAGAATGGATGGTTTTCCCCCAATTCTCTGTCTGTCTCTTTCTCTCTCTCTCTCTCTTAGATGTTTATGGCAGTCATTGTCCCAGATACTCGACTTTATTGTTTCTGATTGGTTATTGGTTATTGGTTATTGAACTGACGCCATAACACTGCTGGTAAACCAATATAGTTTATATTTGTCATTCTTCTACACACGCACACACGCACGCACATACACACGCACATACACACCAACAATCTTAGAATGATTGAGAAGTTACATAATTAAATATTGACAATCTTAGAATGATTGAGAAGTTATATAAATTAAATATGATAATATTAGAATGATTGAGAAGTTATATAAATTAAACATTGGCAATCTTAGAATGATTGAGAAGTTATATAGATGAAACCTGACAATCTTAGAATGATTGAGAAGTTACATAAATTAAACATTGGCAATCTTAGAATGATTGAGAAGTTATATAGATGAAACCTGACAATCTTAGAATGATTGAGAAGTTACATAAATTAAACATTGGCAATCTTAGAATGATTGAGAAGTTATATAGATGAAACCTGATAATCTTAGAATGATTGAGAAGTTACATAAGTTAAACATTGGCAATCTTAGAATGATTGAGAAGTTACATAAATTAAACAATTACAATTTAGAATGATTGAGAAGTTACATAAATTAAACTTTGACAATCTTAGAATGATTGAGAAGTTATATAAATGAAACCTGACAATCTTAGAATGATTGAGAAGTTATATAAATTAAATATGATAATATTAGAATGATTGAGAAGTTATATAAATTAAATATGATAATATTAGAATGATTGAGAAGTTATATAAATTAAATATGACAATCTTAGAATGATTGATAACTTAATAAATTAAACATTGATAATCTTAGAATGATTGATAATTTAAACCAAAACAAGTTAAAGAAAACAGTTTTGATAAACTTGTTGTGGAATCGTTTTCAAATAAAAAAAAATTATTTTAGCTCGCTCACGCAAAGTTCAAGGTCAGAATGTCATTAACAAAGCCTAGTCTATTTTTTCCCGATCCAGAAGCACTTGAGCTGAAAGCTCTTCGGCTCAGTGTCATGGACATCGTAACCTTCGATGCATTGCACGGCAAAATTCAATGATCGATGCTGGATATATCAATTGCAACTTGGACAAACATTCCAGATGATCTCGATGCTGGGCATATATATCACATTGCAACTTGGGCAAACATTCCAGATGCTCTCGATGCTGGGCAAAATTTTATCACATTGCAACTTGGACAAACATTCCAGATGATCTCGATGCTGGGCATATATATATCACATTGCAACTTGGACAAACATTCCAGATGATCTCGATGCTGGGATATACCATTGCAACGGACGACATTCCCGATGATTATTGGTATATATCACATTGCAACTTGGACGAACATTCAGATGATCTGTGCTGGCATATATCACATTCACAAACTTCCAAAGATCTCGATGCTGGGCATATATTTCTGCCCAGTTCTTCTTCTGTTATCCTTTAATTCTTCCTTTTTTCTTCTGTTTACTTCTATGGGATTGTATTTTATTTTTTCCTCTTTGTCGGGATGCCTCCTTCCACAATCGTCTTCTCCAGCCGTTTGTGTCTCTTTATATGTCCAAAATACTTTAATTTTATCATTCTTTTTGTGTAGCTTTAGCCTGAGTTTGAGTTCCGTCTGGATAGATCTATTTGTTCTCTTTTCTTTCCATTGTATACTGATGACTCTTCTGTAACACTTATATTCACAAAGCACATGTATGTTTTTCTACTGCCTTGTTAAATGTCCATGCTTCACACTCATAGGCTGCCACTGGGAATATGCACGCTCTTAGTATTCTGATCTTGGTTTATCTATCAGTTCAATTCCTTACTGTTTTTACTTGTTTAACTTTTATAATGCTTTGTTTGTACTTCTTTTAATTTCCTTCATTCCATTCCCATCTGTATAGTTAACAGTGAACGAGATATCAAAACTGTTCACATTCCCATCTGTATAGTTAACAGTGAACCGAGATATGCAAAACTGTTCACATTCCCATCTGTATAGTTAACAGTGAACCGAGATATGCAAAACTGTTCACATTCCCATCTGTATAGTTAACAGTGAACCGAGATATGCAAAACTGTTCACATTCCCATCTGTATAGTTAACAGTGAACCGAGATATGCAAAACTGTTCACATTCCCATCTGTATAGTTAACAGTGAACCGAGATATGCAAAACTGTTCACATTCCCATCTGTATAGTTAACAGTGAACCGAGATATTCAAAACTGTTCACATTCCCATCTGTATAGTTAACAGTGAACTGAGATATTCAAAACTGTTCACATTCCCATCTGTATAGTTAACAGTGAACCGAGATATTCAAAACTGTTCCCATTCCCATCTGTATAGTTAACAGTGAACTGAGATATGCAAAACTGTTCACATTCCCATCTGTATAGTTAACAGTGAACGAGATATTCAAAACTGTTCACATTTTCTATTTTCTCTCCGTTGATAAAAATATCTTTTGTCATGTTTGTTTTATCTGTTGTCATTATTTTGGTTTCTGTTACCTTCAGATATATATTTTTTCTCTCACTTTTGTTTGTTTGATGGGTGGTGAATTAATCCTCTATATGGCCGAGGCACGTACCTTTCGACCTAAGACTGTTGCCTTTCTTGGCTATATCCCTTACAGATACTTACAAATTTGACAAGAGTTACATCTGTTCCACTTCTTTTATATTTAACAAAATGTTTATATCTATTAAATGTTGGTCAACAACAAATATCCTAAATATCCTAATTAAGTTAATTATTCTAACTTATTTGTTCGAGAATAAAAACTTGCAACTCTGGTTACCAGAAGAAGAAAAATTCTAATTTGTGTTTGGGTATTATTCTTTAGCTTCCAGCCAAACATTATGGTTGTCGTTCTTGTCTGTTTCAAGCGATTATATCCCTTTTTAAGTTGTGAGATCACTGCACCAGCAGAGCGTCTTCGAACGGACGAGACAAATATCAACAATGATCACGTGATGTTCTCATGGCAACAAGATCTTCCATGTATCACACAAACATTGATTAGAAGAAATATCAATTTGAAGAAATGGTTCTGGAATTTAGCTAATCATTACATACACGTCGTTTGCAATTATTTATTTAAAAACAATTAGATAAAAGCAAATATTTAACTATGTTGGTGTTCCGTACTTTTAGTTAAAATATATACTACACATAGACATTTTCATTGGTCATTTCTCTTGATCATTATTTAGTATCAATATTTTTCTTCTTTTTCTTCTTCTTGTCTTCTTCTTATTTTCTTCTTTTCTTCTTGTTCTTCTTCTTGTTCTTTTCTTATTTTCTTCTTTCTTTCTTATTTTTCTTCTTCCTTTTCTTCTTTTCTTCTTCTGTTTCTTCTTTTCTTTTCTCTTCTTGTTCTTCTTGTTCTTTCTTCTTCTTGTTCTTTTCTTATTTTCTTCTTTTTCTTCCTTTTCTTATTTTTCTTCTTCCTTTTCTTCTTCTTCTTCTTGTTCTTTTGCTTCTTTTCTTCTCTTCTTCCTTCTTCTTCTTTTACTTCTTTTCTTCTTCCTTTTCATCTTTTCTTTTTTTTTACTATCTTATTCTCCTCATTTTCTGGTCTTCTCTTGATCATTATTTAGTATCAATATTTTTCTTCTTTTTCTTCTTCTTTTCTTTTCTTGTTTTCTTCTTTTTTCTTCTTGTTCTTTTTTCTTCTTCTTTTCTTCTTCTTCTTCTTCTTCTTTCTTTTTCTTTTTTTTTTTCTTGTTCTTCTTCTTGTTCTTATCTTCTTCTTCTTCCTCCTCTTTTTCTTTTCTTCTTCGTCTTTTTTCCCTCTTCTTCTTCTTCTTTTTCTTTTTCTTCTTCTTCTTCTTGTTCTTTTGCTTCTTTTTCTTCTTCTTACTTCTTTTTCTTCTTTTTCCTTCTTCTTCTTCTTCTTCTTTTTTTCTTTCTTCTTCTTCTTCTTCTTCTTCTTCTTTTGTTCTTGTTCTTTTCTTCTCTTCTTCTCCTCTTTTCTTTTCTTTTCTTCTGTTTTTCTCTTCTTCTTCTTCTTCTTTTTCTTTTTCTTCTTCATTCTTTTCCTCTTCTTCTTCTTCTTCTTTTTCTTTTTCTTCTTCTTCTTCTTTTCCCTTCTTCTTCATCTAACCAGGATGTGATTCTACTATTCTGTCTATCTATCTATTCTCTAATCTGTTTTGTCTTTCAGCGTCAGGTCAAAGAAGATATAACATGTTAACATATGATGTCAGATGTATGATGTTCATATTCAGTATGTCAATGTAGATTCACAATGCACTGATGTCAGTATGTTTATATCAAGATTAATGATATCAAGATGTAATGATGTCCAGATGCAATGATGTAATGTGTCAAGATGGTAATGATGTCAAGATGTAAAGTAATATGAAGATATAATGTGCAATATGTAATGTAAGAATGAACATATGTATGATGTCAATATGTAATGATTTCCAGATGTAATGATGTCAAGATGTAAAGTCAAGATGAATGATAATGATGTAAAGATGTAATGATACAGATGAATGATGTCAAGATGTAATATGTCAGATTCATGATGTCGATGTAATGATGTAATGATGTCATGATGTAAGATGTATATGCAAATGTAATGATGTCAAGATGTAATGATGTCGAGATGTCATGAGGTCCAGATGTAATGATGTCAAGATGTAATGATTTCAAGAAACAGATGTAATGATCTGAGATGTAAGATGTCAAGATGTAATGGTGTCCATATGCAATGATGTAATGATGTCAAGATGTAACAAAGTAAAAATGTAATGATGTCATGATGTCATGATGTCAAGATGTAATGATGTCAAGATGTAATGATGCCAAGATGTAATGATGTCAAGATGTAATTATGTCAAGATGTAATGTTTTAAAGATGTAAGGATGTTAAAATTTAGTGATGTCAATATGTACTGTCAAGATGTAATGATGTCAAGATGTAATGATGTCGATATGTAATGATGTCGATATGTAATGATGTCAAGATGTAATGATGTCAATATGTAATGATGTCAAGATGTAATGATGTCAAGATGTAATGATGTCAATATGTAATTATGTCAAGATGTAATTATGTCAAGATGTAATGATGTCAAGATGTAATGATTCCCAGATGTAATGATGTAAAGATGTAAGATGTCATTATGTCAAGATGTAATGATGCCAAGATGTAATTATGTCAAGATGTAATGTTGTAAAGATGCAATGATGTTAAAATGTAATGATGTCAAGATATAATGATGTCAATATGTAATGTCAATATGTAATGATGTCGATATGTAATAATGTCAAGATGTAATGATGTCAATACGTAATGATGTCAAGACAAAATAATATCAAAATGTAATGATGTCCAGATGTCATGATGTAATGATGTCACGATGTCCAGATGTAATGATGTCAAGATGTAAAAAAAAAGTAAAGATGTAATGATGTCATGATGTAATGATGTCAAGATGTAATGATGTCCAGAAGTAATGATGTCAAAATGTAATGATGTCCAGATGTAATGATGTCAAGATGTATAATACCAGTGATCTGTAATGTCAGTCTTGTATTAACCATGCGTGCACAGTTTGTTATAATATAATATGTCAGTGGTACTCAAGTACAATGACGGGAGACAAAGCCAAAGGAGGGGTTATTTTAAAAAACAAATATGAACAGAAAAAACAACTAACAAACATGTTGTTATAACATTTAGCCACATGTTGCAACCCTTGTGTTGTCGGGTAGAGAAGCAAAGAATAGTACCACTTCGACCTACAAGGCATGTCGTAAGAGGTGACTGATGTATGACCTAGGGGAAATTACCCTAGTAAAAATAAAGCAGCGAAGAAATCGAATGTGCTGTCCTAATTGTAGGCCCATAACTGGCACAACGTACAATCGCTCTTATGCTCAGATCACATACAAACAACACAGAGTGGTTAACAAGTGGTGGATATGAAGCGTTCGAAGAAGGAGCAGCCACATGTTGCAAAACATATTGCAAAAAAAAAATTGCAAAACATATTGCAAAAAAAAAATTGCAAAACATATTGCAAAACATATTGCAAAACATATTGCAAAACATATTGCAAAACATAATTGCAAAACATATTTCAAAACAATTGCAAAACATATTGCAAAACAAAAAATTGCAAAACATATTGACTTTAAATATTGATAAAACAAATGTTAGTTTATCAATGGTAAATATAATAATAAGTCACCATGAAAAATATAACCCTCCCCCCGCCCCACTCTCCTGCATCGGGAGTGGATTTGACTAACATAAGAAGTGCAAAGATGCTAAACTAGTATATGATGTACATCATCATTATCAAATAGCTTGTCCTGAGCAGAACTTTGCGACTCCAACAGTCCTTCTAAATTTCTTCCTCTAATAGACCAGATGTCTCGCCTCTGCAGCCGTCATGCTCAAAACCCTCAGTTACATCCTGAATCCATCTTCTCCGTGGTCTTCCGTTTCTTCTCTTTGTCGGTATGTCTCCTTCCATGATGATCTTCTCCAGCCCTTCATGTCTTTTTATATGTCCAAAATACCTCAATGTTGTCTTTCTTATGTAAAGCATGAGCCAGTTTTCTTTGATTTTGAGTTCTTTCTGGATAGATCTATTTGTTCTCTTCTCTGTCCATGATGTACATATCGCCCATAATTATAGCATGATCCTCCACGTTTTCTTCTAAACGCTATGTCAACAGATATATTGCTGTTCCAAGATGAAAATTTAGTTCCTATTTAGAAGAGTCATATTGCAAGGTGGAAATATTTAGGTCATGTTCTTAGATCAGACGAAAAGAGACTAAATGACAAGTCCTTATGTGGTCACCAGTTGGGAAAAGAAAACGTGGAAGACCAAAGACCACTCTTCGAAGAACCATCCAACAAGAAAATAAACTATTGGGATGTAAAAACATACAAGATCTCCAACTGCTAGCAAAGAACCATATCACATGGAGATCTAAAACCCTTGCCCTATGTGCCGCCTTTGGCATGAAAGGAACAAACTAACTAACTATATTGCAAGAGCCATATTTACAACACCAATTGTGCAAGACATTTTGCTGTGGTTTACGATATAATTATTTGTGATATGTACATTCTCTGCTGGTTGGCCATTATTTGCACATCTTATGTTAGTGAAACTGTGATTGATGGCTACATTCTGTAAAGGATAAGCCATGATTTTTATTTTCATGTTAGTGAAATCCACTCCCAGGTCTAGGTAGGTGCGGAGGGGAGAGGAGTGTTGAGGTGTTTGCTTTAACATTTTTTCACGTGAACCTAATATTTCTAAAATAAATAATTACAATTCAGAAACTAACATTCATTTATCATCAAAAACAATATCTTTTGCAACACGTGGAAAAGTCTACGACAATATGTTTGTTAGGTTTTGTTCTGTTAATATTAAAAAAAAAAAAAAAAACTCTTGTATTGACTTGGTCTCCTGCTGCCGCCTTGGTTAGTGAGATGAATAGAAATTAATTTATCCTCGCACTAAGTTCTGTCACCACTCGGCCTGTATGTACCTATGTATGTATGTATATATATATATATGTGTGTGTGTGTATGCGAGTAGTGTATTTATTTTCTGAAAAAAAATCACTAATCACGATAGAAAAAAAAGTCATGAGAAAAATGACGTGAAGAAAATCTACAAACATAAGATTAACAAGAAGAAGAAGAAGAAGAAGTAGAAGTATGAGGACCAAAATGTAGAGAAGACTGGTCGATGTTGGAACGGTGATCGATCTGTCTCTCTCTGGTCGTCATTACAATGTCTAACGAACCGTGTACACATACACACACGAACACACACACATACACAGGCGCGCACACATTGGATGGATACATTGATTGCTCCTGTTCTTGCGCTCACCAAGACACGCCGCATCAGTTTTATGCTTGAGAGACAGAGAGAAAGTGACAGAGTGAGATGAGAGAGAGAAAGTGACAGAGTGAGATGAGAGAGAGAAAGTGACAGAGGGAGATGAGAGAGAGAGAAAGTGACAGAGTGAGATGAGAGAGAGAGAAAGTGACAGAGTGAGATGAGACAGAGAGAAAGTGACAGAGTGAGATGAGACAGAGAGAAAGTGACAGAGTGAGATGAGAGAGAGAAAGTGACAGAGTGAGATGAGAGAGAGAAAGTGACAGAGGGAGATGAGAGAGAGAAAGTGACAGAGTGAGATGAGAGAGAGAGAAAGTGACAGAGTGAGATGAGAGAGAGAAAGTGACAGAGTGAGATGAGAGAGAGAAAGTGACAGAGGGAGATGAGAGAGAGAAAGTGACAGAGTGAGAGAGAGAGAGAGAAAGTGACAGAGTGCAATGAAAGAAAAGGACATCGAAATGGAGTTATGTTATAGTGAGAGAATGGGTAGAGAGAGTGAAGTACAGAGGAGATGAGAGAGAGAAGGAAAAGTAGTGAATAAGAGAAAGTGACAGAGTGAAGGAGAGAGAAAGTGACAGAGTGAGATGAGAGAGAGAAAGTGACAGAGTGAGATGAGACAGAGAGAAAGTGACAGAGGGAGATGAGAGAGAGAAAGTGACAGAGTGAGATGAGAGAGAGAAAGTGACAGAGTGAGATGAGAGAGAGAAAGTGACAGAGTGAGATGAGAGAGAGAGAAAGTGACAGAGTGAGATGAGAGAGAGAAAGTGACAGAGTGAGATGAGAGAGAGAAAGTGACAGAGTGAGATGAGAGAGAGAGAAAGTGACAGAGTGAGATGAGAGAGAGTAAGTGACAGAGTGAGATGAGAGAAAGTGACAGAGTGAGATGAGAGAAAGTGACAGAGTGAGATGAGAGAGAGAAAGTGACAGAGTGAGATGAGGGAAAGTGACAGAGTGAGATGAGAGAAAGTGACAGAATGAGATGAGAGAGAATGAAAGAGATAAAGTGAGAGAGGATGGTTGGTTCGTCATGAATATATAAACTAGGAGACTGGCACAACTACAACTGAATACTTTCATCTACTGTAAGTATTGCTAACTGATGAGGGAAAGAGCAAGATTCAATGTTAGACATTCGTCTACTTTCCTGATGAACTTTAGATATATATATATATCTACATTTTCCATCAAAACTTTGTTTTAGGGATGGAGAGGGTGGGGGGCAGTGGTTGGGGAATACGAAATAATATTTGGTCTTTTCTTGAATCCCTTGATTTTTTCTGGAGAAATATTCGACGTCTGATAGTGTTTCTAGGGAATGTTTTCTCAGATATATTGATTTCGTGTAACTTGTATGTCAATCAATCAATCAATCAATCAATCAAATATTCATGTATTTACCTGTCTTGTACAAACAGTTACTCGATATGATAATTTACCTACCTGCATGTTTATACATTTACCTGCTCTGTTCACACCGTTACCTGCCCTGTTATTACATTTACCTACCCTGTTCACACCTTTACCTGCTCTGTTATACATTACCTGCCCTGTTATACATTTACCTGCCCTTTCAATATCTTTACAAACCCTGTTATACATTTAATTGCCCTGTTATACATTTACCTGCCCTGCTCACACCTTTACCTGCCATGTTATACATTTACCTGCCCTGTTATACATTTACCTGCCCTGTTATACATTTACCTGCCCTGTTATACATTTACCTGCCCTGTTACAATTTACCTTACCTTCTAATACCATTACCTGCCCTACTATACATGTACCTGCACTGTTTCTTTACTTGTCCATCCTTTCTACCTGTCCTGTTTTGCTCATAGATTTAGATGTCCCACCTTTGTTACCTGCTCATCTCTGTGATTCTTAAACCCACATTGTCTTTCCAAATCATTGCTCTATACAACTAGATATTACCAGACTGGGAACCAGCGAGGAAAAGAGCTCATATATGAGTTACTCTCAATACTTAAGTCATTATCATTGAAATGAAACTGTGGATTCACCCTCCACTCATTTTCTCTTATATCCACAAAATGGATGATGGTGGAGGATGGAGACAACGTAGAGTAATGATTACGTGTCAGTTACCTGACCTTACTCCTGGATAGCGCATACACAAGACACGTGGGCTCACTTACGAATTCCAAGGACATCTAAGATGTTGAACATATAATTAACATAAATTTTAAACATATTTTTAGATGATGATGATGATGATGCTGTGTATGATAATCCAATGATTTGAATGATGTTCACACATTAGATAACGACATGGCTTAATCACTACAAGATGGCGCCCATGTTTACATTCTGTTTCCATCATGCTACAAAATTGAGGGTACTAGAAGCAGAAACCACGTGATACTTGACGACCAATGAAACGTGTCCCCAGAATTGAGATCCCACAGTGCCTCTTCATAGCCAGGACACGTCGCAGCTGTGAAGGAGATAAAAGATGAACATATAAATAAGCCGATTTATCACAGCTGTGAAGGAAATAAAGCTCAACATATAAACAAGTTGATATGTCACAGCTGTGAAGAAGATAAATTTGAACATATAAACAAGCCGATATGTCGCAGCTGTGGATGAGATACATTTGAACATATAAACAAGCCGATCTGTCGCAGATGTGAAGGACATAAAGAACAACAAATAAACAAGCCGATCTGTCGCAGATGTGAAGGACATAAAGATCAACAATAAACAAGCCGATATGTCGCAGCTGTGAAGAACACGTTGTTAAACAATGACCAAACAGTAACAATGGAGGGACCTGATGATGTGAGAGACATGATGTCATAATAATTACATGTGGGAGACATGATGTCATAATAATTACATGTGAGAGACATGATGTCATAATAATTACATGTGGGAGGCATGATGACATAATAATTACATGTGAGAGACATGATGTCATAATAATTACATGTGGGAGACATGATGACATAATAATTACATGTGAGAGACATGATGACATAATAATTACATGTGAGAGACATGATGACATAATAATTACATGTGAGAGACATGATGACATAATAATTACATGTGGGAGACATGTGAACATAATTTAAATGTGTCTACTGGTCTCATATGATGACATATTTAAATGACATGTCTGACAACTGAAGGAAATAAGAACAAGTTGTCTATTGTCTGTGTGTGCATGTCAGATTAAATGTCAGACACAGCAGGTAGAAGATATGACTGGAACATCAGTTAGAGATTGTCATATATACAACGTAACACTTTTACTCCGCCATTTTGTCTATCTCCAGACGCTACTTATTTTGCAATGTATACTGAATTAGCCAGTTTACCGGCTTTACTTCATTTTAAAATATACTGTGGGCCGATTATATCGGATCACATGGGTGAAAAAGTTAAACAAAATATGAGTAAGACATCTTCATAATCATCTATTGTCTATTCCCAGATGGAATATGTAGTTGTCTGTCTACTCTTACCGTTAAGCGTAGGGATGGGAGCTTTAATTTGCATTCTAGAGCTAGATGAGTCGCCCTTGTTGTGTTGTATCCGTGTTTATGTAGTGTAGTCTTCATATTGTCTATCCATCTTTTTTTTGGTCTTCCCTTAGCTCTAGTACCCGATCTCATTTTATTGTTTGCTGTTATTGGTGGTTGGTTGTATTTCATTCTCATTAAATGTCCAAACCACTGCATTTGTTGTCTTTCGATGTATTCGGTGCATGAAGTTATGCCCACTCTGCTTCTGATGTCCTCATTTCGTAGTCTGTCTTTCCTGGTGACTCCCACTGCCTTCCTCAAGCATTTCATTTCACACGTGGTGAGCTTTCTGTGATGACTGTGTTGTCATAATCATCAACAAAAGAAAATATGAACATAAATTAGCTGGACATTTCTCTCTCATCCTCTGCGTGTGTGAGTGTGTGTGTAGTGTGAATGTGTAAAAACTGCACAAAGATTGGAAGGGGTGGGGAGAGGGGGCGAGGGAGGGGAGGTTGTGGCTGATGTGTCAAAACGTTGACGTAAGTGGTTGACATAGTCTGTCATAATAAAAGTCTATGATGGACAATTTGTCTGTCTAAATTGTAAATGATGTCTTTCTTTGATAATTTTTTTGTACAGAAATTTGGAAACAAGAATGTTATTGACAAGACATGACAAGATAAGACAAGACGTCATAAACAAAGAAATAATCACGACCTGTCCGCACAGAACACCAAGAGATAAGACAAATTATGGGATGGAATTTGTTATCTATCAATAGATAAGAAAATATTGATGAAGTTTCAGTTTATGTTTGGAATATCTTCATTTCATTCACTCGGTTCGCACCCTTGTCGAGCCGCCTGGATATTTTTCTGAACATCTCTGATCTCAGTGTAGGTGATATCGAGTTTCTAGTTCTATCGGAGATGGACGATAAAACATAGGACACGCGTTCAAGTTAAGCACGTAAATAAACCATTGGTAGTTCAAAATAAAAAAAGAGCAGGCCGCTGGAAAGACGCGCCCTGTAAAAATTCATTAGAAAGCTTAAAATATAAAGGTCATACTAAATATTTGCACAGCCTTCTAAAATTACATCGGCAACCATCGATGGTGCTACGGAGTTTATGCACTGCTGCTGAGATCTTCCTGTGTAAGGAAAGAGATCGGAGCCCACACGGTTACTTACCGAAGTGCAATGATGATGATCCTATCAGTCAATCAATCAATCAATCAATATCGTCATTGCACTTCGGATATGTCCAAAAGTTCTTCGATCTTCTTCGCATTATCTCCAACATCGTACAATGACTAACCGTACCAGTTGGATGTTGATTGATGAGGTTACTCATAGACCTGCTCTTTTCTAAGCACACCAATCTTCAATCCCAGCTCTTGCATTCTATCAGTTGACGTGGATGGGTTTAGATGAAAGTCTTCTTTGCGATCACACTCTATGACGAATGTCAGCTATATCCATAGACTGGACCCGCCCTCCTCCACCTCCCTCTCCCGATAATGTTGCATACCAACCAACCTGTCTGCTCTTTCATTTCAACAACAGCCATATTTCCTGTAACTAAGATAAATGTAATTCTGCACATTGTTGATGCTTTGGGTTTATTCAGTCTACTGTCTGCAGGGTTTTCAGTCTGAACCACGCTCTCCTCACTTGAGTCATCTAAGAACTGCACATATGCTTTGCAGTTTTCTGATTTTCACAGTCTAGACTTGTGATGCTTGGGTTATTGTCACCACAGCCTATCATCTTCCATTGTTATATACTACTGTAATTCTGCACATTGTTGATGCTTTGGTTTATTCATCTACTGTCTGGCATCGAACCAGCCTCCATTGAGTCACTAAGAACGCACAAGTTGCAGTTTTCGACTCAGCTCAGAGTAGTGGTTAGTCCGCAGTCCTTCCATTGTTATACTACTTGTTGTTATACTACTTGTTGTCATTGTCATACTACTTGTTGTCAGTGTCATACTACTTGTTGTCATTGTCATACTACTTGTTGTCAGTGTCATCTACTGTTGTCATATACTACTTGTTGTATACTACTTGTTCATACTACTTGCTTGCTCACTTGCTGTCATACTACTTGTTGTCATACTACTTGTTGTCATACTACTTGTTGTCATACTACTTGTTGTCATACTACTTGTTGTCATACTACGTGTTGTCATACTAAATACACCACTATCTTATTTTCATCTACCAGCCGTACGAGCTTGCAGAGACAGCCTAAGCAGATGTTTGCTGCCGAACTAGCTTCTTCCTGTTCAATAGATAAGAATATATTGTCATATTCTGTGAACTTTCCGAAGAGAAGAGGCACCAAAGCAGACCACTGCTCAGATGTAATGATGTCTGCAAGGAAACATTGAAGAAATTTTCTATCGGTCCAAACACATGGGAAAAACTAGCTGATGACCAGGTTGTGTGGAAAACAACATTACGCCAAGGAGTAGAGTCTTTTTAAAATTGACATAGGGATGAGCTGAAAGACAAGCGTAAACTCAGAAGTTTTTATATAAATTTGTTATATACATTTGTTATATACATTTTGTTATATACATTTGTTATATAAATTTGTTATATACATTTGTTATATACATTTTGTTATTATACATTTTGTTATATATACATTTGGTATTTCTTCTTCAGCGATCTCTGGTCATGCACTTAATTTACTGTGGACCACAAACTGGGCAGTCAACTTCAGGTCTGTCA
The DNA here is from genome assembly GCA_020796225.1 of Arion vulgaris. Taxonomy (NCBI): domain Eukaryota; kingdom Metazoa; phylum Mollusca; class Gastropoda; order Stylommatophora; family Arionidae; genus Arion; species Arion vulgaris. Next base: position 45,647,109 of record CM036760.1, on the reverse strand, counting down.
GGTTTCCCCAAAGCTTAGTTTTCAGGTCGACTGGGTGTGGCCACATGTTGCTTCTCAGCTCATCCAGGAGAGGACAGTTTTGCAGGATATGCTCTGGTGTTTGTTCCGCCTGCTGACACTGGCAGAGAGCTGTTTGACTTATTCCTAGTCTATATAAGTGTTTTTTGAGTCTGCAGTGTCCGGTACGTAGTCGAAATATAATGACCTGGTATGTTCTGCTTAAGTCTTTGAGGAAATCTTTTCCATAATTATATCCAGTGTCTGTCTTTCAATCTACTGCAGGTTTTCTCTGTATGAGGGATTTGGCCTCCTGATCAGACAAGGGTTGGTAAATTATCTCTTTGGCACTGCCCTACTTAGCTAAGACATCAGCACCGTCAATGACTCAATGTCATAGTGTGATGGAATCCACTGCAAGTAAATTTCTGCCTTTTCTGAAAGGTGAACAAGTTCTATTTTTAGATTTTGTACTGTGCTGTCAACGGATTTAGCCTCCGGGGCTTGTATAGCTGACAGTGAGTCTGTAAGAAATACCATCTTGCCTGCAGGTGCTTGCAGCTTATTCATGTGCTGTACTGCCATCAGAAGGGCTAAGAGTTCTGTTATGTAGTTGGAGCATATTTGCCCAGTAGGAGCTATAAAGACTCAGTAGAAGCATCTGGGTGCCTAATGTACCTCCTGCTCCACCATTCATGGTTGCCTCCATTGCCGATCCATCTGTGTAAATTCTTGTCCAGCTGTCTTCTGAAACATGTAATAGATGTTCCATTGTAGTTGCTTTCTTCACTAGATTAGGCTCGGCATCTTTGTTTAATAATTTAGGGATGGAGGTTGAGAAGTTTAGTACTACTGAGTCTGGTTCCGAGTGATCAAAAAGTAATTCTTCTGGAAGGGAGTTATGATTTAGTAGTTCCAAGTATGACTTTCCTATTTCTTTTGCTTTGTGGTTTAGACTTGTACACCTTAGTCTGTTCTTTGTTCTAGCCACTATTTCTCTATGTAGTGGATGGTGAGGCATCCTTTTTATCCTTTTAGCGCGTAGAATCACTGTTCACTTTCTTCTGTCTTCCAACTGCTGGATGTTGGCTGTCTTTTCGACTTCAACAATTGGTGTAGATTTGATGGCTCCCAAAATAGTGCGCAGACATCTGCTTTGAGTTTTTTTCAGTATCGATTTATTTGAATGGGCTGCCGATAGCCATGGCGATGATGCATATTCCAGGGTCGGTCTATCTGTGCCAGTGTATACTTGACTCAGGATTCGACTATCGGCTCCCCATGTGGTTTCAATCAGCTTCCGCATCACGCTTTGTTTCCTCATAGCCTTTCTGTTTGTTTCCATAATGTGGTGTCTACACGTCAGACGACTGTCCAAGCTTAACTCCCCAAAAAGTGTTAAATTTTAGTCTGAAGTGTTCTTCCTTTGTTGACAATGAGAAAATCGTTTCTATAGTTTTGCTCCTGTTTATTTCAAGACTCCATTTACTTGTCCACATTATGATGCTGTTCAGGCTTCCCTGGAGTTTAAAGATGACAGGACCCAGGAACTCGGAGGTGCACCACACAGTTAGATCATCAGCATGGAGAGATTGCGATACATGTCTGGGCAGAGTTTGTGGCAGATCATTGATATATGGCCTTTTTGTCTTTACAGACGGTCAATTGGCAAATGTTTTACTGTGACAACTTCTGAGTTTTCGCTTTTCTCTCTTGTCGCTCAGCTCGTATATAAGTCTCTTCTCAAAAGACTGCGCTCTTTCGTAATTTGGCTTTCCACACAACTCTGTCATCAGCTAGTCCCTCTCATGTACTGGGACCTATAGAAAAGTTTTTCATTGAGGCTTTGCAGACATCTTTATATCTGAGCAGTGGTCTGCCCTGGTACCTCTTACCCTCCGAAAGTTCACAGAACAACATTTATTTTGGTATGCGGCAAGTTTCCATTCTTCTCACATGTCCCAACCATCTTAGTCGTCTACTGCTGATCATGCCCACGATGGAAGGCAGTTTTGCACGTTGAGGTATTCAGAGTTGGTTATCTTGTCTTACCACATGATGTTCATAATCTTGAGGAGACATCAAAGGTGAAAGATGTTAAGTCTCCTCTCGTGGCAGATCATTGATATATACCAAGAAAAGCAAAGCGGGCAGTACTCTACCCTTTGGGATTCTTTATATTAATCTGGGACTGTGCATTCCATCTAATTTTACAGAGGTTTACCTATCAGAAAGCTCTTTGGTATAACAACGGAGATATCTGAGAGCACTGTAGCAGTTTACGGGATGTCAACATCGGTTTTAAATGTACATGAATGAAGACATTATAGGCACCAAATGTTGCAAGTGATATATAGTACATCTCTCCATAGAATCACAATTTGGTAAACATATATTTGGGCAGCAATGTAGACAAATAGGGTGGAACAGAAAGAGGTATAAAAATAAGAATACAGAAGGTAAAAGGAGCTTTCATCGCACTGGGAAACATATGGTAGTCTAAAGAAATCAAATCTAGAACAAAAATTAAGACATTTAACTCCAATGTTAAAGCAGTTCTACTGTATGGGTCAGAAACATGGAGAATTGTTAAAATAATAACGCATAAATTGTATGCATTCATCAACTGGTGTCTGCGAAGAATAGAGGGAATGAGATGGTATGACATGGTCACAAATGAGGAACTTATAGAGAGAACAAGACAGATTCCAGTGAACCAAGAAGTTTCAAAAAGACACTAGCGCTGGATGGACACACTTTAAGAATATCAGAGGGGAATATAGCAAGAATGGTCCTTTCCTGGAACACACAGGGACATCGAAAGAAATGGTGGTCTAGAAATACATGGAGACGAGATTTTGAAGTAGAGATCAACAATATACAGAAGAAGAGTTGGAGGGAGATGCAGGAGATAGTTAGAGATAGGATGACTTGACATGAGTTGGTTGAGGGTCTATGCCCTGATCCGGGTTAAAAGGCAGAGAGAGAAAGAGATAGGCACTAAATGTTACAAGTAGTATGTAGTAAATCTCTACATGCCCGTCTGCCCAGCGTGTTCGTAGCACGTTGGACTATGGGTGACTATCCCTCTGTGTGTGCGAGTTCAATTCCGCGGGATGGCAGAAAAAGCCACAGATTTCCCAGATTTACGGTGTTCGTGGCACCGAACCGAAGGATTATGATGTCCATGGCACCGAGCCGAAGAGCTGAATAGCTCAATTGCTTCTGGATCGGAAAAAAATAAAAAATCTCTACGTAGACTATCATCTTCCGACTCAGGAAAGGACATAACAGACTAAACAAACACCTACACAGGCTACGATTGTCCCCATCCTCTCTGTGTATCTGTGACACCGCTGATCAAACCACAGAAAATGTACTGCAAGACTGCCCTCTGTATGTCCTCCATAGAAAGGAATGCTGGCCCTACAACACAACACTATATTCAAAACTACATGGCACCAGATGAGCTCCAGACAACAGTAGACTTCATCATAAGCACGCGTCTAACGGTATAATCATCAAAACTACATGGCACCAGAGTTGAGCTCCAGACAACAGTAGACTTCATCATAAGAACGCGTCTAACGGTATAATCATCAAAACTACATGGCACCAGAGATGAGCTCCAGACAACAGTTGACTTCATCATAAGAACACGTCTAACGGTATAATCATCAAAACTACATGGCACCAGAGATGAGCTCCAGACAACAGTTGACTTCATCATAAGAACGTGTCTAACGGTATAATCATCAAAACTACATGGCACCAGAGATGAGCTCCAGACAACAGTTGACTTCATCATAAGAACACGTCTAACGGTATAATCATCAAAATAGCGTTCGTAAAGAAGAAGAATAATTTCTCCATAGAATGACAATTTGGTAAAACTATAGACACCAAATGTTGCAAGTGGCCTTGATAATGTATCTGTCGTTCCGTGAGACGGTCGTTAATAGAGACTGTCGTTAAGTGAGTCTGTTATAGTTAATAAACGAGTCGAAAGATAAACATTTCTATCAAAGAAGTTTATTGTTCTCTTTTGATTATGATAACAAACGAGTCCACACTACAATAGATTTAAGTATACTACAATAGATGCTTATGAGTTGCAAGAAATAACTACAATGTCATCATCATCATCATCAAGTAGCTCGTTTCTTCCGGAATTTGGCTCCCATGACAGCAGTCCTAAAAAACTCTCTGGTCTGTGCAAGTTGACCGGCGTCAGCAGCAATCATTCTCAGATCGTCATGACATCTTGCACCCGTCGTCTTCTATGTCTTCTTCTTCTTCCAGGCATCATTCCCTCCAAAATTATCTTCTCTAGACGCTCATGTCATTCGATCTGCAGGCAATATTTAATTTTTCTTGTTTTTATGCTATTTAATAGCCAACTCTCTTTAATAGCAAGCTGTTGCAGAACAGAAGCATTTGTTTTTTCTCTGTCCATGATATTCTAATTACTCTTCTGTAAGATTTGTTCTTTTCTCTGTCCATGATATTCTAAGTATGTACATATTCCAATATAAGCTTACTGTTACAATGTTACTGCTGAAATCTTACTGTTACAATGGATGATGTGATGGTTAAAGCTAATTGCATATCCTTTACAGGACTTTGCGAATCAACCCCGAGCTTTTTAACGCTGTTCGTGATTTTTCTAGGCATTATTACGTTCAGTAGTTTTGCCATTGCTTTCTGAACGGGTGGCGCATCGTCTTTTTGTAAAAATCCACGCGAAACAATATGCAACCAAATTGTCTGCAGCGTGATTCCAACTCAGAACGTTAGGGCTAATAGACCGAGTCACTATCCCCTAAGTCACAGACGCCACCATGTGATGGTAGAGATACATAATAATGCTGTAAAAACATACAACTATTAGCAAACATACAGACATATAAACGCACACACACATAGACACACACATATACACACGACACATTCTTCTGTCATCATGGTGAGCTGTTTAATGAATGTGAACGAACTTTAATAAAATATCGATCAACAAAAATCTCTCTTTCTCGTTCTCTCTCTCCGTTCTCTCTCTCTACTTCTCTCTCTTTCTCTCTCTCTTTCACTCTCTCTCTCTCTCGACTGTGACACCCCTGGCGCTTAGGACAGCAACAAATGCACACAATTCTTCTCTATTCTTGGCTGTCCCCCTATTGTGTTCCACCTATGACTCATTTCTTTCAGTTCTTGTTCTACTGTTCTCCTCCAGGTCATTCTGGATCTTCTATGTTTTCGTTTACCCTCTGGTATCCATCTCAGTGCAGTTTTCATGACAGACTTAGTCTTCTTACCTACACCAACTGTCTGATCTATCTCAAGTGTTTCTTGTGAATGATGGTTCTCATATTCTCTTGTTCACACTGTGCTATCTTAATGAGAATACAGACTAACATGTGAACTAGAATATCGAATATAGATTATATATAAGATCTATATAAAACATGGGATGTAAACTAAAATTGTAACTAGGAAGACAGAGGCAATGTTGATACCAAACAAATGAAAGAATATTTGAACTCAGATGTAGCGAGATTGTACAATAACATGTGAACTATAATGTGATCTATAATAGAAGCTATAATATGAGCTGTAATAGAAGCTATAATGTGAGCTATAATGTGAGCTATATTACGGGCTATAACAGCTATAGTAGGTGCAGTGCTGTGAGCTATAATGTGAGTTAGAAAACAAATTAAAATTGGAACTTAGCTATAGATAGCTTGAACAAGAACATGTCAGCTATAATGTGAGCTATAATATGAGCTATAAAGTGTGCTATAATGTGAGCTATAATATGAGCTATAATGTTAACTGTTACATATATTGTGACATATAATGTGAGCTTTAATGTGAGCTATAATGTGAGCCATACTGTGAGCTTTATTGTGAGCTTTAATTTGAGATGTAATGTGAGCTATAATGTGAGCTACATTGTGTGCTATATTGTGTGATATACCGTGAGTTATATAGTGAGATATACTATGAGCTATAAAGTGTGCTATATTGTGAGTTATAATGTGAGCTATAATGTGTGCTATATTGTGAGAGATTCTGAGCTATATTGTGTGCTATAATATGAGCTTTAGTGTGTGATATAATGTGAGCAATATTATGAGTCTGAAAAGAACTGTACTGAAATGTAACTAAAATAAAAATGTGAAGTCTAAAATGTGATGTCTAGAATGTGAACACGTCTATGAACTAGAGTGTATGAAGTAGTATGTGAACTATAACACGAATTAGAATGTATGCTAGAATGTGAAATAGAAAGTGTAACGATATAATTGTGAGCTCAAATAAGAATTAGAAGTTGAGATAGAATGTGAACTGGAATGTGCATTACAACTTGTGATTTTCTAGTTTGAGATGGAACGTCAACTAGATTGTGAATTAAATATACAATTTCAAGTAGAATCTGAATTAGAAAGTGAGATAGAAAATGAGCTAGAATGTGAAGCCTAGAATTTAAAGTCTAGAATGTAAAGTCTGAAATGTGAAGTATAGAAGATGAAATCTAAAATGGGAAGTCTAGAAGATGAAGTATAGAATGTGATGTCTAGAATGTGAAGTCTAGAAGGTGAAGTCTGGAAGGTGTAGTCTAAACTGTGAAGTCTAGAGTGTGAAGTCTGGAAGGTGAAGTCTATAATGTGAAGACTATAACGTGAAGACTAGAATGTGAAATGTAGAAGCTGAAGTTTACAATGTGAAATCTAGAATGGGAAGTCTAGAATGTGAAGTCTAGGACGTGAAGTCTAGGACGTGAAGACTAGAATGTGAGATTAAACCATCATATACAATCATGTATAAATTGTATCTCTCTCCCTTTATATATTTTGATTTATGTACATTGATGTTGCTATTATAAGCTGTCATCTTAAGATACAAGGCCTCCATATGTCATAATACAAGCCTTCCAGCTATCATGATATGATACAATTATCATTGTACAAGTCCCCGAAGCTGTCAGGGTTTCAGCCTTCAAGATATCATGATACCAAGCGTGCATCTACCATGATATAAGGCCCCCAACTATCATGATACATGACCTCTAACAAGAATGGGATACAGTGCCCCTATGCTAAGAAACTAGATCTTCAGCAACCATAAAGCACGGTCTATAACCAACACTATTATACACTGACCCTTAACCGTTATTTGAAGTAGGATCTCTTCATAAATTATCAGATGTAAGGTCCCTTAACCATTATAAGATGTGAAGAACCCTTAACAATTACGAGCTGTGAGGCCTCCTTAACCATCATTAGATGTAAGGCCCCTTAACAACATCATAAATGTAGGGCCCTTAACCATCATAAGATGTGAGGACCCCTTAACAATTACGAGATATGAGGGACATCCGTTGACAAAGGTCTAATTCCTATTTGTAATTAACTTGGTGACTCGCCACATTAAAAATCCAAGGTGTTAATTTGTTTCAAAATTTCCCGCCGCGGAGGTTGAACCAGGTACTCTTGGGTTTTGATCGAGCTCGATACCGCTTAAGCTACAGTCGTTCACTGACAAGCTACGTTCACTAGAGCAGCTTAAGCTACAGTCGTTCACTAGGAGCAGCTTAAGCTACAGTCATTCACTAGGAGCAGCTTAAGCTACAGTCGTTCATTAGGAGCAGCTTAAGCCACAGTGCTTCACTAGGAGCAGCTTAAGCTACAGTCGTTCACTAGGAGCAGCTAAGCAATGATTATTCTCTATCTCGTTCTCCATTCAAAATGTAAGGCCCCCTTAACCATCATAAGATGTAGGCCCCTTAACCATCATAAGATGTGAGGCCCCCTTAACCATCATAAGATGTGAGGCCCCCTTAACCATCATAAGATGTGAGGACCCCTTAACAATTACGAGATGTGAGGCCACCTTAACCATTATAACATGAGAGACCACTTAGCCATCATTATATTGCAGTCCCTTAACGATCGTACGATGTAAGGCCTCTTAAATATTATAAGATTTGAGGCCCCCTTAACCATCATAGTATTTGAGGCCTCCTTAACCAACATAAGACGAGAGGCCTCTTTAACCATTACAAGATACCTGGTCAGTGTCTACAATAAGATGCAATGGTTCTAACTTTCTGTCTTTCGATTACTTTAACTAATATAAACATCTATATTTAAATAAGAAGGCATCTGCGAGGGCATCAGGGCACTAATGTGACCATCATGGTTTTCCTCCTCCGCATGTGCCCATCTTCCTCTGGTAGCCGCTGAGGAAGTTGTCAAATTGTGTTTTCCAGTCGACGATATAGTGAGTCTTCCATTCATGAAACTGCTTCTTCCATTCCTTCTCGACGTCACTGATGTTGGCTGCAGGAGAAGATGATAATTAAATGGATTGTAGGGGAAGAGAACGGGATGATTATGATGTTAAGAAACTGAGTATAACTAATGCAATAATTATGAGAGCAAAAACAGTGGAACGTTAAACACACATTGTGGGACTTTACACCACACATACACATAAGTGGACATTACATTACCACAAACAAAGTGGACATTAATAACTAATACATATATATATATATATATATATATATATATATACATTCAGTGGACATTATATAACACACACACACACAATAGTGGAATTATATACATTCAGTGGACATATATATATACACACACACACATAGTAGGGACATTATATATATATATACATTAGTGGACATATAAACACACACACACATAGTGGGATATTGTATACATCACACACACATAGTGGGACATTATAAATACATCACATAGTGGACATTATAACACACACACACACATAGTGGACATTATATACACAACACAATAGAGGACATTTATACATACACACATAGTGGACATTATATAACACACATAGTGGAATATTTATACACACACACATAGTGGGACATTATATACACACACATAGTCGGGCATTATAAACACACACACACATAGTGGGACATTATATATACACACACAATGTCGGACATCATATGCACATACATAGTGGAACATTGTATACACACACATAGTGGGACATTATATATATATACACACACACACACAAAGTGGGACATTAGGTTGGTTATCATGTTTGACTTAGTTTAGTCTGTCTACACTTCAAGTGCAGGTATAGGTTAATATGGCATGCGTATAAGATGGTGTTAGAACAGGCTGCAAACATGCATCTGTAATTTAGTTGTAGAAATAGTCAATTATTTCATATTTTTGGCATGATATCTCTATTCTATTTGTATAAATATTTATTACTGGCACTTTCTTTAGATTTTAGTTGTTCAAATAGCATAGTCATTAAACACTAGTAACTTGTCTGCACTTTAGTGTTTCAAATAGTATACTCACTCAATATGCTATTATTTGTCTCTACTTTAAATTGTAGAAATAGCCTAATCATCAAACACTACTAGACTAGTGTCTCTGCTTTTAGTTGTATAAATAGCCTGATTACTAAATACAACTAACCTAGTATCTCTACTTGTAATTGTAGAAATAGCATTTTTACTAAATACTACTAGACTCGTGTCTCTGCTATTAGCTGTAGAAATAGTTTAACTACTAAACAGTACTACCACATTGTCTCTAGTTTGGTTGTGGAAATAGGCTGATAACAAAATACTAATAGAAAGCTGTCTGTACGTTGGCTTTGCATATAGTACAATACTAAACCCTATTATAGGATGTTTCTGCTTCCGTTGTGCAAATAGTTTAATCAGTAAACTCTAGTAACATATTGTTTCGATTTTAGTTCGGCAAATAGTCTAATTACTAAATTTACTATCTTGTATGTTTGTTATGAAGGCGATTAGATGCTCTTCAAGTCGAGGCATGTCCCTTTCAACCTAAAGTGGAACCTTTTATTGGTTATATCAGATCATGTTGGCCAATAATCATGAAAAATAAGAATTAACTCCTTTTTGACAATCCAATAAAATGAATTGAACAGAACATCAGGAAAGAAGTTGAGAGGAAGACCACGAAAAAGATGGTTTGATGACATAGCAGAATCCTGTCAAAGAGCAAAAATTACAATCACCCAAGCTACCAGAACAGCGGAAGACAAAAACAGAAAACCACGACACTGTGCAACAGCCCGGTAGCAGTGTGACGATACTGGGCAACAATCCGGTAGCAGTGTGACGACACTGTGCAACAACCGGTAGCAGTGTGACGACATTGGGCAACAACCCGGTAGCAGTGTGACGACATTGGGCAACAACCCGGTAGCAGTGTGACGACATTGGGCAACAAACCCCGGTAGCAGTGTGACGATTCTGGAGCAAAAAACCCGTAGCAGTGACGACAAAGATAATAAGATGAAATGAATGAAATTCGTGGCATATCCTTTACAGGACGTAGCCATCAACCACAGTAAACCAGTCGTCGATTTTCTAGGCACCACTTATTCATTCAGTAGTTTGCCATCGCTTTTTGAACGGTGAGGTCTATTTTTACCGTTTATAAAAATTCAAGGGAACTATTTTCTTCCAACCTTGCCCGCCGTGGAGTTTGAACCAGGTACGCTTGGGTTATGATCGAGCTCACTACCTCTTAAGCTACAGACGTTCACAATAGTTATATAACAATACAATAGTTTGGTTAAAATAGTTACTATCATTGTGTCATTGTTTTAGTTGTGTAAATAGCTACTATCATTGTGTCATTGTTTTAATTTGTAAATATTACTATCATTGTGTCATTGTTTAATTTAAATAGTTACTATCTTTGTGTCATTGTTTTAATTGTGTAAATAGTTACTATCTTTGTGTCATTGTTTTAATTGTGTAAATAGTTACTATCTTTGTGTCATTGTTTTTTAATTGTGTAAATATCTACTATCTTTGTGTCCTTGTTTTAATTGTGTAAATAGTTACTATCTTTGTGTATTTGATTTAATTGTGTAAATAGTTACTATCATTGTGTCATTGTTTTAATTGTGTAAATAGCTACTATCATTGTGTCATTGTTTTAGTTGTGTAAATAGCTACTATCTTTGTGTCATTGTTTTAATTGTATAAATAGTTACTATCATTGTGTCATTGTTTTAATTGTGTAAATAGCTAATATCTTTGTGTTATTGTTTTAATTGTGTAAATAGTTACTATCATTGTGTCTCTGCTTTAATTGTATAAATAGTCACTAACCATTTCTAGAATAATATTTTTATTTCAGTTGTATAAACAGTCTAGACACCAAACATTGCTGAACTGTTGTACGTCTTGTTTACCTTAACTAGGATTATACAAAAACAGAGCAGTTGCTTACCTTACTCATGCTGTTTGCTGTCTTGTGCCTACTCACGCTGTTTGCTGTCTTGTGCCCAGTAGCAGGTAAAGTTAGTCAAGAAGGAAAGTTAATCCGAAGAGCGTGCGGATAAAACTCATACCAGGTACACGGTTATACATGCCATGCATTGTAGTTGTCTGTCATAAGTCGCTTGCATATTAGTAGGTCATGGACAATTCACTTGCACCTGTAAGTAGGTGCATAATTCACACATAGGCACACAGACTGTAATCGATCATTCATAAGTTCTTTGCATAGTAAATGGGTCATGCGTTTTACTAAGTCCTTGAGTAGATCACAACTAATTAACATACACCAAAGTAGGTCAACATTCTACACACGCATATACACACTCGTCACACTATAAGTAGGTCATGTATGTCTACTTACACCATTTTGATTACTCTTTTCTTCTTCTGTGTGTCTTATTTTTTATTTTTCTTTACTTTCTTTCTTCTTCTTCTTTTTACTCTTTTCTTACTCTTCTTCTTACTCTTGTTCTTTACTCTTGTTCTTACATCTTGTTTACATCTTGTTCTTACATCTTGTTCTTACATCTTGTTCTTACATCTTGTTCTTTCTTCTTGTTCTTACATCTTGTTCTTACATCTTGTTCTTACATCTTGTTCTTACATCTTGTTCTTACATCTTGTTCTTACATCTTGTTCTTACATCTTGTTCTTACATCTTGTTCTTACATCTTGTTCTTACATCTTGTTCTTACATCTTGTTCTTACATCTTGTTCTTTCATCTTGTTCTTACATCTTGTTCTTACATCTTGTTCTTTCATCTTGTTCTTACATCTTGTTCTTACATCTTGTTCTTACATCTTGTTCTTACATCTTGTTCTTACATCTTGTTCTTTCATCTTGTTCTTACATCTTGTTCTTACATCTTGTTCTTACATCTTGTTCTTACATCTTGTTCTTACATCTTGTTCTTCTTTTCATCTTGTTCTTACATCTTGTTCTTACATCTTGTTCTTACATCTTGTTCTTACATCTTGTTCTTACATCTTGTTCTTACATCTTGTTCTTACATCTTGTTCTATCATCTGTTCTTACATCTTGTTCTCCTTCTCTTCATCTTCTGATTTGTTTTCTCTAATTGATCTTTCTCTTTCTTCTTCTTTGTTTTCTCTTCTTCTTTTCTTTTCTCCTTGCTTGTTCTTCTTCTCGCCCTTCTGTTTAAGCATTTTCTCTCTGATCAAACAACTGATGCTCTTGTATAACATCTCTACCTCAGGAAGGTTGAAGTAGGCCATATCATCAAGATGTTCCTTTTGGGACGTTTCTTCTAAGAAATCTTCACAGAATGTCGTCATGCCTCTTCTTCTTCTTCTTCTGCTGGATAGTTCACTCCATAATGTTTGTACATCAGCTAGCTTGTATTTGTGATTGATAGTTGGAATAGTTGGAAAAGGGATCACGGGGCGTAGAGGTTTGGTGCTCGCCTCTCTTTACAAAGGTACTTGGTTCGCTCCCGTGTGGAGACATCGGGATATTTTTCCAAAGATCCCTTATCTCAGTGTAGGTGAGATCGAGTTCCTAGTTCTATCGGAGACGGACGATAAAACGTGGGTCCCATGTTCAAGTTAAGCAGGTAAAAGAACCATTGGCAGTTCAAAATCAAGAAGAGCAGGATAAAAGGTCACTGCCCAGCAAAATTCATTAGAAAAGATTAAAAATAAAATTCCTATAAAATATCTTCACAATCACATCGGGGCACTCGCCGGTGCTACAGAGTTAATGCACTGCAGCTGAGATCTTCCTGTGTAAGAAAGAGATGGAGCACACATGGGTACTCACTGAAGTGCAGTGATAATGGTCATATCAGACAATAAATCAATCAGTTGACCTACTCTCTAGACCAGTGTTTCCCAAACGTTTTTGTTGCGATGACCCACCTAAGCATGTCTAAAATTCTTATGCCCCATATGTAACATAAAAATAATTTGTTAATTTTCAAAAATTGAATTGTTCACTGAAGAAACTTAAATGATAGGTTTTAGGAAGAAATCACTAGGAAATTGTTGAGGAAACACAGTAAGTCAATTTAAAAAAACATAAAATAAAGAAATGAAATTCAAGTATTTAATTCTCTCCCCCACCTCCCCCCTTAACAAGCAAATTGCCCTCCCTTATCAATCAAATTGCCCCACGTTGGGAAACACTGCTCTACACGTTTGGTCAACCAAATATAATTCGACTGTTTAACACAGGTCAGTGAGTATACAAACATCTTCGTGGTGTGTTGTGTGTTCTGTTGTATATTATAGGTCAGTGACATCACACCCTTCGTTCTGGTGTGTTGTGTGTGTTGTGTTATTGGGAATAGTATACGTCAGTGACTACACAACCTTCGTGCTGTTGTGTTGTGTTGTGTGTTATGTTAGTTGGAGTATTATAGGTCAGCGATTACACACCCTTCATGCTGGTGTGCTGTGTGTTATGTTATTGGGATTAGTATGATCTGGAAGGTAGTTGGGAGAAGGAAGATAAGAGTCGGGAGAAGAGTCATAATTTAAAGCTGCTTTGAAAACAAACAATTGATAATAGATAGAGGAAGACTTCTGCAGTTTGTGTTACGAGCAGATACATACAGTATATATTAGTCTGAACAGATGGATAACAATGGACAACAATGGATACCAGTGGATAATGTGGGATGTCATGAAATTATGGATAACAGTGGATACATTGGATAATGATGGATACATGGACATTATCAATAATGTTTGACATAATGAAGTTATGTGTAATATATAATATATGAACAATATTGGCCATGATAGAATATTATAAAACTAAACTAAAGTCATCTCAAAATCTCAAATCATAAGTCATAAGTCATCTAAAATATCTTACAGACGTCCTGTTGAACATGGTTTCTGAAAGTTCTATCACCCGTGTGTTGACGGGGGCTCAAAGAATAGTAACACTACCATCTACAAGGCATGTCGTAAGAGGCTACTGAGGTAGGGTCTAGCTTTATCTACCCTAGTAAATAAAAAGCGTTGCAGAAATCGGATGGGCAGGCCTACTTCTAGGCGCATAACTGGCACAAAGTTTAATCGGTCTTAGGTTCAGACCAGATATAAATCACAAAGTGTAGCTTATCAAGTGGTCGGTATGATACGTTCGAAGGAAGAAGAAGATAGTCATATTGAGACTTGCCCGTTTGGTGCCGGGTTCCGTAAGGGTAGCAAAGAATAGTACCACTGCGACCTACACGGCATGTCGTAAGAGGCGACTGGGGTAGGGACCCAGTGAAACTACCTAAGTAAATAAAAAGCGTCATATAAATCAGATGTGATGGCCTACTTGTAGGCGCATAACTGGCACATCGTACAACCGTTTTTAGGCTCAGATTCCATATAAATCACAAAGAGTGGTTTACCAAGTAGTTGATATGGAGCGGAAGAAGAAGTCGAAGAATAAGAGATTCATATTGAAACTGATATGACTGCATCAGTCAGCAGAATAACCATGTATATCCTGATATCTTCTTACAAATAAAATCGTAAACCCAATGCACGAGCTCCGTAGCACCTGCGAGGGTTCTCTGTGAAATTTTGAAGATGTGGAAAAATTGTATATATTTGAATATAATTTTCCTAAATGAATGTTAAATTCATTGTATCATCGATTCTTTCAGAAATAATTATGTTTGAGATAGAGCTGACGGTAGGCAAGTAGGTTTAGATTGAGCACTTAATATTCAACGTCTATGATATACATAGTAATACTTACACGTTTCATGTACTAGC
This sequence comes from Arion vulgaris, assembly GCA_020796225.1. NCBI lineage: Eukaryota > Metazoa > Mollusca > Gastropoda > Stylommatophora > Arionidae > Arion > Arion vulgaris. The sequence continues at coordinate 45,632,030 of CM036760.1, read as the reverse complement.
TTGGGTAAGTACTCATCCCAGAACGCACAATGTTGTGTACGAGGGCCCTGTCCCCAAGGATGTCCTGAAGCTAACGAGGCCACACTGAGGTTGAGAAACATTTGTTCATTGTGTTTAAATATTGGCCACTCTGGTAGACTCAACTCTCCCGGTGCTTGGTTGGGATCCCTAGAAATGATCAGAAAATCCTAATGTTATTGCATACCAGACATATGTGTTAAGTATCCTATTTGTTAAATATATTGTAAAAAATGTGTTGTTTATCTTCTACGAGTACCTTGTTCTTACACTATACGTGACTTCACTACCAATGACACTGCGAAAACGAGTGCCTCAGTGTTATATTGAACCAATACTTATGTATGGCAGCGAATCATGGACATCGAACAAACAATCAGTAAGATCATTGGAAGCCACAGAGATGTCGTTTTACAGAAGAATGCTGAAAATTCCATATACAACAAAAGAAACAAAGGATGAGGTTTGAATATAAAGAAACCTAATCAAAAGAATAAGACAATCAAGGTTCTTCCGGCATGTAATGCGAAGAGAAGGTTTAGAACATTTGGTGACTACAGGTATAATTCAGGGAAGGAGAGATCGTAGAGGACGGACCGAGAAGATATTGGATGGTCTGACATCGTGGTTCGACTAAAGATCCATGTCTGAACTGATTACATGCACCAAGGAGAGAGTGAGAGTTGTAGACAGATATGATCGCCTACGCCGGCATGAATGGCACTTGATTGATTGATCTTGTTTTTCCTCTGTGGTCAGTTGACCTTGACTGTCCATTAATAGACAGGGTTGCGGCGATGTTTCTTACCTTGCACTCTTACATGTTGGATACATCTCTCTCTGTCTAACGTGTGCAGGTTATATGTTTCTTACCTTGCAATCTTACATGTTGGACACATCTCTCTCTCTGTCTAACGTGTGCAGGTTATATGTTTCCTATCTTGCACTCTTACATGTTGGACACATCTCTCTCTCTCTGTCTAACGTGTGCAGGTTATATGTTTCTTATCTTGCACTCTTACATGTTGGACACATCTCTCTCTCTGTCTAACGTGTGCAGGTTATATGTTTCTTATCTTGCACTCTTACATGTTGGACACATCTCTCTCTCTGTCTAACGTGTGCAGGTTATATGTTTCTTATCTTGCACTCTTACATGTTGGACACATCTCTCTCTCTGTCTAACGTGTGCAGGTTATATGTTTCTTACCTTGCAATCTTACATGTTGGACACATCTCTCTCTCTGTCTAACGTGTGCAGGTTATATGTTTCTTATCTTGCACTCTTACATGTTGGATACATCTCTCTCTGTCTAACGTGTGCAGGTTATATGTTTCTTATCTTGCACTCTTACATGTTGGACACATCTCTCTCTCTGTCTAACGTGTGCAGGTTATATGTTTCTTACCTTGCACTCTTACATGTTGGACACATCTCTCTCTCTGTCTAACGTGTGCAGGTTATATGTTTCTTATCTTGCACTCTTACATGTTGGACACATCTCTCTCTCTCTGTCTAACGTGTGCAGGTTATATGTTTCTTACCTTGCACTCTTACATGTTGGATACATCTCTCTCTCTCTGTCTAACGTGTGTAGGTTATATGTTTCTTATCTTGCACTCTTACATGTTGGATACATCTCTCTCTCTCTGTCTAACGTGTGTAGGTTATATGTTTCTTACCTTGCACTCTTACATGTTGGACACATCTCTCTCTGTCTAACGTGTGCAAGTTATATATATCTTACCTTGCAATCTTACATGTTGGATACATCTCTCTCTCTCTCTGTCTAACGTGTGCAAGTTATATATATCTTACCTTGCACTCTTACATGTTGGACACATCTCTCTCTGTCTAACGTGTGCAAGTTATATATATCTTACCTTGCAATCTTACATGTTGGATACATCTCTCTCTGTCTAACGTGTGCAGGTTATATGTTTCTTACCTTGCACTCTTACATGTTGGACACATCTTCTCTCTCTGTCTAACGTGTGCAAGTTATATATTCTTACCTTGCACTCTTACATGTTGGATACATCTCTCTCTGTCTAACGTGTGTAGGTTATATGTTTCTTATCTTGCACTCTTACATGTTGATACATCTTTTCTGTCTCTGTCTAACGTGTGTAGGTTATATATATCTTACCTTGCAATCTTACATGTTGGACACATCTCTCTCTGTCTAACGTGTGCAAGTTATATATATCTTACCTTGCACTCTTACATGTTGGACACATCTTTTCTCTGTCTAACTGTGCAGGTTATATGTTTCTGCCAACTCTTTCTTGTTTTTACATAACATATTCTATGAATGTTCTCATGCTCAATCTATAACATCGCTTGACCATTTTTATTTATTTCTATATATTGCTTTCTAATTTTCTCTTTCTCTGATTTAGTGAGATTAATTATATTTCTGGCATTCTTCTTTTATTTCATGTATTTTATATTCTTGCTGCTGGTGCTGCTGGTGCTGCTGGTGCCGTTCCTTGTTCTGTTGTCCTTGACTGGTTCATGGCGAACATTATTGCGAATCTCTTTATAGTTATTTCATTGATTAAGTTTTATTTTTTCCTAGAATTCCAATTTCTCAAGAATCCGACCTCTGCTCCACAGCTTGAAATTCATTCTTTATTACTAGTTTTGTATTTTGTTGGCAATATATTTCTCTTTTATACATCTTATCATTGAGATATGATGTGTGTGTCTGTGTGTGTATCTGTGTGTGTCTGTGTGTGTCTGTGTGTGTGTGAGTCTCTGTGTGTGTGTCTGTGTGTATGTCTGTTGTGTGTGTGAGTCAGTTATACATAATGTTTGTCGCTGTTCACATCCTCACATCGCACATATCGTTACATTGAAGTCCAGTAGAAATTTTGTTTTCCTATTTACAATAAAGTTATCGCTTTTGAGATCCCAATAAAGAGTTACGGAGTTAGTGCTTTAAGCAATAAGGCGCAAAATATAGCGTGCCATTTCTGCGGAGTTAGAGACTGAGCTAAATGGGACTAAAACCCGGGTCACTGAATTCAGTCCTGCATCTTTAGGTCGTCTTTAGTTGTACTTTCTTATTACCTGTGTAGTTGGACCCAGATTTGACATGACAATTTTCCTCACATACCCGATTAGTTGGACCTAGTTTTGACAAGTTTCTTCACATACCGAGTAGTTGGACCCAGTTTTGACAAGTTTCTCACATACCGAGTAGTTGGACCCAGTTTTGACAAGTTTCTTCACATACCCGAGTAGTTGGACCCAGTTTGATAAGTTTCTTCACATACCGAGTAGTTGGACCCAGTTTTGACAAGTTTCTTCCATACCTGAGTAGTTGGACCCAGTTTTGACAAGTTTCTTCACATACCCGAGTAGTTGGACCCAGTTTTGACAAGTTTCTCACATACCGAGTAGTTGGACCCAGTTTTGACAAGTTTCCTCACATACCGAGTAGTTGGACCCAGATTTGACATGAAAATTTTCCTCACATACCCGAGTAGTTGGACCCAGTTTTGACAAGTTTCTTCACATACCCGAGTAGTTGGACCCAGTTTTGACAAGTTTCTTTACATACCGAGTAGTTGGACCCAGTTTTGACAAGTTTCCTCACATACCCGAGTAGTTGGACCCAGTTTTGACAATTTTCCTCATATACCCGAGTAGTTGGACCCAGTTTTGACAATTTTCCTCATATACCCGAGCAGTTGGACCCAGTTTTGACAATTTTCCTCACATACCCAAGCAGTTGGACCCAGTTTTGACAATTTTCCTCACATACCCGAGTAGTTGGACCCAGTTTTGACAATTTTCCTCACAGTCCAAGACCACCTTCGTTATTGTGATTTGACGTTCAGCAAAACTAGATCTCTTATAGTTGGTTTCAAAATTCGTGATCACACTACGGTTTAATTTGTACGAAATCTATCTGATGGATACAAGTCATTTTTGCAAAAACGTTTTTTGTTATATAATTTTGCATAAGCACAACAAAATGATAATTAAAGTTTAGAATTTACAGTAATACACAAAATGGTGGCGAATGTTTGCAAAGGCGTAACCCTATTACATATTATAAAAGCAATGTGACATGGTTAGCTTTTTCTTCATGAGTGTTTTTATGTTGATATTATCTTTGGAGATCAAATTGACGTACCTTTGGTAGTTGTTGCGAGTCCCTGATATTGTGAGGCAATTGGTGAAGGTGATAGCAAATGGGATGTTAGCTATTAGATTCGGAGTCTGAAGAATCGAAGAGATTGACTACTGCTGCGGACTTGAGAAAATGCAAACCATCTCGTTGCCAATATGCCTCTTCTTCTCGGAGCACATGTTCTTCACATTTGTTACAGTATTCTTTATCTATTTTTGCGAGGGCATCACGTGTTAGGACTTTTACATCACGAAGTTTGAAAGTCTTGTTTACTGCTGCAACTTGACCTTTGACTGCAGCCCACACAAGTTCAATGGGATTGAGATGTGAATGGTAAGGTGGTAATCGAAGAGAAGTGTGGCCATGCTCAGCAATGACTTTATCGATTATAAAATCTTTGACTTCTTAGTCTGTCTCACCAGTTGCAACAACTCAGTTTTGAAATTGTTGCAACAAAAAGATATTTTCTTTTGCAAGCCACACCATGATGTCTTGTTTTGTGCTTGATGAGGTGTGATTTTGTCTGCATGTGCCACTACATTATGATGGAAGGCATTGTCCATTACAATACACGACGGCCTATCCAGAGCAGGTAGAAGTGTGTTCGCTAACCAATCCCTGAAAATAAGTCCATTCATTTCGGTGTGGTAGTCCCTACCATCTGTAGACAGTGCTTGGAAAAGAAGTTATGCGCCACTGACAAGACTATTTGCTTTGCTGCCTGCATAACCTATCACAATGCGTTGCCCCTTGCTGCTTGGAATTTACCTTTTCTTAGTTCAGTCTAGTGATTGCCATTCTTTATCAAACGTATGGTGAGCATTTACCCACGATTCGTCCAGATATACAATATCGTAACCTTCCGTCCTACGCTTCCGTATCTTCCGCAGATATTTGCATCGTGCAGCTATCAGATGCGTTTTCTCACAAACTATATTCCGACCTGTACTAGATTTCCGAAAAGTGAAACCGCTGCACCTAACAACTCTCCATAAGGCGATTTTAGATATATCAATATCACATTGAATTCGCAGACGTGATTTCAATTTACGTAGTGTAACCACATCATTGGCCTTAAACATTTTATGAATCTCTCTCACAATAACATCTTTATCGAAATCGTCAGTTTTCCCTTTCCGGCCTTTTTCTGTGTTCCTTACGTTCATCACTACAGTCCTGTTCTATCCAACGGCAAAATGACATTCTACTTATACCAAGAGCATGTTGTGTTCTCCTCTTCGGGTCTAGTAAGTTGTGATATAAACTACCACGTCTGGCTTCTCATAAGGTTGTGCAGTCACCTTCTACATGGTAGTGAATTTACACTTCAAACTCATTTCTAATACTGATAATAAAATAGTACCTTCCGCTTCAAGTAATGCAAATAAATGGTTTGTGACACGCCAATGACAATCTTTCACATACAGTGTTTAACTACTGCTGAATTGCACATGGAACGCACATTGGCATCTTGACGTCAATACTTCACTTTCGTACCGTTAACATTCTAAAATCATACCAAATCAACATCGCTGTTAAATTAGTAATAACATATAATTCAAATCTTACATAACTAAAGTTTTGGGTGGGCAAAAATACTTTTGGAACGTCGTCACTGTTACCTATCTAAAAATATAAAAATCAAGAATTTCTGTCAATGGATGATTTTATATCGGTCGGTAAAGATGATCACGAATTTTGGAACGAATTATAGTATTTGTTTCTTTCTGTCTTTCGTCTTCTTGACGATTCTGACTGTATAAGTCTGTTCCAAGACTCATTAAACTGTCACAAGACTCACTAAACTGTCAAAAGACTCGCTAAACTGTCACAAGACTCACTAAACTGTCACAAGACTCACTAAACTGTCACAAGACTCACTAAACTGTCACAAGACTCACTAAACTGTCACAAGACTCACTAAACTGTCACAGGACTCTCTAAACTGTCACAAGACTCACTAAACTGCCACAAGACTCACTAAACTGTCACACGATTCGTTGCTTTTATTTAGCAAAGCATTATCATCTGCAAAATCCAAATCTTCCAATTTACTATTTTCAAACTAATTGATGCTAGTTTCGCCTCTGCAACATTTTCTCAGCACACAGCCAATGGTCACTCCAAACAATAGCGGAGATAGAATACAACCTTGCTTTACACTTATATTAACCACAAACCAGTAACTTTGACCACCGTCAGTGCGGACTGCACACTGTGAACCATCGTACATGCTATTGATAATTTTTATTATTTTATCTGGTATTCCATATCATCTTAGATTATTCCACAGGGAGATCCTGTGTAGACTATCACAAGCCTTTTTAAACTCGATCAAATAAATTGTGTATCTTCATCAAATAGCTTGTTCTGAGCAGACCGTTGCCACCCTAACAGTCCTTCGGAGATTCTCTCTCTAATTAGCTATATGTCCCACCTCTGCAGCGGTCTTGTTCAAACCATCAGCTATATCCTGAATCCATCTTCTTCATGGTCTTCTTCTTCTCCTCTTTGCCGGGAAGCTTCCTTCCATAATGGTCTTCTTCAGTCCCCTTGGTGTCTCTTTATATATCCAAAATAGTACAATTTTCTCATTCTTATTTGTAGCATCATCCAGTATTCTTTGATTTTGAGTTCTTTCTGGGTAGATCTTTTTGTTCTTTTCTCTGTCCATGATATTCAGAGGACTCTTCTGTAACACTTATATTCAAAAGCACATTTATGTTTTGTCCACTGCTTTGTTAAATGTACGTGCTTCACACTCATACGTTGCCACTGGGAATATGCATGCTTTTGGTATTCTTAAATGTGTTGTCATGTCACTCACTACATTAGGTATACATCATTAAGTTAGATACTTACACTTAACTAAAGTACCCACACTTAACTAAAGTACCCACACTTAACTAAAGTACTCACCCGGTTTTGGCAAAGTTTGTCCAGTATGTCATCATTTTCCGACTGAGCTGTCTTTCCTCTTCTGTGAAGGAATGCGAGCTGTTGAGCGCGTGCCCAAATGTATACCAGATTTCATCAGCGTGTAGAACTCCCATCCATTCAGGCCAAGGGTTAGCTGTCCATCTCTGACTGAACCAGTAGTAATAAACTGGTAACTTATGTTTGGCATATGTCCTGGCTAACTCGTTGACCGGACACACGAAAAAGAAATCACTAACAGCGTTGTCTAATGAGACACTTAACGCGGTATGGTTTTCTGGGTTCAGCCAGTCTCTGTAATGAAACATGATTGCCTCTTGACCAAACTCGTTCAGATGGAACGGATGATATGGATAATGTTTAAATAACACAATAGTCATCAGCTGATGGTAGAGACGGCTAGTGATTACTGGAATATTCTTCAAATTATAAATCCAATGCATGTAAACTATGAAAAATGTACCTTCGTTCTGATTACTTCCGATAAGTAGTGGAGTTTTTTTAAAGTTTCCAGTCCGCAGAAGTTGAGCTGGCTCTTGTCGAAGAAGAACTCCATCCACGATGGGCACAAATGGGAATTGTATGATTCCTGTTGTACGTGTGAGCTCCTTGGAGATAATTGTTTGGTTATAATTTAAAGATCGGAGACATCTAAGCAGGTACTCGTGATCTTTATGTTGGTTACATCCTACAACATGAGCAAGCTGTTCGGAACGATTCTTCACAATTTCCTTAGGAAGAACTCCCCATTTCGCCTGTGGGGCACCGCTCTGGAGGATAGCTCTCTGGAAGAGTCCCCTGCACAAATCACAGAGCATGAATATCCCAACACTGACAGCGCCCGCACTCTCTCCCATTAAAGTAACGTTGTGAGCGCTTCCACCAAAATTGTGAATATTTCGTGCCACCCATTCTAATGCCATTCTTTGATCCCATATTCCAGCATTTCCAGGTGCTTCTGGTGTATCTAAAGCCAGAAATCCTAGAGAACCAACTCGATATTGCATAGAGACAACAATAACATCGTTTTCTACTGCCAGATATGAGGGCTGGTAGATGTCCAACGTGTTAGATCCACTGTAGAAACCTCCACCGTAAATCCACACAATAACAGCCTTATCCTTGTAGGGTGGATGTGTTCGTGGTACCCAGACACTTAGATACAAACAATCTTCACTTGGGTTTGTATTCGGATTCCACATGGTTGAGCCGGTAAAGTTACCAAAGTATTCATCGTTACTTTGGTAACAGCAGTTGGGCTGCTGTGTGGCATCAAGAATACCCTTCCATGGTTCATTTTGAATTGGAGGGCTGTAACGAAGATCTCCTAGAGGTGGTGCTGCATAAGGTATACCATAGAATATGTCCAGTTTCTTGCCTTGAATAGTTTCACTGAAGCCTCGAACTTTGCCCTTGTCTGTGTCCACTATCGGACTATCACAACTGACCTGTATAACGCCACTGAGTAACAGTATGACCAGTTGACCTAGCGCGACGATCTTCGTGATGTAATCTCCAGGCAACATGTCCACAATCTGGAAGCGTCAGTGGATACACCCTGGACTCTTGTAGTTTAGCTTCCACAAGTCACGTGACAGACACGCAAATATCCTAGACAAAAATAAAACAAAAATAATTATATACAGTCACGTGACGTTTGTCAATTCTGCAACAGAAGGTCAAGGTGAATGTACTTTACCTAATTAAACTACAAATTATGAAAATGAACATCGGGGCATATCCTTTACAGGGCGTAGAAACCAATCATAGTAAACGAGTGGGTGATTTTGTTAAACACCACTTATACGTTCAGTAGTTTATCATTGTTTTCTGAACGGTGAGGTCTGTTTTTACCGTCCATACAATTCCACTGGAACAAATGTGATTCCAAAATGCCCTCCGCGGTGGAGTTTGAACCATGCACTCTTGTGTTGTGATCGAGCTCACTACTGCTAAGCAACAGAGGCCCACAAAATATAATTGTCCTAAGATGAAGCTGGCTACTCCATCCGGTAAAAAAAACTTGAGCTACAAAATCCGCGTAACCATAAACGTTCATGAGTTAAGTTAGAGCCTATGCTCCAACTGGAATTTAAAAGATAAAAGAAGAAGAACATTTGATATGCAAACACCACAACACATATATCAAATTTATTGACTTCTTTGTCTCAGGAGACAAAAGGTTTTGCATCATGTAATTTGTTCCGTACTGAATCACGTTTCTTGTGGCTGTAATTTCCTATTCTGGAGTGGCAATCCTGGTCACAGTTACTGCCGGTAAAACTAGAGGTTGGAGCTGATACATAGGATGTTCTCTCTGCACTTTGCGCTCTCTTTTGCCTCCATATGTGATGGTGTATTTCTTCTTTATATATTTATACTCCCATATATCTATAAGAATAGTATACCATGCATTGTCTGTCAACTGATATCTTTCAAGTGGATTCACTACATCTGTTAAGTCTGTGCTTGACGGCAGAGTACCGTGTTATCGTCTATACTTTATTAAGTCTGTGCTTGACGGCAGGGTACTGTGTTATCGTCTCTGTGCTTGATGGCATTGTACCGTGATATCGTCTCTAGTGTAGAAGATGGGAATTATACAGATCTTGTAAGTGGTGTCAGAAGACAATAAAACAATACAGGGAATGCCATCTGTGACAGATTAAATAAAAAATAGGACAATGGAAGAAGGAATGTGTAACAAGATGAAGAGACATGATAAGAACAATTAGTAGGAACAATACAACCAGATTCTTATATGAAGAATGTAATGTCTGGTTCTTATATCATGTTTGTGTTGTAGTGTATTATTGCTTTATCTTAGAACTGGCATCTCAAGGTTATGATAAAATTAATTCTTTCCGACTTTTTTATTATATTGTTATTTTAATGAGGTCGCATCAAGTCGCATGTTTTTTGCGGAACGTTGCTTTCATCACAGCCCGTTTGAAAAACTCTCTGTTTCTAGCAAGTTCTCCTGTCTCCTCACGCGTCATCCTCAAGGTTTCATTAATGTCCTGCTGCAGTCTTCGTCTTGGTCGTCCCCTGTCTCGTTCTCCAGGAACCATGTCTTTCAATACCGTTCTCTCCAAACCACTTTGACGTTTAATGTGGTCAAAGTATTTCATCTTCCGGGTCATGATGCTATTTGTGAGCCAATGTTGCTCGATATGCAGGTCTTGTAGGATGTCCTTGTTTCTTCTCTTCTCTGTCCAGGATGTTCTGAGAACTTTTTTGCGATACCTTGTTTCGAAAGCTTCTATTTGTTCTGTAATGTTTGTGTTATGGTCAGCGATTCACATCCGTATGTTGCCACAGGGAGTATGTATGTTCTCAGAAGTCTTACTTTAGTTTTTTTGCTTGTGTCATGCCATAGTTTCTCCATGCTGACCACCCTCTGGAACGCCATGGCTATCTTCTTCTAACTTCTTTCATACAATCTCCATTGTTGTTAATTATAGAGACAAGATATTCCAAATCTGTGACGTTCTCAATGTCTTCATTATTGATGGTCATTTTAGGTTGAGATTTTGCTTTGTCGTTGGACATACTTTTAGTTTTCTTTATATTCAGAAAAATGTTCTTCATCTTCGCGTTCGCGTTTGTTCTTTACGACCAATTTAATCACTCTTTGTGAAATGTTTGATCTTTGCCAAGAACGTGTATACGTTGCACATTGGTTTGTAGGCCCCTAAACGCATAGACTTCTACACGTTTAGGACATGTGCATCCGATTTCATCCAAACCTCCTTAGTCGCCTCTTACGACATGTGTGGCAGGTAACAGTGGTTCTATTCTTTACACCCCATATTTGGGCCCCAGTAACCACTCGGGAAATGAGAAAAACGTTCTGATCTTGGCTATGTTCTTTAACAGACTGAATTAGAGGTTGAACAATGTAACACAAATAAGATCAGAGATTAAAACTTCAGGATATCTTTGTTGTCTACGGTAAGATAATGCTAGTCAAACTTGACATGCATACACTGGTCGGAATAATATGTGGAGATGTGTAGACTATGAGACTTGCAGGAACACATATAGAGTAATGTTCAACACAATCTTTCTCCCAACATTATGCTATTACTGCCAAACCTCGACGTTGACACCAAATGATAGAAGAAAACTAGACACGACAGAGATGAAGTGTCTACGCAGAATTCTGGGAGTATCAAAATGGGACCAGTTTAGATGTGAGAAAATCAAGGAAAATAGTGGGTACAACATTAATACTGAACTTCATCAAGAAACAAGACATTAAATGGTTCGACCACATAATAAGGTTACCAACAGACAGTGTACCTCAAAGAGCAATGCTGCTACAACAATGGATACAAAGTAAAAGGCCGGCCACGCAAAATGTGAACCTCAGAGATAGCATAGGCGACGAAAGACACTATTTACAAAGCGCACACAAGGGCTGGTTCTAGAAATCTCTTCTTATCCTGACGCTGTGATGCAAGACAGAATTAACGAAAAGAAATAAAGTAGAAAAAGACTTTCATGTTTGTTATTGTATCCACATGTTAGTTAGTTAGTTAGTGTGTTCATCTTCTGTGACGTACGTTACACGTTAAGTAAAACACATCATTGTTGATTTATGGTGATCTACACTTGAAATAGAAAGGTTGTGAGGACGATATATAATACCGAGATAGAGATAGAGACAGAGAGAGAGAGAGAGAGAGAAATAAAGAGAAATAGCGCGAACGAAAATAGAAATACATAGAATGCCAACAATAATCTTAGTACATGTAAAGCAATTTGATTTCAAGGTATTACTTGGCAAAGCTGTTCTTGTCATCCTGTAACATTCTCTCTTTCCTCTCTTCCGTCTCTTTCCTCTAGTTCATCTCTTCCGTCTCTTTTATCTATTACCTCTCTTCCCTCTCTTTCCTCTTTTTCCTCTCTTTCCTCTCTTTCCGTTATGTCATCTCTTTCCCCTCTTTCCTCTCTTCCCTATCTTTCCTCTCTTCCCTTCCCTATCTTTCCTCTCTTCCCTCTTCTCCCTCTCTTCCCTCTCTTCCCTATCATGTGCATCATATTTATTGTCACCTCAGAGAAACAAACCGGTAATTATGTACAAAAGTGAGTGTACAACACAACAATGTCAGAAACATGTTATGTTTTGCAACTGACTTAGAATTTTTTTTCGATCCAGAAACGAGCTTTCGTATTCGGCTGGTGCCATGGACATCGTACCTTCGTTCGTGCCACGAACACCGTGAATCTGGAATCTGTGGCTTTTCTGCCGCCCACGGAATTGAACCGTACACGAGGGCTAGTCACCACAGTCAACGTGCTACGAACACGCTGGGCACGCGGGCCGACTTTAGAATATAGTAATCTATTTATAGATGGACGAGCGATTCAAAAATAGAAATCATATTTAGAAATGAAAAAAAACCAGTTTAAAATGCAAATATGTCACCGTGAGTACAAAAAGAGCAGTGTTCAAGACAATCTTTCTCCCCACATTATGCTAGCAGTGTCAAACCTGAACGCTGACATCAAATGATAGAAGAAAACTAGTCACAACAGGGATGAAGTGTCTACGCAGAATGCTGGGAGTAACAAGAAGAGACAGGTTGAGAAATGAAGACATCAGGAAAAAAGTGGGTACAGCATCAGTACTGAAACTTCGTCAAAAAACAACAAATTAAATAGTTCTGCCACATAAGCAGATTACCAACAGACAGTGCACCTCAAAAAGCGATGTTGCTCGGATACAATATATACAAAGCAATAGGCCCGTCACGCAAAAGATTTACCTCAAAGATAAAAAAAGGCGACGAAAGACACTATTTATGATGCGTACACAAAAGCCCGTTCTATAAATCTCTTCTTATTCTGACGCTATGAGACAAAACAAGATTGGAGAACAGAAAGAAAAAGAAAGAAAAAAAGTATAGGAGAAGATGGTATCAAGCTTGGTTTAAACAATTACAAAATCAAATCTAGACTGTACTAAAGGTAGACACATAAAACTGACACCGGAACCGTTTCTTTGTTACAGGTAAGGTGAATCTGGAATGGTTTATTGTTACAGGTAAGCTGAACCTGGTAGGATTGTTTGTTACAGGTAAGCTGAACCTGGTACGTTTCTTTGTTACAGGTAAGGTGAACCTGGTACGTTTCTTTGTTACAGGTAAGGTGAATCTGGAATGGTTTATTGTTACAGGTAAGCTGAACCTGGTAGGATTCTTTGTTACAGGTAAGGTGAACATGGTAGGATTCTTTGTTACAGGTAAGGTGAACATGGTACGTTTCTTTGTTACAGGTAAGGTGAATCTGGAATGGTTTATTGTTACAGGTAAGCTGAACCTGGTAGGATTCTTTGTTACAGGTAAGGTGAACATGGTACGTTTCTTTGTTACAGGTAATGTGAACCTGGTACGGTTGTCTTGTCGGGAAGGCAAACAAAGCAAGGAGCACAAGAGGGAATCAGTACTGTCAAGTAAGGAATATATTATATATTATATAGTACAACTAAAGAATATGTACAGTCAAATTAAATAATTAAAACAATCAAGTTAATATATGTCGATGAGTTGCCAGGGCTCACAAGGGGAGCAAAGAATAGTAACACTGCGACCTACAGGGCATGTCGTAAGAGACGACTGAATTAGGGGCCTAGGGAAATATACTAGTAAATAAAAAGCGTTGCAGAAATCGGATGTACTGGCTGGTGTGATTAAGGTACAAGTGATACGAGACTACATACAGGTGATACGTTATTAGATACAGGTGATACGATAATAGATACAGGTGATACTAGATTAGATACAGGTGATATGATATTAAATGCAGGTGTTACGATATTAGATACAGGTGATACTAGATTGCATACAGGTGATACGATATTAGATACAGGTGATACGATATTGGATGCAGGTGATACGATATTAGATACAGGTGATACGAGATTAGATGCAGGTGATACGAGATTAGATACATGTGATACGATATTAGATACAGGTGATACCATATTAGATACAGGTGATACGATATTAGATGCAGGTGATACGAGATACTAGATTAGATACAAGTGATACGAGGTAGTTGATAGAATACAGGTCACCACTTATCAACGCTTGCCAGTTCTGACTGAGTCAGTTTCTCACGTGCATACGTTATTGTGCTTGTGTTCTATATTTAGATCCAGGTAAGACGTTTTCTATTCCGTGCGCACGCTATAAATTATGACGTCATAAGACTGAAGAATATATTAAGTGTTACAATATTGTTGTAACTAACATTTCTCTCCAGGTCGTACACTCAAAGTTGTTTGTCATAGAATAGTTAATATAATCCACGTGTGCTTCAATATCTATCTTACACAGCAATATCTCAGCTGCAGTGCACAAATTCCGTAGCACCGGCGAGGGTTCCCAATGTAATTTTTGAAGATATTTTTGTAATTTTTTTTTTTTTCCTAATGAATTTTGCCCTGGTAGCGGCCTTCCAGCCTGTTCTTCTCGATTTTGAACTGCCATAGGCTCTCTTACGTGCTCAACAGGAATACGGGAACTACGTTTAATCGCCCATCTTCGATAGGATTAGGAACTCGATCACACCTACATTGTGATCAGGAATCTCTGAAAAAATATCCAGATGGCTTCACGATGGAGAGAACCGGTTACCTCTGGAACGAGAGATGAATATAAAATTAATTACTAGAGAGACGGAATAAGAGATAAATATACCATTAATTACTAGAGAGACGGAATAAGAGATAAATATACCATTAATTACTAGAGAGACGGAATAAGAGATAAATATACCATTAATTACTAGAGAGACGGAATAAGAGATAAATATACCATTAATTACTAGAGAGACGGAATAAGAGATAAATATACCATTAATTACTAGAGAGACGGAATAAGAGATAAATATACCATTAATTACTAGAGAACGAATAAGAGATAAATATACCATTAATTACTAGAGAGACGGAATAAGAGATAAATATACCATTAATTACTAGAGAGACGGAATAAGAGATAAATATACCATTAATTACTAGAGAGACGGAATAAGAGATAAATATACCATTAATTACTAGAGACGGAATAAGAATAAATATACCATTAATTACTAGAGATAAATATACGACGGAATAAGAGATAAATATACCATTAATTACTAGAGACGAATAAAGATAAATATACCATTAATTACTAGAGAGACGGAATAAGAGATAAATATACCATTAATTACTAGAGAGACGGAATAAGAGATAAATATACCATTAATTACTAGAGAGACGGAATAAGAGATAAATATACCATTAATTACTAGAGACTAGAGATAAATATACCATTAATTACTAGAGGACGAATAAGAGATAAATATACCATTAATTACTAGAGAGACGGAATAAGAAGGAAGGTTTAGTACAAGAAGAAAGAAAGTGCTCTCTGTGAAAAGGCAGTATAGAGGCTTGTAGAGAGATTGGTGAAAACGTACACGCCGTTATAGTGGTTAATGGTATGGCTTGTGTTTAGAAAGAAAGAGAGATAGAGAAAGAGAGAAGAGATTGAGAGAGAAGAGAAAAGATGAGAGAAGAAGATAGAAAATGATAGATTGATTGATGATGTGACAATCATCTAAGAGAAGAGAGAGAGAAGAGAGAAGAGAAGAGAGAAAGAGAAAGAGAGAGAGAGAGAGAGAGAGAGAGAGAGAAAGAGCGAGAGTGCGAAAAAATAAGAGATGAAGACATAGGAAGCTAAAACGACAAGCTAGTGATAAATGAAACCAAATAGAAAAATGTCTGTACGATAATTGGATGGATGATGCAAATTTTCATCTTAAGACAAGTGTGAGTCTCATTAGAGAATACCTTATTTCTGAATATATATTTGTTAAGTTTACATCAATGTTGGTCAACGATGACGTGTCACAGAGATGGTCAGTTTTTTATTTGAAAAATGTAGCGCAAACCAGCATGCACTACTAACTCAGCTCGTGTAGATTATCACGTGGAGCAGACAGCTGGGATGCCAATGGTTGAAGAGAAAGCCTCAAGTAGATTCTCACTTTATTATAAATTATTCTTAAACAATTGTTATTCTTGTAAATAACACACATTTCTAATTTTAATTTGATAACGTTTTGTAAATATTGAATTCTAATCCACGTTTTCTATCGAAGATGATCGTATCACGTGGTCGTTGCTGACCTTGACATGAAATATTTAAAACTTAAACGTCGGTACAACAACAACAGCGAGACTAGAGTAAATAACACATAACCTAAAAACTGGTCAATGGAAGTTCTCTCTATCTTCGCCGCAACTAGACTCCTTCAATAGAAAAACTGTTACAATTATGCACAATAAATTTCATACCAGATTCTGTCCAGGAAAGTCAGAGATTCTCTGATCTGTATAACACTGTACTAGTGTAGATCAACTGTTGAAGTACGAGAACACAAGAACAAGTTTACACTTGACGAGGGCGTGAGTCGAGCTGTTATTTTGTGAAAGATTTGCCGAGTGTCGTAACGTGCCAAGAGAATACCAGAAACATTATATAGGGACCGTAGTGATGGTAACAGTGTGGGCTGACACGATAAATGTCTACTGTGATATCAGGCAAGTAGATATGGCGACACGCTGCATCCAGTTCTAGTTGTCTCACAAACACGTAGTTACTTATCATGTCTCTCTCAGTTCTCATATTTCTTCAGACATGTTAATTGAAAATGGTACTCTCTCACGGCCAGTACAGAACATACACACACAACATGGCGTATAACGTCATCAGAACTTGTTGTTAGACGCAGTATTTCTCTTCATCTTGCGCATGTTTACCAATGAGAAAAATGTGGTCTGTAAACAATCTAATATGCCAGGTGTAACATTTTCCTAACCGATTTATTTAAATTATAATCAATATTATTTCAAATGTTCTTCTTATTGCCCCAACTGTTCTAACTATTGTTCCACTTGTTCTTCTTAATATTGTCCCAAATGTTCTAACTATTGTTCCACTTGTTCTTCTTGATATTGTCCCAACTGTTCTAGCTATTGTTCCACTTGTTCTTCTTGATATTGTCCCAAATGTTCTAACTATTGTTCCACTTGTTCTTCTTGATATTGTCCCAAATGTTCTAGCTATTGTTCCACTTGTTCTTCTTGATATTGTCCCAAATGTTCTAGCTATTGTTCCACTTGTTCTTCTTGATATTGTCCCAACTGTTCTAGCTATTGTTCCACTTGTTCTTCTTGATATTGTCCCAACTGTTCTAGCTATTGTTCCACTTGTTCTTCTTGATATTGTCCCACCTGTTCTAGCTATTGTTCCACTTGTTCTTCTTGATATTTTCCCAACTGTTCTAGCTATTGTTCCACTTGTTCTTCTTAATATTGTCCCAAATGTTCTAGCTATTGTTCCACTTTTCTTCTTGATATTGTCCCAAATGTTCTAGCTATTGTTCCACTTGTTCTTCTTGATATTGTCCCAACTGTTCTAGCTATTGTTCCACTTGTTCTTCTTAATATTGTCCCAAATGTTCTAACTATTGTTCCACTTGTTCTTCTTGATATTGTCCCAAATGTTCGAGCTATTGTTCCACTTGTTCTTCTTGATATTGTCCCAAATGTTCTAGCTATTGTTCCACTTGTTCTTCTTGATATTGTCCAACTGTTCTAGCTATTGTTCCACTTGTTCTTCTTAATATTGTCCCAAATGTTCTAACTATTTTTCCACTTGTTCTTCTTGATATTGTCCCAAATGTTCTAGCTATTGTTCCACGTGTTCTTCTTGATATTGTCCCAAATATTCTAGCTATTGTTCCACTTGTTCTTCTTGATATTGTCCCAAATGTTCTAGCTATTGTTTCACTTGTTCTTCTTGATATTGTCCCAAATGTTCGAGCTATTGTTCCACTTGTTCATCTTGATATTGTCCCAAATGTTCTAGCTATTGTTCCACTTGTTCCTCTTGATATTGCCCCAAATGTTCTTCTTTGTTATATATGACACCAAGACTTTAGTGTTGTCTGTATGAGTTGCTTCCAGATCTCAGGACGACCCAGCCTAAATGTGGGCAACATGAAAAGCACTGGGAAGTAAAGGCGGCCGCCGTGATTTTAACGACAAAGCTCATCGTGTGCCGACGGTGAATAAAAAATATTGGTTTAACACCTGATTACCCAATTTACATCAAGGTACGAAATAGCGTTAAAATTACTTTATATTTAAATGCCAGTTTTACTAAATTTAAGATTCATGTTTAAATTAACATATCCAGCAACCATCACCAATATCTGTTGTAGATGTAGAGGAATATTTCATCATAAAACAATCACCACTTTCTGTTGTAGATGTAGAGGAATATTTCTATCATCAACCATCACCACTTTCTGTTGTAGATGTAGAGGAATATTTCTATCATCAACCATCACCACTTTCTGTTGTAGATGTAGAGGAATATTTCTATCATCAACCATCACCACTTTCTGTTGTAGATGTAGAGGAATATTTCTATCATCAACCATCACCACTTTCTGTTGTAGATGTAGAGGAATATTTCTATCATCAACCATCACCACTTTCTGTTGTAGATGTAGAGGAATATTTCTATCATCAACCATCACCACTTTCTGTTGTAGATGTAGAGGAATATTTCTATCATCAACCATCACCACTTTCTGTTGTAGATATTGAGGAAATTTATATCGATTTTATTTATGTTTGCCGTCATTATTTAATTTAATTTATATTTTCTTTTAGTCGGGACAAATAGCATTTATTTTTTTGTCTGCCCGTGCAAGGAGATAACTATGATAATGACAGAATAATAAACGAGGTTTTTTTTTCTAATGAATTTGTTTACTAATTAGCTCATTAAGAAATAATTGTCCCAACAAAAGTATATAAATGAATTCAAAACAAAAGCAATCAATGATTTCCATCGGCGTCTATTGATTGTAGAGATATAGTTTTAAATTAGGCTATGCCACTGACGGTCTGTGTTAGTGGTCCAGTTTTATGTACACTTTTCACATTGATCAATACAAGATAAATGTTCTATTCTAGAATATACAATGTGCTGAGAAGGCTGTGATCTAGACACGGTAACAGTTGGTAACAATTATATAAAAGTAAAGTAATAAAGACATAAGAGAATCCGGTTTAATACCATGAGGTACATTAGAGAATACAGTTCATATGTTTCCCTGACCATCGACACACGATGAATAACGTGCTTTTTTCTTTTTGACCAACGACACACGATGATGATGTGAATAGTATCACATACACCCTCCACCTCCCCACCGCAACCGCCTTCATTGAATGTAATTACCCGTGTTTTTCTAGTACCAAATGAAAGCTGGTTACATTTGAGATCCGCAAGGTCGAACTACAGGGTGTTCAAGATAATTGTAGCCCGTGAATGGAGCTAATCTGGCATATATGTATGAAAATGAGAAGGTTCAGTTATGACGTAGTATAGGTCAAGGTTGTGTGACGGTGTGTAATTATAGTGCGGGAAGGGGCGATGAACAAATGTGACGTAGGACGAGCTAGTCAGAACCGGTTTAAATAGTAAATAAACACAACTCAATTTGTACCTAGCAACATTCGAATTGTTAATGGGGCTGCAGTTATCTTGAACACCCTGTATTATAGACACACGACGTTTGATATGGTCAATATCATAGACACACAATGGATGATATGGTCAATATCATAGACACACGAGGGATGATATGGCCAATATCATAGACACACGATGTTTGATATGGTCAATATCACGCCAGCCACATTTACTTCCCAGTGCTTTACTGCAACCCGATGAAAGCTAGATCAAACTGAAAACCGTTACAGTTGGGAAAAAATGTCTACTCTAACTGTAGAATTGAACACTGATCACTCGTCTAAGATGCTAGTGCACTCACTTACCACTTCGCTATCGCGACTCTTGGATAAGAATATACAAGCAAGTAAATATAGAAGACAGTGGAAGCTTAATCCAATGGCAAGGAAGTAAGTCATCAATACAAACAAGATAGTACGATATGGAGATTGATCATAGGTTATAATAACATGTAATAACATATAATATAATATAATAACATGTAATAACATATAATAACATCAGATATATAACATACAGAGAGAGAGAGAGAGACAGAGAGACAGACAGAGAGATAGACAGAGAGAGAGTGATATATATATATAGAGAGATAGAGAGGAACAGAGAGAGAGAAAATGAGAGCGATAGAGAGGAATAGAGAAAGAGAGAGAGAAGAACAGAGAGAGAGAGAGATAAATCAAGATAATGAGAGAGACATTCAAAGAAAAATAAAGAAGAAAAAGTAATACAGGTATGTAGAGAGGAGAGGATACAAATGATGATATGGAGAGAGAGAGAGAAAGAGAGAGAGAGAGAGAGGGGGAGAGACTTATTTGACATAGATCGAAAGGAAATGGCTGATGAAGAATGTGGAAATGGGTCTAATGGACTGAAAGCTGAAGGATTGACTTCATTGCACCAGGTCTCAACACATATGGTTCAGCCCCTCTCCGCAGAAATGACACACCAACAACCGAGAGATTTGCACAAAACACAAATTTCATAGCCCGGGCAACAAAATCATCGGAGTATCTGGAGAAATTTAATCGTGAACAGAACGACGCGGTCTGGATTCGAAACCACGACTTTCACAACGCAAGGCAGAGGCACAGAGACCCCTGGAGATGGGAGATGTGAGATATAGATTTGAGACAATAAAGAAAAGAGAGAGAGAGAGATGGAGAGAAATAGAGAGATATACACAGATATATACAAAGATTAGAAACAGAATGATAGAAATATAATGATAGAAACCGACCATGTGAGAGAAAATGTTGCGCTTTTATCCGTCCAATATTAATGATAGCGCCGTGTTGTATAGTTGTCATTGCCACACAGTGCCGTGCCGATGTCAAAGACTGGCATTAAAACTAGACAAAACCATACTTTCCGTTCCAATTACAATCAAGATAATGACAAGTCATTCAAGTCACGCTCAATTAACTGCGCGTGCATTATCTGATTGAACTTTGTATTTTCACAGCATTCAGTCACGGTCTTTGATCATTTCGGTTATTGACAACAATCCGTTTAATGCATCAAGTGTCCGATAATGCAGTTGATGAAAGGGTATACTAATTGGTAATACCGCCCACTTTTTCGCGATACACACGTTATCCTATTATGATCCGTTTTTTATCTGTGCATTTCTTATCTTTTCTATATCCTTGTTTATATGTACATTTCTGAATTTTTCTATATTCTTGTTTATCTGTGCATTTCTTATCTTTTCTATATTCTTGTTTATCTGTACATTTCTTATCTTTTCTATATCCTTGTTTATCTGTGCATTTCTTATCTTTTCTATATCATTGTTTATCTGTACATTTCTTATCTTTTCTATATCCTTGTTTATCTTGCATTCTTTATCTTTTCTATATCCTTGTTTATCTGTACATTTCTTATCTTTTCTATATCCTTGTTTATCTGTACATTTCTTATCTTTCTTATCCTTGTTTTATGTGCATTTCTTATCTTTTCTATATCCTTGTTTATCTGTACATTTCTGATCTTTTCTATATCCTTGTTTATCTGTCCATTTCTTATCTTTTCTATATCATTGTTTATATGTACATTTCTTATCTTTTCTATATCATTGTTTATCTGTACATTTCTTATCTTTGCTATATCATTGTTTATCTGTACATTTTATATCTTTGCTATATCCTTGTTTATATGTGCATTTCTTGTCTTTTCTATATCCTTGTTTATCTGTACATTTCTTATCATTTCTATATCCTTGTTTATCTGCATTTCATCTTTTCTATATCCTTGTTTATGTGTCCATTTCTTATCTTTTCTATATCCTTGTTTATATGTGCATTTCTTATCTTTTCTATATCCTTGTTTATCTGTACATTTCTTATCTTTTCTATATCCTTGTTTATCTGTGAATTTCTTATCTTTTCTATATCCTTGTTATCTTCCATTTCTTATCTTTTCTATATCCTTGTTTATCTGTACATTTCTTATCTTTTCTATATCCTTGTTTATCTGTGCATTTCTTATCTTTTCTATATCATTGTTTATCTGTGCATTTATTATCTTTTCATATCATTTTATCTGTACATTTCTTATCTTTTCTATATCCCTTGTTTATATGTACATTTCTTATCTTTCTATATCCTTGTTTATCTGTACATTTCTTATCTTTCTATATCCTGTTTATCTGATTTCTTATCTTTTATATCATTGTTTATCTGCTGCATTTCTTATCTTTCATATCATTGTTTATCTGACATTTCTTATCTTTCTATATCCTTGTTTATATGTACATTTCTTATCTTTTCTATATCATTGTTTATCTGTGCATTTCTTATCTTTTCTATATCATTGTTTATCTGTACATTTCTTATCTTTCATATCCTTCTTTAACTGTACATTTCTTATCTTTTCTATATCCTTGTTTATCTGTGCATTTCTTATCTTTGCTATATCCTTGTTTATATGTGCATTTCTTATCTTTTCTATATCCTTGTTTATCTGTCCATTTCTTATCTATTCTATATCCTTGTTTTCTGTACATTTCTTATCTTTCTATATCCTTGTTTATCTGTGCATTTCTTATCTTTCTATATCATTGTTTATCTGTGCATTTCTTATCTTTCATATATTGTTTATCTGTACATTTCTTATCTTTTCTGTATCATTGTTTATCTGTGCATTTTTTATTTTACTCATTGTTTATCTGACATTTCATTATCTTTTCTGTATCCTTGTTTATCTGTGCATTTCTTATCTTTTTAATCATTGTTTATCTGTACATTTCTTATCTTTTCTATATCCTTGTTTAACTGTACATTTCTTATCTTTTCTATATCCTTGTTTATCTGTGCATTTTTATCTTTCTAATCCTTGTTTATATGTGCATTTCTTATCTTTTCTATATCCTTGTTTATATGTACATTTCTTATCTTTTCTATATCCTTGTTTATCTGTACATTTCTTATCTTTTCTATATCCTTGTTTATCTGTGCATTTCTGATCTTTTCTATATCATTGTTTATCTGTGCATTTCTTATCTTTTCTATATCATTGTTTATCTGTACATTTCTTATCTTTTCTATATCCTTGTTTATATGTACATTTCTTATCTTTTCTATATCATTGTTTATCTGTGCATTTCTTATCTTTTCTATATCATTGTTTATCTGTACATTTCTTATCTTTTCTATATCCTTCTTTAACTGTACATTTCTTATCTTTTCTATATCCTTGTTTATCTGTGCATTTCTTATCTTTGCTATATCCTTGTTTATATGTGCATTTCTTATCTTTTCTATATCCTTGTTTATCTGTCCATTTCTTATCTATTCTATATCCTTGTTTTTCTGTACATTTCTTATCTTTTCTATATCCTTGTTTATCTGTGCATTTCTTATCTTTTCTATATCATTGTTTATCTGTGCATTTCTTATCTTTTCTATATCATTGTTTATCTGTACATTTCTTATCTTTTCTGTATCCTTGTTTATCTGTGCATTTCTTATCTTTTCTATATCATTGTTTATCTGTACATTTCTTATCTTTTCTATATCCTTGTTTAACTGTACATTTCTTATCTTTGCTATATCCTTGTTTATATGTGCATTTCTTATCTTTTCTATATCCTTGTTTATCTGTCCATTTCTTATCTATTCTATATCCTTGTTTATCTGTACATTTCTTA
The DNA here is from genome assembly GCA_020796225.1 of Arion vulgaris. Classification (NCBI taxonomy): domain Eukaryota; kingdom Metazoa; phylum Mollusca; class Gastropoda; order Stylommatophora; family Arionidae; genus Arion; species Arion vulgaris. Next base: position 45,608,172 of record CM036760.1, on the reverse strand, counting down.
TCTTTGCTAGATCATTGTTTATCTGAACATTTCTTATCCTCTAGTAAACCTTGTTTATCCGTCTGATGTCATGCACTCATAAATGTCAAATCTGACATGTGTTCGTTTATTTAACCATAAGCTGTTGAGCTAGAAACGTTTCAAAGTCACTAGTATAAAATCTAACTCAGCCTGGGCGACTAGAGAATGTAATGTTTCAAGGTCACTATCACAGTCTGTCACGAATAGAGAATGTAATATGTCAAGGTCACTATCTCAGCCTGGGAGGATTATAGAATGTAATGTTTCAAGGTCACTATCTCAGCCTGGGGCGACCACAGAATGTAATGTGTCAAGGTCACTATCTCAGCCTGGGACAGCTAGATCACTATCTCATTCTGGGACGGCTAGACAATGTAATGTGTCAAGGTCACTATCTCAGCCTGGGACGGCTAGGTTACTATCTCAGTTTGGGGCGACTAGAGAATGTAATATGTCAAGGTCACTATCTCAGCCTGGGACGGCTAGGTCACTATCTCAGTCTGGGACGGCTAGACAATGTAATGTGTCAAGGTCACTATCTCAGCCTGGGAAGACTAGAAAATGTAATATGCAGGAAACATTGATGACACTAGAATGTGAGACCGGAACCTGAACTAATCATTACTGGAGAGACATCCCATTGTGCCCAATGACAGTTATTATAGAATTGATCTGAGATCGACTGCTGGTTATGTATAACACACGCACAGACACGCACACATGCACGCTGTAGTGTGCGTGTACTCACACCGAAACACTTGTACATCTTCGTGCATTGTGTAAATGGCAGTTAAACTATTCAGCACTCACCGGAAATGATACCACATGTCATACAGAAGCAACCAGACAGACATGACAGTAAGTGTAGGGAAAATATAACAATAGTTTGTGAAATTATCAACTCATGCTGTTCAACATTTGTGTCCAATTCAATTCTTGCAATATATCAGGAGGTCTCTGTGAAGTAGAGGTTAGTTGATCGTCTCGCGTGTCAAAGGTACCAGATTCGCTACCTCGTTGAACCATTTTGTTATTTTTCCAAACTTCCTGATCTCAGTGTAGGTGAGATCGAGTTCCTAGTCATTTCGGAGACGGACGATAAAGCGTAGGTACCGTGTTCAATTTTAGCACGTAAAAGAACCATTGGCAGTTCCAAATCGAGAAGAGCAGACTGGAAAGTTGTCGTCCAGGCAAAATTCGTTAGAAAAGATTTTAAATAAAAATTCCACACAATATTCGACATCTTCAAAATTGGGGGTTCTGAGCTGCAGCTGAGATCCTTCCTGTGTAAAAAAGAGACCGGAGCACACATGTTTACTCACCGAAGTGCAATGATTATGGTTCTATCAATTAATCAATCAATCATTCATTACAATATATCAATTTTTACAATATATCAATTTTTACAATATATCAATTCTCTTAAATCATCAATTCTTTGAAATGTTAATCATTTCACATCAATTTCCGCACATTTCTTACCAACTGCAGCAGTGTGCGCCTAGATTGTTAATTGAAATCAATATTAACACATTGCTTACCAACTGAGCCGTGTGCGCTCCTATGGTAGATTGTTTATTGAAATCAATATTAACACATTGCTTACCAACTGCAGCAGTGTGCGCCTAGATTGTTTATTGAAATCAATATTAACACATTGCTTACCAACTGCAGCAGTGTGCGCCTAGATTGTTTATTGAAATCAATATTAACACATTGCTTACCAACTGCAGCAGTGTGCGTCTAGATTGTTAATTGAAATCAATATTAACACATTCTTACCAACTGCAGCTAGTGTGCCCTAGATTGTGTATTGAAATCAATATTAACATCATTGTCTTACCAACTGCAGCAGTGTGCGTCTAGATTGTTTATTGAAATAATAATGAATAAATAGACAGTGAACAAGTATTATAGGCTGCCAGAAAAAACACAAATATCAAACACAGGACTCGAACCACTTACTCTTATTTCTGAAGGTATCTATTACCTAGACCAGCAATACAAGCGCTTTTGTCAACACAACCAGCTAGCTAGCTGGATTAGGCAATGGATGCCGTAAGAAATATGGGTAAGTGGTTCAAATCCTATGTTTGGTAATTTTTTTTCGGAAGCCTCTAATACTTGTACATTGTCTATTTATTGATCCTATTCATTGGCTTCCGTTGCTTCCCCTGGGGTATCTTACAAAAATCTCCTTGTTCTCATCTATTGCAATAACCCAACTGTCGCACATTGCGTCAAGAATTGTTTCATGTAAAATAAGTATAGATTTATATCAGCGTCTTCTGATCTAGTTTTATCTATAGCAAATCTATTCACCGGGATCTGATCGGGGGTTTAGTAAAATTAATTAATTGCATGAAATTTGATAATCGTGATAATAATGAAAAATGATATATTTTTCAAACTGGAAAATGTAAACACAAATTAATTTGGCCACATCACGTTTTTTTTAATTCAGTAGTAAATGTTTTGGGTTTATTTAAAATATGTTCTTTCGTTTACTCTTCCATTTATTTCTCTACGCTTTAAAGTTTTAGTTGTGATGTAGGAAGTTTAATGGGATAACAGAGAAACGAATTGACCAGGGTCTTGTTTGAGCATAATGATGATATCGTGTATACGAAATTAACTTACAACTCTCACACTACCTTCCCCCACATATTTTCCCAACTCAGAAACAAAAAACCATAACCACAGTCAATGTTTCATACAACACAAATTTGATGTTGTAAGCAACATCAATCCTATGATGTTTTGTCTCGGCTAGCATTTGCTGTTTTGACTGGAGCCAACCTACGATATTTTAACTAAGATATCACATTAACAGAGACAGACTATTCATCAATCCGATGATGTTTCGTCTCGGCTAGCATTTGCTGTCTTGACTGGAGTCAACCTACGATATTGTAACTAAGATATCACATTAACAGAGACAGACCATTCACCAATTATCACGACAGTTTAGATTGAAGATTGGAGTAGACAGAAAAGAACAACACAACAAGTGTATGAGTAGACTCATCAATCAACATACAACTGGTAAGGTTAGTCGCTGGACGCTGTTGGAGATATTGCAAAGGAGATCGGAGCACCTACAGACATGACCGGAGTGCAATGAAGATATTTCCAAATTAAAACTGAAACTGACCAAGCTGTACGTCTTAACCCTTTAGCTGCTAAGGACGTATATATACGTTTTTTTCCATTCACTTCTAAAGATGCATTAACTCGTCTATTATTATCTCTCCTCTGTGGGCTAAAGATGTGTTAACACGTTATACATTGCTACTGTCACTGCTATAGGCGTACATTCACGTTTGTGACCTAAAACAAAAGTATCTATTTTTAGCTCAGCCTTCGAAAAGTATGTAGCAGCGAAAGGGTTAAGGAAAGAAAGGCTATTTATCTAACTATTCTCTAATCCTGCGTTGCCTTTCAGCGTCAGGTCGAAAAAGGAGACAGAGCGAGCCTCTCTATGCGTCTTGTCTTTCTTTTTTCTCCAAATTATGTTTTGTCTCAGCGTCATGATAAGAAGGATATCTCGAACGGCTTTTATCTGCGCTTTATAAATAGTGTCTTTCATCGCCTTTGTTATCTCTGTACTCTACTCTTTGCTTAGCCCGGCTTTTTGCTTTGTATCCACTGTATCTGGTAGCATTGCTCTTTGAGGCGCGCTATTTGTTGGTAATCTACTTACTGGCCGGACAATTTAATTTGTTGTTTCTGATGAATTCTAGTACTGATGTTTATCACTTTCTTTCTGGTGTCTTCATTTCTAAACCGGTCTCTTCTTGATACTCCCAGCATTCTGTGTAGACACTTCATCTCTGTCGTGACTAGTGTTCTTCTTGATACTCCCAGCATTCTGCGTAGAAACTTCATCTCTGTCGTGACTAGTTTTCTTCTGTCATTTAATATCAGCGTCCATTAAGAAAAGTGCTAATTGATACTAATCACCGTAGTTCTTAAAACGTAATTTTGAAAAGAAACAATTCGTTCTCACATCAATTCTGGTCCTCATTGTGAGCCTGATATAAAAACTTTCTTCTACAATAATTCTTGCCCTCATTGCGGCCTAAGATAAAAAAGAACAAAACATAAAATAACCAAACATAAAGGACATTGCCATTATTACAATTAACAAAAACAAAATATAAAAAAAAAAAAAAACTAACCTACAACTTGTCACTTCATTAGTAGTGCATAAATCGACCCAGATTCCATTGTCTTAGTGCCCTATTAGCACCAGTTCATTATCTAGTTCATTATGATTGTTTTTCCCATGTACATAGAGTACTCTAGAACCGGACACACGCACGGAACCATGTGTGATGATGTGAATGCATACAGACTGTTGTTGCTAAATGTACCAGACGGGACAAGAAGTAAAACTCATTGATTTAGAAGTTCTACAGCTGGCGAAACTCGTAAAAACAAAATACTGTAGTTTTACAAAATGCAAAAACAATAACAATAAACAGCAACGTTTTAACCAAAAGGCCTTTATCTAGCAAACGATCATATAAAGGCCCTTTTGGTCGAAACGTTACTGTGTATTGTTATTATTTTTGTATTTTGTAAAACTACAATAATTTGTTTTTACGTGTTTCACCATTGCTTCATAGTTTTACTGCAGTCTTCCCCTATACCGATAATAAGTTCTACAGCTGGGAATTCGTTTCATGATAAATCACAGAAAACCACCAAGGTGTTGTTGTTGTTCAGTACCTCACTATTATTTTACATTTTGTCGATTATCCGTCATCTATACCTAACACATCGAAAGACAACAAATGCAGTGATTTTGGACATTTAATGAGAATGAAATACAACCAACCACCAATAACAGCATATAATAAAAAGAGATCGGGTACTAGAGTTAAGGGAAGACCAAGAAGAAGATGGATAGACAATATCAAGACCACACTACATAAACACGGATACAACACAACAAGGGCGACTCATCTGGCCTATAACGCAATTACAGCTTCCATCCCTACGCTTAACGGCAAGAGTGAACAGCCAACTACATCTTCCACCAGGAAATAGACAATAGATAGATACCTAACACCCATATATGACATCCGTACATGACATCCGTACATGACATCCGTACATGACATCCTTATATGACATACGTATATGACATCCGTATATGACATCCGTATATGACATCCGTATATGACATCCGTATATGACATCCGTATATGACATCCGTAAAGACATCCGTATATGTCACATACCAGACATAAGACAAGTGCAGCAATTTAAATACCTCGGAGTCATGGTAACATCAGATGGCAGATGCCGATCAGAAATAAAGAGCAGAATAGGACAGGTGAAAATATCGTTCCTGAAAATGAGAAGCATTATCTGCAACAAGTCCTTGTCAATTCCGATCAGAATGCTAGTTATTCGGTGCTACATAGAACCAATACTGACATCGGATCACCATCATGAGTTACAAATACAGTTGTTGAAATCACCAGTAATGATCACCTCATGAATTACTAGAATACAGTTTGAAATCACCATTAATGATCACCACATGATGAAGTTAATAGAATACAGTTGTAAATCAAATCACCATTAATTTACAGAATACAGGTGAAATCACATTAAATCACCATGAGAAGTTTAATAGAATACAGTTGTTGAAATCACCATTAATGATCACCATCATGAAAGTTAAGAGAATACAATGGCTAGAGAATTTTGAAGGACAGAGAGCAGTGAGCTTAATATTGCATGCACAGAAATGAAGGGAGAAAAGACCGTGAGGCGGACCAAGAAAACGATGGAGAGATAACATTAGGATTTAGAAACACCAGGAGTCAACAATTTGAAAGAGATGAATGGAGGTGGGGCTATCTATGAGCATTTCTTCTTCTTCTTCTTCTTCTTCGAACGCTCCATATCGACCACCTGTCAATCAATTTGTGTGATTTGTATGTGATCTAAGCATAAGAGCGATTGTATGTTGTTTCAGTTATGCGCCTAGTGCCTACATTAGTCTTTTTTTATGACATGCATTGTAGGTGCTATTGGTGCAGTGGTGCTATTCTTTGCTCCGCCTGCGGGCCCCGGCACCACACGGACTTCTATAGCAATGAATCTCAAAGGTTCGAATAGCTGAAGAAAAAGAAGAAGAAGAAGAAGAGCGCATTACCAACGATAACCCCAAGATATAAACAATATGAATAGAGGAAAAAACAAAAATGGACGTATTTTCAATTGAAATATTTCTCAAACATATTTATGCATAACATTACAAATATTATACTCATATCTGAATCTCAAGATTTGTTTTAAAATCTGTCCAAATACAAACACTGTTCATTTCTCTCTCTCTATCTCTTTTTCACATTTGTATTTTACCCAAAATTGGCCCAGTTTCAGTTTCGAATATCTTCATTGCACTCCGTACACGTCCATAGTGCTCCGATCTCCTTCGCAATATCTCCAACAGCATCCAGCGACTGACCGTACCAGTTCGATTTTGATTGATGAACCTACTCATATACCAGTTATGCTGTTCTTTTCTTGCCACACCAATCTTCAAACCTAGCTCCCGCAATCTAGTAGTTGACGTGGATTGGTTTAGATGAAAATCTTCTCTGTGGCCACACTCAATGAGGCGTTCAAGATGTCAGCTCTGTTCATTGGCTGACCCTCTGATATAGCGGCAGAGCCAGCAAGTCTGTCTGCTCTCTCATTGCCAACAACACCCATGTGCCCTGAAACGAAGACAAGTATAATTGACTCATAGTGCCCTAACCAACTCATGCCAAGTCTTCCTATCTTTAGCTATCTCCTGCAGCTGCTTCCGGCTCTTCTGTATATTATTAATCTCTGCCTCCAAACCTCTTCTCCATGTTCTCATTTCTAAGCTTCTCTCTCTCTCTGGCCTCCCAGTGGGTTTTAGGAAAGTGTCCTTCTTGTTATATTCCTATTGGATTTCATCACGGTGTGTCCTATACATCACCAGCGTCTATTAGTATCTCTTGGTTCACTGAAATCTGTCTTGTTCTCTCCATAAGTTCCTCATTTGCAACCCTATCATACAATCCCAGTCCTTCTATTCTGCGCAGACACAAGTTGATGAATGTTTGCAATTTATTAGTTATTATTTTATTCGTTCTCCATGTTTCTGAACTGCTTTAACATTGTAGTTAAATATTCGAATTTTGGTTCTAGATTTGATTTCTAAAACAGCTCGTTAAGTCATGTTTGTTTCTGCTGTCAGAATACACTGTCTGATTCTTATTGCTGATCGTCATCAAGAAAGGAGACTGAGGGAGACTTAAAGACGGTCGACGCCAAGAAAGAAGACTGACGGAGACTTAACAAACAAACACAGATATAATGTATTCACTTTTAACACGTTTGAAAACACAAGTCCTGGCATTGAATCAACCCAACTGCTTTTTAATTGAGCAAACAAAATACGCCGTTTCGTTCCAATTAAATGGAAGTCTCTCTCTCTCTCTCTCTCTGGCCCTCTCTCTCTCTCTCTCTCTCTCTCTCTCTCTCTCTCACTCTCTCTCACTATCTCTCACATCTCAGTTTTCCTCTCCTTTTTCTTTTCTTCCAATTTCCCCTCTAATGAATAAATCCTTTTCCATATAATCTGGCCAGTCTCATAAGTTTGGTTCGATTGTTGGCCAAGTTATTAATCACATAAAATATTTTAGTCTGAAGTTAGTAATTTCTTCTCTCTCCTGGTATCATCACTATCATCAGGTGCCGTGCCGGCTGGCGTAGGCGATCATGGATTGTCCTCATATAACTGATAACTGATAAATGTGTGTCCGGTTGGATAATATACATACACTTTGGCGGACATTCGGATTGTGTCAGTCTTCATGTCGTCGGGGTCTAACACGTGCACAAGGTACACAAGTTCTCATGACATTCACACATATCACAAAGAGAGTGGTTAACTTGAACAAACGCAATCAAACAAAGAAATAATGAAAACTATAAACATGGAAGAAATGTTTTGGAATAAATTACGACATAAATATTCTATCATAAAACTGAATATTACAAAAGTTGTAACATGTAGCAACTAAACTAAGTATATAGAAGTAATGTAACAACTAAACTAAGTATACAGAAGTAATGTAACAACTAAACTAAGTATATAGAAGTAATGTAACAACTAAACTAAGTATATAGAAGTAATGTAACAACTAAACTAAGTATACAGAAGTAATGTAACAACTAAACTAAGTATACAGAAGTAATGTAACAACTAACTAAGATATAGAAGTAATGTCAACTAAACTAAGTATACAAAGTAATGTAACAACTAAACTAGTATACAGTAACTAACAACTAAACTAATATATAGAAGTAATGTACAACTAAACTAAGTAAACAGAAGTAAGAACCTAACAACTAAACTAAGTAAACAGAAGTAAGGACCTAACAACTAATAACTATAACAGAGTAAGAAACTAACTAATAAAGGTAAGCTACTAAACTAATAACAGAGTACTCTAGGACCTAACAACTAAACTAGTAAACAGAATGTAAGGACCCAACAACTAACTAAGATAAAACAGAATAAGGACTAGCAACTAAACTAAGTAAACAGAAGTAAGAACCTAACAACTAAACTAAGTAAACAGAAGTAAGAACCTAACAACTAAACTAAGTAAACAGAAGTAAGGAAGTAACAACTAAACTAAGTAAACAGAAGTAAGGACCTAGCAACTAAACTAAGTAAACAGAAGTAAGAAGCTAGCAACTAAACTAAGTAAACAGAAGTAAGGACCTAACAACTAAACTAAGTAAACAGAAGTAAGGACCTAACAACTAAACTAAGTAAACAGAAGTAAGGACCTAGCAACTAAACTAAGTAAACAGAAGTAAGGAGCTAGCAACTAAACTAAGTAAACAGAAGTAAGGACCTAACAACTAAACTAAGTAAACAGAAGTAAGGACCTAACAACTAAACTAAGTAAACAGAAGTAAGGAGCTAGCAACTAAACTAAGTAAACAGAAGTAAGGACCTAACAACTAAACTAAGTAAACAGAAGTAAGGACCTAACAACTAAACTAAGTAAACAGAAGTAAGGACCTAACAACTAAACTAAGTAAACAGAAGTAAGGAGCTAGCAACTAAACTAAGTAAACAGAAGTAACGACCTAACAACTAAACTAAGTAAACAGAAGTAAGGACCTAACAACTAAACTAAGTAAACAGAAGTAAGGACCTAACAACTAAACTAAGTAAACAGAAGTAAGGACACATACGAAATAACGTAGATGGAATAAAACAGTGAAATTGAAAACAGTGGGTTTGATTTTAGACTAATTCTATCTCTTTCTGTCTC
>CM036760.1:45401301-45593801 GCA_020796225.1 Arion vulgaris | reverse complement strand
CCGTCGGCACAGTTGGTAAAATTGGTACAGTCTTCACAATTGGTACAGTCGGCACAATTGGTACAGGTAGTGCCATTGCTACGGTCGATACAATCGGTACAATTAGCACAGTTGGTACAGTTGGTACAGTCGACACAGTTGGTACAGCTAGTACAGTCGGCACAAGTGGCACAGTTGGTACTGTCAGTACTATTGTTACATTCGGTAAGGTCGGTAAAAGATTGCTTCGAGTAAGATTTACTAGGGCACCAAAGGAAGCTGTTGCATTGTGTTAAATTCAGATGTACACATCTATATGTGCACACATTCTGGAGATGCAAATGTGTTCTAACATTGTCTGGCTAATCACGCAGACAGAGAAACGCATAAACACATTTCTTTAGTCAATCTCAGATCGTGGGATTACCAGTTGTCACTTATATGAATGAATGAATGAATGAATCAATCAATCAATCAATCAATCAAGCCTGTCCCACCCATATCATAGAAATAACAATTGAAAAAAGTTGAGTACAGCCAGGAGAAAAGTAGAAAGAAAATAGGGACTAGTTGTAGAAAACTTAAAATCATATTTTTCATTTTTCATCAGATGTTGGCCATGGAATATATTGTTTAAAAATGAAAAAAAACACATATTGTTTGTAAGAACAAATTAGAGATGGACAGCAGTATCTGATAGGCTGGGATGAGAGCCACCTTATAAAAAAGGTAATAATGAAATTAGCCTGTACTAGTGCAAGATAAATCTACACTGTTTGGGAATAAACATTTACTATATGAATAATACATTTTCCTAGGGAATGTACTTACCTATGGGAATAATGACCCTTGATACATATATGGGAATAATACTACTATGGAATATACCTATATAGGCTAATGAATAATAGTTACCATATGGGAATGATATGGCTACCTATATGATATCACCTATATGGGGAATATAGCTACCATATGGAATATAGGCTTACCTATGGGGAATATAGCTTACCTATATGGGAATAATAGCTTACCTATATGGGGAATAATAGGTTACCTATATGGGAATAATAGGCTACCTATATGGGAATAATGGCTTACCTATATGGGATATAATACAATGGAATAATTACCTATATGGGAATAATATGGCTTACCTATGGAATATGGACCTATATGGGAATAATGGCTTACCTATATGGGAATAATATGGTCTACCTATATGGGGAATAATAGCTTACCTATATGGGAATAAATGGCTTACCTATATGGGGAATAATCGGTTACTATATGGGAATAATACGTACCTATATGGGGAATAGACTATATGTACGGTTACCTATATGGGAATAATAGGCTTACCTATATGGGAATAATAGGCTTACCTATATGGGGAATAATATGGCTTACCTATATGGGGAATATAGGCTACCATATGGGAATATAGCTTACTATGGGGAATAATATGGCTTACCTATATGGGAATAATACTAGGCACCTATATGAATAATAGTTACCTATATGGGATGAATAATAATGGCTTACCTATATGGGGAATAATCACTACCTATATGGGGAATAATACTTATCTATATGGGGAATATAGACTATGGTTACTATATGGGAATAATAGCCTACCTATATGGGAATATGGCTACCTATATGGGAATAATAGGTGTAACTATATGGGAATAATACGGCTACCTATGGGGAATAATCGGTAACTATATGGGAATAATATGGCTACCATATGGAATAATATGGTCTACCTATATGGGAATAATATGGCACCTATATGGGGAATAATATTACCTATATGGAATAAGCTTACCATATGGAATAATAGCATCTATGGAATAATAGCACCTTATGAATATACGCTGACCTATAGGAATAATATGGCTACCTATATGGTGAATAATATGCACCTATATGGAATAATGCGCTTACCTATGGGAATAATGCTTACCTATATGGGAATAATACGGCTTATCTATATGGGAATAATATGGCTTACCATATGGGGAATAATCGCCTTACCTATAGGGGAATAATGCGGCTTACATATGGGAATAATACGGTAACATGGGAATAATAGGCGTACCATATGGAATAATACGTGTAACTATGGAATAATATGGCCTACCTATATGGGAATAATATGGTCTACCTATATGGAATAATACATTTTAGCATATAGAGAAATCTTACCTGTATAAAGATATGTTTACACCTGAATGTTATAGCTTCTCTTGTTATCATATTTCCTCTCCATAAGAACAGCAATTGTCTTGTACATTACTATAAAACAGCGTCTGTTTAAAACAAAAATATTTGATCCACCATATGATTGTCTTTGTTTTTGTTTGTTGATTGTGTTCACGAGTGTGTTTGTTTGTTTGAATCTGATAGTGCGCCGAAGTCCAGCTTGCAGGTTTATTTCGCAATGGTATGTTGCAGTCTATGCCCGCGAGACGTTGTGCAGCTATGAGATCTAATCACGAAATGGCTGATTCTTGTGGCAACAACTGTTAAACATGGAACATATGTGATCCTTGTTATCTGGAACTAATATATCGAACATCAATTTGGGAAATAAAATAGATAATTATAGAAAGTGTTCTTGTGGCTAAATAGAGCAACACTAGAACACTACGTCACCCTCTGCACACTATATCACCATCTACACACTATATCACCATCTGTTTACATCTACATATATCACCATCTACACACTATGTCACCATTTACCACTATCACATCTACACATATTCACCATAACTATGTCACACTCATATGTCACCATCTACACACTATGTCACCATCTACACACTAAATCACCATCTTCACACTATATCACCATCTACACACTATATCACCATCTGCACACTATATCACCATCTACACACTATATCACCATCTACACACTATGTCACCATCTACACACTAAATCACCATCTGCACACTATATCACCATCTACACACTATATCACCATCTGCACACTATATCCACATCTACACACTATATCACCATCTACACACTATATCACCATCTGCACACTATATCACCATCTGCACAATATCACCATCTACACACTATATCACCATCTACACCTATCATACTATATATCACCATCTACACACTATTCACCATCTCACACTAATCACATTACTATATCCATCTACACCATCTATTATTTCACCATCTACACACTATATCACCATCTACACACTATATCACCATCTACTATATCATATTCACTATATCACCATCTACACACTATATCACCATCTACACACTATATCATCATCTACACACTATATCACCATCTATACATATATCATATCTACAACTATATCACCATCTATACATGTATCACATCAACACTAACACCATCACACGCTATCGGAAAAGTGAAGTTATCACAACAGGCGTCATAATTAAATAAACTAACAGCGTCACATTAAGGTGAAGTTATCACAAAAGGCGTCATAATTAAGTGAACTAAAGCGTCACATTAAGGTGAAGTTATCAACACGGCGTCATAATAAAGTAACAGTAAGTCAGTTAAGTGAAGTTAAACAGTGCAGCATCTTAAATATAAACAGTGAAGTCAGTTGTAATGTAAACATTGAAGAAGTAGAAGAAGAACACAACTAGAAATCCCAACACACAAAAGTAAAGAGGTGATATTTTGATGTTTGAAGTCTGGATGTTTCCCACCTTGATGTCTGTGCTACCAACACACGTATTGCGTGAGTGCTAGTGCGCGTGAGGGTACGTTTGTTACGTGGGAGCAGGGGAGAGAAGCAGCTAAATACAGAATACGCACGCCACTAAATCTTGTCTAACTAGTTTTAGAATATTGGCACGAGATATTGGAAGAGACCGCACGTGAAATAAAGAGATAAGCGGTACAGGTGTGGAGACGAGAGACATTGCAAGGAGAGTGTGTGAGAGTGTACGATACAGAGAATGGGATTACAGAGGCAGTAGATGGACTAAGACGAGGGGAGTAGAAAGGCTATATAGGGAGGAGAGTAGATTGACTAACATTAGGAGAATTTTATATCAGGGACAAATTATTATTTATATCAATGACTGACTAATTATGATCTATTTCAGCGACCGACTAATTATTATCAATATCTATAACTGGCTAATTATTATCTATATCAGCGAGTGACTAATTATTATCTATATCAGTGAGTGACTAATTATTATCTATATCAGTGACTAACTAATTATTATCTATATCAAAGACTTCCTATTTATTATCTATATCAGTGACTAATTATTATCTATATCAGTGAGTGACTAATTATTATCTATTTCAATGACTGACTAATTATTATCTATATCAGTGACTGACTAATTATTATCTATATCAGTGACTGACTAATTATTATCTATATCAGTGACTGACTAATTATTATCTATATCAGTAACTGACTAATATTATCTATATCGTGGTGACTAATTATTATCTATATCAGTGATAACTAATTATTATCTATATCAAAACTTCCTTTTATTATCTATATCAGTACTAATTATTATCTATATCAGTGAGACTATTACCTATTTAGTGTGACTAATTATCTATATCAGTGACTGACTAATTATTATCTATTTCAGTGACTGCTATTTATTATCTATATCAGTGACTAATTATATCTATATCAGTGACGGACTAATTATTATCTATATGTACTGACTAATATTATCTATATCAAGACGCCTATTTATTATCTATATCATGACTTATTATCTATATCAGTGACTGACTAATTATTATCTATATCAGTGACTGGCTAATTATTATCTATATCAGTGACTGACTAATTATTATCTATATCAGTGATTGACTAATTATTATCTATATCAGTGAGTGACTAATTATTATCTATATCAGTGAGTGACTAATTATTATCTATATCAGTGAGTGACTAATTATTATCTATATCTAGATAATTATTATCAACAGGGTGACTATATTATCTATATCAGTGAACTAATTATATCTATATCAGATGACTATTATTATCTATAATGATGACTAATTATTATCTATATCAGTGACTAATTATTATCTATATCAGTGACTGACTAATTATTATCTATATCTGGTGACTAATTTATCTATATCGTGGTGACTAATTATTATCTATATCAGTGATTGAATAATTATTATCTATATCAGTAACTGACTAACTATTATCTATATCAATAACTGCCTAATTATTATCTATATCATTGACTGACTAAAGATGACATTAATGTTATACAAAGAGAATCACGATGCTACGTTTAGGTAAATACAAAACAAATTAATATTAAATAAAGTGAGTATGACAATATAAATATTTACTGCCATATTGAATGGCGGTGCGGGTCCTGGTTGCTTTAAGAAGCATCGAATCTCTGGTCTAGTAAGATATGACAATATAAATATTTACTGCCATATTGAATGGCGGTGCGGGTCCTGGTTGCTTTAAGAAGCATCGAATCTCTGGTCTAGTAAGATATGACATGAATACTCCACTAATGCTAGGAGTTGAAGGTAGAATGTCGGGAACTAGAAGAACAGAGAATGTGTGTTGTAAGTGGAGGAGAGGAGAGGACTATCTATCTTTTCTCTCTCTCACTCCACATGAAGGAGACTGCATGGGGTCTTTTCCTTTACCACTCGCCAATACAAATAGACAGCTGCGTGAGATCTTCTTCCTTTATCCCTCACACCCACACATGTCGACATCCATGTGAGGACGTCTCCATTATTCCCTCACACCCACACACGTAGACAAATATATGAGATCTCCATCATTATTCCCTCACACCCACACAGGTAGACCAATATGTGAGGTATATTATCTTATTCCCTCCCCTCTCCCCCACCCACACACCCACCGTAGACAACAATGTGATGTCTCTTACTTATTTC
Source organism: Arion vulgaris (assembly GCA_020796225.1). Taxonomy (NCBI): domain Eukaryota; kingdom Metazoa; phylum Mollusca; class Gastropoda; order Stylommatophora; family Arionidae; genus Arion; species Arion vulgaris. Next base: position 45,587,877 of record CM036760.1, on the reverse strand, counting down.
CACCAAACACCAATTTACCCCACACACACACACACACTTAGACATCCACGTGGCATCTCAAATAGCATCTAGCACATTCTTACAACCGACATAAATATTAAATTACTGGGGAAAAAGTCGTTTGACCAATTTTTAGTAGAAACATTCTAGAACAGTCGCTATGATTCTGACTAGACACACCTCATCACCACTCTATGGAAGGGTTGAACCATTTCTTTGGGAGAATGGGAAGAGTGACAGTTGACATCATGACAGACATGGCCTCACCGGGAGAGTGAAAACTGCACGTGGAGCAGAAAATCAGATTTGTTTTCACCACAGACGCGTCCCTTACTGGAAGGGTGGGGTAAATGTTGAAAACAAAGACACAACAGATGCATCTCTCACTGGAAGGGTGGGGTCAAGTGTTGGAAAATAAACACAACAGACACGTCAATCACTGGAAGGGGGGTAAGTGTTGGAAAATAAACACAACAGACACGTCAATCACTGGAAGGGTGGGGTAAGTGTCGGAAAATGAACACAACAGACACGTCAATCACTGGAAGGGTGGGGTAAGTGTCGGAAAATAAACTCAACAGACGTGTCCCTCACTGGAAGGGTGGGGTAAGTGTCGGAAAATAAACACAACAGACACGTCAATCACTGGAAGGGTGGGGTAAGTTTTGGAAACATGGAACAACAGTAGCGTCACCAACTGGAAAGGGGGGGGGCGGCGGGGCAAGGGTAAAGTGTTGGAAACATAGACACAACAGACGCGTCCCTGACTGGAAGGGTGAGGTAAGTGTTCGTAACATAGACACAACAGACGCGTCCCTGACTGGAAGGGTGAGGTAAGTGTTGGAAACATAGACACAACAGACGCGTCCCTGACTGGAAGGGTGAGGTAAGTGTTGGAAACATAGACACAACAGACGCGTCCCTGACTGGAAGGGTGAGGTAAGTGTTCGTAACATAGACACAACAGACGCGTCCCTGACTGGAAGGGTGAGGTAAGTGTTGGAAACATAGACACAACAGACGCGTCCCTGACTGGAAGGGTGAGGTAAGTGTTGGTAACATAGACACAACAGACGCGTCCCTGACTGGAAGGGTGAGGTAAGTGTTGAACATAGACACAACAGACGCGTCTGACTGGAAGGTAGGCCAATGTGGAAACATAGACAAACAGACGTTCCTGACTGAAGGTGAGGTAGTGTCGAAACATAGACACAACAGACGGTCCCTACTGAAGGGTAGGAAAGTGTTGGAAACATAGACACAACAGACGCGTCCCTGACTGGAAGGGTGAGGTAAGTGTTCGTAACATAGACACAACAGACGCGTCCCTGACTGGAAGGGTGAGGTAAGTGTTGGAAACATAGACACAACAGACGAGTCCCTGACTGGAAGGGTGAGGTAAGTGTTCGTAACAGACACAACAGACGCGTCCCTGACTGGAAGGGTGAGGTAAGTGTTCGTAACATAGACACAACATGTCAAAAATATGAGCTCCCGAAACATAAACTCCAACTGAAGCAAACAGAGAAAATAAATTATTTTCTGATGAGGGAGTCTGTGAGTACAATAAGCCATTACTTAGCTTCATGAAGTGCTTGAACCCACCACTTCCTTGTCATATTGATCTGCTCAACAAAGAATCATCATTAAATAGATTGTCCTGAAGAGAACTTTGCCATCCTAACAGTCCTTCATAATTTTCTCTCTCATTGGCCAGATTTCTTGCCTCTGCAGCCGTCATGCTCAAGCCACCAGTTACATCCTGAATCCATCTTCTCCGTGGTCTTCCCTTCTCCTCTTTGCCGGGATGCCTCCTTCCATAATGGTCTTCTCTAACACTTTGTGCCTCTTTATACAGAGTGTTTGTAAAGTCTCACAACATATGTAAGTAATCTTGAAAAATGAAGTACATGACGTCATCAAAAATGTGCTAAAACAAAGTAGTCAAATTAGTCACAATAGTTAGTTAGTTTGTTCCTTTCGTGCCAAAGGCGGCACATAGGGCAGAGATTTTAGATCTCCATGTGATGCGTTCGTTGCTAGCAGTTGGAGATCTTGTATGGTTTTACATCCCAATAGTTTACTTTCTTGTTGGATGGTTCTTCGAAGAGTGGTCTTAGGTCTTCCACGTTTTCTTTTCCCAACTGGTGACCACATAAGGACTTGTTGATTTAGTCTCTTTTCGTCTGATCTAAGAACATGACCTAAATAGTTACACCTTCGTTTTCTTATAATATTTGATACGGGTTGTTGGTGTGTTCTATCTCTCACTGTGTTGTTAGAAACGAAATCACTCCATTTTACTTTTAATAATTTTCGTAGACATTTATTCTCAAAGCTGTCCAGTTTTTTTAGCAATTTTCTTTGTTGATTTCCAACTTTCACAACTGTAGGTCAGTACAGGAATCACACATGACCTAAATAATTTAACTTTTGTGCATATACTAAGGTCTTGAGATTGCCAGATATTCGTTAATTTAGTGAAGGCACTAGCTGCTATAGCAATACGATAGTTTATTTGGTTACTATAGTTACTTCTATGTTCTACTGTTGTTCTGTGTCAAGTAGAAAGAACAAATGAAATATTCATTATAGCAGATGTTGGAAATATCCACCACTCGCTTCAAGATATGTCTGTACACATTTCTTCATTTTGTTAAATATTCTTTCTTCAGTTGAAAACACCATTATAGTTTGAATGAAAAGAATTACCCCAGCAGACAACAGTCATTCACTGCATATTGCACCACAATTGACTATGGAACACATTTTTGATGACGTCATGTTCTTTGTTTTTCACTCTTGTTCTATTTATGAAGTGTTGTGAGACTTTACAAACACCCTATATGTCGAGAATACTTAAATATTCTCATTCTTATTTGTAGCATCATCTAGTTTTCTTTGATTTTGAGTTCTTTCTGGATAGATCTATTTGTTCTCTTCTCTGCCCATGATATACGGAGAACGCATTTGTAACACTTATATTCAAAATATATATATTTGTTTTACTGTCTTATTAAATGTCCATGTTTCACACCCATAAGTAACAGAGAATATTGGATGAATATAGAGAGATAAATCACACCCATAAGTAACAGAGAATATTGGATGAATATAGAGAGATAAATCACACCCATAAGTAACAGAGAATATTGGATGAATATAGAGAGATAAATCACACCCATAAGTAACAGAGAATATTGGATGAATATAGAGAGATAAATCACACCCATAAGTAACAGAGAATATTGGATGAATATAGAGAGATAAATCACACCCATAAGTAACAGAGAATACTGGATGAATATAGAGAGATAAATCACACCCATAAGTAACAGAGAATATTGGATGAATATAGAGAGATAAAATACTTCTTGACAAACATAGAAAGAAAATAGAGAGAGAGATAGAGAGATACATAGAGAGAGATAGAGAGATAAATAGAGAGGGATAGAGAGAGAGAGAGAAAGAGAGAGGGATAGAGAGAGAGAAAGAGAGAGAGGGATAGAGAGAGAGAAAGGGAGAGAGGGATAGAGAGAGAGAGAAAGAGAGCGAGGGATAGAGAGAGAGAGAGAAAGAGGGATAGAGAGAGAGAGAGAAAGAGAGGATAGAGAGATAGATAGAGAGAGATAGAGAGAGAAAGAGATAGAGATAGAGATAGAGAGAGAAAGAGAGAAAGAGAGAGAGATAGAGAGAGAGAAAGAGAGAGAGATAGAGAAAGATAAAGAGATAGAGAGATAGAGAGAGAGAGAGAGATCGATAGACATATATATATATATATAGAGAGAGAAAGAGAGAGAGATAGATAAATATATATATATATAGAGAGAGATTGACTCACAAGAGTAGCCCATAAAGAAGAGAGAGGCTGAACATTGAAATAGGTGGCTCTCAAATGCTCGAGAGAAACTTCCGCTTCAATAATTGATTAATTCAACTTTTATTTTCTATTACCAAACGATGTTCAATTATTGGGACCAAATCGAAGATTGAGATTATCGACCAGACTGTCGAAGCAAGGAGGGTAGCCACTGGGTGGAGGCTAGCTTCGTGCCTGACCTACCAACTCGCTCAGACGGGAAGAAATTCTTACTGATTTCCAATTGGCTGATTTTCTCGCTATTCTTTGATTGAATTCTGGAGCAAATCTTCATCAAAATGTAAACTAGACATTCTCTGTCCCTTCACAACAAACTCGACGATCGTTGGCAGTGATTTCCCTTGTCAGCTGAGGTTTCCCTTGATGGCAGACGATATTAGCAATCGTTGAGCTCAGTAAGATCAATGCGGCGCAGACTGATGTTAGCTCATTCTGTGTGACAGTTGATAGAACGACTGACAAACGTGATGAGAAAATGATGACTTTACCATATCACAAGCGATGATGAGATGACTTCACCATGACACAAGGGATAACTTCACAATAAGACAATCGATGACTTCACAATGACACAATCAATGATGTGATGACTTCACCATGTCACCAGCGATGACTTCACAATGACACAATCGATGACTTTACATTGGCACACACGATGACTTCACAAGGACGCAAGCGATGACTTCACAATTACACAAACGGCGATGACTTCACAATGACACAAGCGGCAATGACCTCACAATGACACAAGCGATGACTTCATCATATCACAAGCGATGACTTCACAATGACACAAAATATGATGTGATAACTTCACAATAACACAAGCGTTGACTTCACAATGACACAAGCGATGACTTCACCATGTCACAAGCGACGACTTCGCTCCTGCTTGTCCGTTCTTCCCTCCCTACCTCCTTTCCAAATTCTCCATTTGTTTAAATGATTTCTCCTTCATTCACTTCCTTCTTTCTCGCTTCTTGCTTCACTCTCTAAATTCCTGCTTCTCCTTCCCTCCCTCCCTACCTGCTTCCCAACTTCTCCATTCTCGCTTCACTCTCTCCATTCATGCTTCTCTTTAATTCCCTCCCTCCCTGTCTGCTTCCCAACTTCTCCATTCTCGCTTCACTCTCTCCATTCATGCTTCTCCCTCCCTCTCTCTCCTACCTCTTCTGCTTCCCTAAGCTTCTCTCATTCTTCTGCTTCACTCTCTCCTCCCATTCATGCTTCTTCCTCCCTCCCTCCTTCCCTCCCTCCCTTCTTCCCAACTACTCCATTCCGTCTAAATTATTTCTTCTTCAAGTGTCAACCACTAGATTAGATTATGTCATCCATTTCCTGTCATGCGCACAGCCATCTCGTATATCAGGGACACCTCCAACACTCCCAAAACTGAGGGAAGTTACAAGTCACTCTCAGATCTCAGACGGGGGCCTGTGTTTGTATGGCCCACATTCAACAGATGACAAGCTTTCTCAGACATATTTCCTCTACTTCTCCATCCTCCATATTTTCTGTTTTTTACTCATCCTTATCTTCTCCCTCGTTCCCTCACTCCTCCTCCTGATGGTTGTCTGCAATAACAGATAACTTGTTTCAATCAGTTCTGTTTTATCTTTGTTTGTATATGTACGGGTGTTTCACGTTACTAGAGAGAGATAGATAGATGATAGATAGATAGATAGATAGATAGATAGATAATAGATAGATAGATAGATAGATAGATAGATAGATAGATGATAGATAGATAGATAGATAGATAGATAGATAGATAGATAGATAGATAGATAAATAGATAGATAGATAGATAGATAGATGATAGATAGATAGATAGATAGATATATAGATAGATAGATAGATAGATAGATAGATAGATAGATAGATAGATAGATAGATAGATAGATAGATAGATAGATAGATAGATAGATAGATAGATAGATAGATAGATAGATAGATAGATAGATAGATAGATATAATAGATAGATAGATAGATAGATAGATAGATAGATAGATAATAGATAGAAAAGAAGATGGATAGATGAGAAGATAGATGATAGAGAAGAGAGAGATATAAGAGATCAGAGATCAAGAGATAGTAAAGAAGAGAAAGTGAGAGCGGGGGATATGAGGTGATCATGAGATCAGAGACAAAGAGAAAGTGAGAGAGGATATTTGAGATTACTATAATCGACTTCTTCGAACACTCCATATTGATCACGTGTTAATCACTCTTTGTGCTTTGTATGTGATCCGAGCCAAAGAGCGATTTTACGTTGTGCGAGTTATGCGTCTACAAGTAGGCCGGCACATCCGATTTCTGCGACGCTTTGTATTCCCTAGACCCTTACCTTAGTCGCATCTTACGACATGCTTTGTAAGTCGCAGTGTTACTATTATTTGCTCCCTCGTGAGCCCCGGCAACACATTAGTTAGTTTGTTCCTTTCATGCCAGAGCCGGCACATAGGGCAGAGGTTTTAGATCTCCATGTGATGCGGTTCGTTGCTAGCAGTTGGAGATCTTGTATGGTTTTACATCCTAATAGTTTACTTTCTTGTTGGATGGTTCTTCGAAGAGTGGTCTTTGGTCTTCCACGTTTTCTTTTCCCAACTGGTGACCACCTAAGGACTTGTCGATTTAGTCTCTTTTCGTCTGATCTAAGAACATGACTTAAATATTTCCACCTTCGTTTTCTTATAATATTTGATACGGGTTGTTGGTGTGTCTATCTCTCACTGTGTTGTTAGAAATGAAATCACTCCATTTTACTTTTAATAATTTTCGTAGACATTTATTCTCAAAGCTGTCCAGTTTCTTATCAATTTTCTTTGTTGATTTCCAACTTTCACAACCGTAGGTCAGTAGAGGAATCACACATGACCTCAATAATTTAACTTTTGTGCATATACTAAGGTCTTGAGATTGCCAGATATTCGTTCATTTAGTCGGCAACACATTGGCGTAATAATAATAATTCCTCTCATACCGTCATACTCTACATAGAGCCTGCAAGTAATTTTTCCATACCGCTCTATCCTGAGCAACTAGTTCAATCTCTTTCACTAAATTAAGTTCACAATTTCTTGTCTCTCTCAGCAAAGTTCATTTCAAAGTATCCCTAGGATGTCCTCTCTTTCTGGAACACTTTACCTCCTATTTCCCTTCTTTCTTTTTTATTCTTTCATTATTTCTTCTCAAGGTGTGTCCAACCATGGCTCTCGGCAACATAAGGAAGAATAACTTGGACTAGAAATCAAACATTTCCTGTTTAATGGGGGCTCATTTTTGTATATATTTGATAGAATACTGTAGTCTTTTTTGCAATTTTACTCAATTCTATGTCCTTGATTATTTATTGATGAAAAATATTCATAATACTGATATTCCTTATTGTTAAACTTAACTTGTTACCAGGGGCGGCTAGTCATTGAGGGCTAGTGGGGCCCGGTCTCACCAATAATCGACAGGGAAAATAACTTCCCGGAATAGACAAATAATAGTAACTACTCAAAACACCATGATTTTTCTAAAAATCTGTGTCTGGGCCCACCACACGGCGAACCAACACCGCTCTTTTAGTAATTTGCACTACTTTTTTCAACGCAGTCCGCGACGGAACACAAGTCAGCCATTGTGTTTTTCGATCGAATCGATGAAACAGCGTGTAAACAATTGCTTCATATGAAATATGTCATTCATATAGTAAAACCGATTGTTCTACGTGTAACTGTAACATATTCTACAGATCTGGAAAATTCTATGATTATATGTTAAGTAGAAGCTATTTTGAACGAAATTTTTTCGATGGTCACTACCATTATTTTGGAACCTTGAAAATTTCGCTTGGGTACTACCCATAAACATCGTATTTACGTGAAACTGCATTATTAACTTCTCTTTACTCATAAATTTTCATTACTATAAACATTTTTCTCTCTTCTAATGGCAACTTTACGTCTGCACCTCGTCAATAACCTACCAGACTTACCATTTATCTGTGCTACGAAGCCGGTTTGCTTTTGACGTCCATAACAACCGCTGCAGTTTGCGATCTTCTCGTGAATTCTTTTCGTCATTTACTTGTGTCAACGATATCCAGCAATGCTAAATACAAAATTTTAATTTTCTTTTTATATTTCAAACATTATTTATGCCTTTCAGTTGACTTTTGTATCGAGTATCAACCGTAATATTAAATATTCCACACTAGATCTAGCTGTCCAAAGTGAACCATTCGTCAGCGATAGACGGCAATAATGACTGGACCGATCTTTATCGTACACTATTCAGATTTACTTGAGAAGTCTCATATTATTGTATTGTGATTTCAGAATTAAAATAACTAGTGAATCATTTCAGTATCCTTTTAATTGTCTTTCTTAATTATAGGCATTTCATGTTTAAAAGTTGTGCCATTTAAATTGCACTCATTGCTTAGCTGCAATGAAGCTTTGTGACAAAATATAGTCTAGTAGCAATTTCAAATGTAACTATTGCAAGATCATCTACATTTTCTTTTTATGTAAACTTCTTCTGTGACTTTTAATTTGTTAGTGGTTGAACTAAATGTGATAATTAGTGATGAAATACTGCATCATGTCTTCTATATGAACATACATTGAACAAGCACATTTTATGTCATTGAAAGTTTTGTGTAGGACCTGAGCTTTGAGTAAAATTGATTAATCAAAGGTACAGTAAACACAACGCTACAGCAAATCAGATCTTTGTATAAATCCTAATTTCTATATAGTTGAAGTACAGGTAAATGATTTACCAGTGTATTTTCATTATTGTCAAAAACTTTCTTGATTGTTTTAAAAATGTATTGACTACTAGATCAACAATTTCATTGAATAATATCCTTTCTAATTTTCCCATGCATTGACCTTAGTCTTGCAATGATGGTCAAGCTTTAACACTTTCTGAGTAAATTATTCACACAACCTCTATCTCAGTTTTAAAATAAAGTAATAAATATATTTAATGTTATTGCAAGGTTGAAGCCAGTTGCATGGGGAGATCATAATGAATATTATTTATTGAAACTGTTGATCTAGTGCTCATTATATGTTCCACACAACCAAAACAATTTAGAAAATAATAAAAGCATATTGGTAAATTATTCACTCTAGCATCAGAGGTTAATTTTTGTATTCATATATTTCTTGATTTATCTGCAATATGTTGTGCTGTTCTGAGTGACTCTTTGAATAGTGTGAGTTTTATATATTTACGTATGTATGCACATCTCACATACAAACATGCTGGATACTTATTTGGTAAATCATTTATATATGTTGAGTAAATATAAATGATCACATTTAGTTCAACCACTAACAAATTAAAAGTCACAGAAGAAGTTTACATAAAAAGAAAATGTAGATGATCTTGCAATAGTTACATTTGAAATTGCTACTAGACTATATTTTGTCACAAAGCTTCATTGCAGCTAAGCAATGAGTGCAATTTAAATGGCACAACTTTTAAACATGAAATGCCTATAATTAAGAAAGACAATTAAAAGGATACTGAAATGATTCACTAGTTATTTTAATTTTGAAATCACAATACAATAATGTGAGACTTCTCAAGTAAATCTGAATAGTGTACAATAAAGATCGGGCCAATCATTATTGCCGTCTATCGCTGACGAATGGTTCACTTTGGACAGCTAGATCTAGTGTGGGATATTTAATATTACGATTGATACTCGATACAAAAGTCAACTGAAAGGCATAAATAATGTTTGAAATATAAAAGAAAATTAAAAATTTGTATTTAGCATTGCTGGATATCGTTGACACAAGTAAAATGACGAAAATAATTCACGAGAAGATCGCAAACTGCAGCGGTTGTTATGGACGTCAAAAGCAAACCGGCTTCGTAGCACAGATAAATGGTAAGTCTGGTAGGTTATTGACGAGGTGCAGACGTAAAGTTGCCCTTAGAAGAGAGAAAAATGTTTATAGTAATGAAAATTTATGAGTAAAGAGAAGTTAATAATGCAGTTTCACGTAAATACGATGTTTATGGGTAGTAACCAAGCGAAATTTTCAAGGTTCCAAAATAATGGTAGTGACCATCGAAAAAATTTCGTTCAAAATAGCTTCTACTTAACATATAATCATAGAATTTTCCAGATCTGTAGAATATGTTACAGTTACACGTAGAACAATCGGTTTTACTATATGAATGACACATATTTCATATGAAGCAATTGTTTACACGCTGTTTCATCGATTCGATCGAAAAACACAATGGCTGACTTGTGTTAAATTTATTTACCGTCACGGACTGCGCTGAAAAAGTAGTGCAAATTACTAAAAGAGCGGTATCTCAATGCAAATATGACGCCGTGACCAAGAAAAATGACCACGAGCCGCCAATGCTTGTTACATAATATAACCTTGATTTAGCAATGCTTGTTACATAATATAACCTTGATTTAGCAATGCTTGTTACATAATATAACCTTGATTTAGCATGGTGTGTTGTTTTTAAATGAATTCTTCTTTATACAACAATACTAGAACGTTAAGTCACGCGACGATTGTGGTCTTATTTCCTAGAATTTTCACATGAGCCTGCCGGTCGTATGTTCTCGGAGGCCACTGTCTAACATATCTCCATCTTCTCCTTCTTATAACAATTGTTTCTAGTGGATGACCAGACATCTCTCTGATTTCATCACTTCTCCTGAATTCGTCTCATTGTGTGTTCATTATTTTTCATGTTCATCATATTATCCTCATTGCACCGAGTTTCCCTATGGGGTTCGATAAATTATCACAGAAATGGCACTCCACCAGCCAAGAGTGTAGAACAGACACACACTCTGTAGCCCCAGGTAGACAGATACAGAAGACCACGACACTGGACTTCAAACCCGGTAACAATTGTCACAACAAAATAAAGATACAGAAAATGGAAAGAAAATATAGAATGAAGCCGGTGATGGATTTATCATGCGGTGTCTCCAGGAGATTTTCCAATCTTGCGGCTATAGAGACAGGATGGAAATTGGCCAGTTTGGACATGAGTAACAAATGTAAGATATATATTGTCTTTATTAGTTTGAGATAACATTTGGCTAGACAAGAGCAGGGAATATAGATAGACTGATATGAGAGAGGAGAGAATGAAAAAGAGAGGGGTGGGAGAGAGGAAAGAGGAGAGTGAGGGCGAATGAGGAAAAAATGAAGAGAGAGAGGAGAGTGAGCGGGAGATGTGAGAGAGAGGGAGATACAATGACATATAGAGAAGGGAGAGAAAGAAGGTAGGAGAGAGAGAGAGGGAAAAGAAGGAAAGAGATAAAGAGCGAGGAAGGGAGAGGAGAGACTATGACAGAAAGAGAAAGAGGGAGGGAGGAGAGAGATAGAGAGGGAAAGAGGAAGGGGAGGGAGATATAAAGAGAGAGGGATCGAGAGAGTCAGAGAGATGGAGAGATGTAAATCGGAACTGGATGTTGGGTGCAGGAAGAGAGGGTGAGAGATGGTGAGGGAGGGTGAGTGAGGATGAGAGAGCGTGCGAGGGAGTGAGAGAGAGTAAGAAAGAGTAAGAGAGGATGAGAGATGGAGGAAATGGTCCTTTCTAGATAGTGATTGGACAATTGTTGACAGTTCCGTCCATGTGATTGAGTGATTGTCCATTGATTAGATGATTGTTTATGTGAATGAGTGATTGTTCGTGTGATTAAGTGATTGTTCATGTGATTGAGTGATTGTCCACATTAAATTTTCTGATATAACAATATGTCACTTATATGTTTATAGCAACCGAGAGCAAATGTATTGATTGATTGGTCGATTGAATGATTGATTCGATCATCATCATTGCACTTCGGTGAGTAACCATGTGTGCTCTGAACTCTTTCTTACACGTAGATTGCTGATACAGTGCACGAACTCCGTAGCACCGGAGAGGGTCCCTAGTGTATATTTTGAAAATGGTGAAGATATTTTTGTATGAATTTTATTTTTTAAGCTTTTCTAATCAACTTTGCCCGGGCTGCGGCTTACCAACCCAACCTGCTCTTCTCGATTTTGAGCTGTCAATGGTTCTTTTACGTGCTCAAATTAAACACGGGGCCTATGTTTTATCGTCCGTCTTCAATAGGACTAGAAGCTCGATCTCACCTACACAGAGATCAGGGATCTCTAGAAACATATGCAGATGACTCCACGAGGGAGCGAACCTGGTACCTATGGCATGAGAGACTAGCTTCTAACCTCTACGCCACATGGAGAGCGAAATGACTGCAGAAAGAAAATCTGTAAGATACACAATTCTACATTTTCAATTTGCTGATATGTTACCATAGACACGGACATTGGCTGGACATTTGCAGTCTATGCAGACATACTTCAATTCTTGTTTATACGAGGACAGTATTGATCAAAGATTCTTTTGAATGAATGACAACTCTCTTGAGCTGCTACAGGCCTCCAGGGAGCACTTCCTTGACGTCTGGTTAATCAAGATTCGGACAGTCTTTTCTCTCCTTGGTATTTCTCTCTCGTTCTCAGACGTCGTATTCGAATCCACATCCGATATATATCGGTGAATCTACACTTCTTTATCGTATCGATTCCAAATATTGTATTTCGGTATCGTCGAAAGGTGTCTGAGTATTCGATATATGTTCTAGTTGGAGCAAATATGTATTACCGCCACACAGATCCACATGTGGTACACGAGTAACGAGAAGAATCTAGTCTTACACATACAGCCACATGTAACATTGAAGTGGATAGATTTTGCAAATTGCACAGCCACACATAGCCACACACAGCCAGACATAGCCACAAATAACCACACATATCTATACATAGCCACACACAATAACACATATCCACACATAGCCATACATAACCACACTTGACCACACTTGGCCACAAACAACCACATACAGCCAATATAACCACACATAGCCACACTTAGCCACATACAGCCACACATAACCACACTTGGTAACACAGCCACACATAGCTGCACATAGTCACACTTAGTCACACATAGCCACACACATACTTCATCCACACAGCCACATGTGGAGCAGTAGTTGCTAGAATCTAGTCTTGCATACCGATACAACACATGTGGTATTCTGTAAGGTAGGATGTACAATTTCACCCACGCAGCCACATGTGGTATTCTGTAAGCTAGGATGTACAATTTCATCTACGCAGCCACATGCGGTATTTTGTAAGGTAGGATGTACAATGTCATCCACGCAGCCACATGTGGTATTCTGTAAGGTAGGATGTACAATTTCATCCACGCAGCCACATGTGGTATTCTGTAAGCTAGGATGTACAATTTCATCCACACAGCCACATGTGGTATTCTGTAAGCTAGGATGTACAATTTCATCCACAAAGCCACATGTGGTATTCTGTAAGCTAGGATGTACAATGTCATCCACACAGCCACATGTGGTATTCTGTAAGCTAGGATGTACAATTTCATCCACACAGCCACATGTGGTATTCTGTAAGCTAGGATGTACAATTTCATCCACACAGCCACATGTGGTATTCTGTAAGTTAGGATGTACAGTTTCATCCACACAGCCACATGGGGTATTCTGTAAGCTAGGATGTACAATTTCACCCACACAGCCACATGTGGTATTCTGTAAGCTAGGATGTACAATTTCACCACACAGCCACATGTGGTATTCTGTAAGCTAGGATGTACAGTTTCATCCACACAGCCACATGTGGTATTCTGTAAGTTAGGATGTACAATTTCATCCATGCAGCCACATGTGGTATTCTGTAAGTTAGGATGTACAGTTTCATCCACACAGCCACATGGGGTATTCTGTAAGCTAGGATGTACAATTTCATCCACACAGCCACATGTGGTATTCTGTAAGGTAGGATGTACAATTTCATCCATGCAGCCACATATGGTATTCTGTAAGTTAGGATGTACAATTTCATCCATGCAGCCACATGTGGTATTCTGTAAGTTAGGATGTACAGTTTCATCCACACAGCCACATGGGGTATTCTGTAAGCTAGGATGTACAATTTCATCCACACAGCCACATGTGGTATTCTGTAAGGTAGGATGTACAATTTCATCCACGCAGCCACATGTGGTATTCTGTAAGCTAGGATGTACAATTTCATCCACACAGCCACATGTGGTATTCTGTAAGCTAGGATGTACAATTTCATCCACAAAGCCACATGTGGTATTCTGTAAGCTAGGATGTACAATTTCACCCACACAGCCACATGTGGTATTCTGTAAGCTAGGATATACAATTTCACCCACACAGCCACATGTGGTATTCTGTAAGCTAGGATGTACAATTTCACCCACACAGCCACATGTTGGAATGGAGCCACTACTATGGGCAATGAGATGAATGAGAAATTGGGACATTGTCTTTACCGGACATAGCCATCAACCACAATAAACGAGTCGTTAATTTTCTAGGCACCACTTATACGCTCAGTTGTTTGCCATTGCTTTCTGAACGGTGCGGTCTATTTTCATTCAATCGAGTGCCATGCCAGCTGGCGTAGGAGATCATGTCTCTCAACAACTCTCTCTGCTTGGTGCATGTAATCAGTTCTGACGTCGATCTTGTGTTGAACCACATTTTTACCATTCAGAAAATTCACGGGGACAAATTTGCTACCAAACTGCCCGCCGCGGAGTTTGAACCAGGTAATCTTGGGTTGTGATCGAGCTCACTATCGCTAAGATACATACGCCCACTGAGATACGAATCTTATAATGAGAAAATCTACAGTAAACTGGAAGACAAACACTGGATATGATTATGAGAAAATCTACAGTAAACTGGAAGGTAAACATTGGATATCATTATGAGAAAATCTGCAGTAGACTGGAAGGTAAACACTGGGTATGATTATGAAAAAATATACAGTAGACTGGAAGGTAAACACTGGGTATGATTATGAAAAAATCTACAGTAGACTGGAAGACACACTGGATATGATTATGAGAAAATATGTACTAGACTGGAAGACAAACACTGGATATGATTATGAGAAAATATGTACTAGACTGGAAGACAAACACTGGATATGATTATGAAAAAATCTACAGTAGAATGGAAAACAAAAACTGGATATGATTATGAGAAAATCTGCAGTAAACTGGAAGACAAACTTCCTGTCTTCAAGTCTTGACGTTATTCCACGAAGTTGATTTCTAACTGTAATTCTTCACTTCAGCTCATGTTTTATTTCTCTGACTGTCATCCCTGACTATCATCTACAAAATTTGAATCCCTGTGTCTCTTCTATACCTGAGCTGCGAGATTCCTGGTTACGTCCCCTGGTAGAGATATAAAACGAAAGATAACTCTTCGTCAAACAGTAAATGAAATTATTCATGGATTGCTTCTCTTTGACCTCACTAAGTGCTTTCTCTGTCTCTGTGCAGCGTATAGTTGCATATTATGTTGCATCAGACAATTTGGTGTTTCACAAACACAAGTTAGTGACACAAAGTCCGTGTGTTGCCAGGGCCCACAGAGTGAGCAAAGAATAGCAACACTGTATCCTGCAAGGCATGTCATAAGAGGCGACTCAGTTAGGAGCCAAGGAAAGCTACCCTAGTAAATAAAAAGCGTCACAGAAATCTAATGTGGTGGCCTACTTGTAGCCGCATAAATGACACAACGCAAATCGCTCTTAGGCTCGGATCACATTAAATCACACAGAGTGGTTAACAAGTGGTTAATATGGAATGTTCGAAGAAGAAGAAGAAGGAAGTGTCGCACACACACGCACACACGAAACACACACACGCACACACACACACACTCACACACACACACACTCACACACACACGCACATTGACTGTCCAGGTTGGAATGACTTCATTAAAAAGTTGCTGTAGAATACAAGAATTCATGAACCATCTCCTGTCTCTTATCACCATTTATTTGTGACATATCATAAATCGAGTATTACAAAACATTTACAATAACAACAAATAGTTGAGTCATGCAGAGATCTGTTATATAATATATGCCTCTCGTCATACTGTTAAACGTTACATAGGGCCTGCAAACAATTTCTCCATACCGCTCTGTCCTGGGCAACTGGCTTTTCCATGGAATTGTGTTCGATATTTCATACTTCTCTCAGTAAAGTTCCTTTCATGGTTTCTCTAGGGCACCTTCTCTTTTTGATCCCTTTGCATCCCACTTCAATGCCTGTTTTGGTATTCTTTGATCAGTTCTTCTCAAGGTGTGCCCAACATATCTCCATCTTCTCATAACAGTTGTTACTAGTGGTTGACCAGACATTTCTCTAATTTCATCACTTCTGAATTTGTCAAATTTTATGCTAATTATTTTTCGCAGACATCTATTTTCAAAAGCATTCAACTTGCTTTCTATATCTTCAGTAATTTTCCAACTCTCGCTGGCATATGTTATGATTGATACAACTTTGGAATTGAAAATTCATAATTTAGTTTTAAAACTATCTAACTTACAGTTTCATATTTTATTTAGACTTCTAAAAACTGATGTTGCTTTGGACAGTTCCTATCATAATCTACCCATGAAATCAAATTTGCTCTATTATATTTATCATTTTAGATTCCAGTGTGATCTCTACATTCCTTGTTATAAGTTATTTCATTCTATTTGTCTACTCATAGTTTATCTGCAGTCCAACTTTTGATGCTATAGATACGAGAGGGATTTATTATCTGTTTTTATGTTGTGTGCCGCGTAAGAAGTGAATTTCTTCATTTCTGTTGTATTCTTTGCTTGATAAAGACCTTTTGTCGAAACGTTGATGTGTATATTTTTATTTTGTAAAACTACAGTACTTTGTTTTTACGTGTTTCGCCATTGCGACATAGTTTTACTGCAGTCTTCTCTTATATTGATAATATTAAACACCAACAGGGAAAATGAATCAATAGTTTAATAGCAACATAATAGTGTACACAACAACAGAACATCAAAGTAACTGCAAAAAGTAACTACAGAAAGTAACTACAGATAGTAACTACAGAAAGTAGCTACTGAACTACGATAGTAAAAATACTACTACAGATAGTAACAATTCACTAATCTACTACACATGTTTCTTACACAATCTATATTGTTTACAAAATCAAAGGTCATGTCCACTACGGTTCTCTGCCTCTACATCGTGTGTCTGTACATCATCTTTCTGCTTTATTTCTCCAATCATGACCTCCCCATCATTTCCGTTTATTTCCTCTTCTACTACTTCAACCACCACCCCATCCTCCTCTTTTTGATCATCATCATCAGTCTCTCTTCTCACTTCCTTCTTATCCTCCTCCTCCTTATTTTCCTTCTTGAGACTATCTTCACTCTGTCTTCTCATATCCATCATAACCTTATAAGGTTTTCTATCTCCTTTAGCGATAGTACTTGCCCACATTTCCATCTCATGTTCTACAATACTCTCCCCTTCGTGAAGCTTTGATAACGACTCCTGACCCTTCACCTGACCCTCATCGTTTTCCCACTCGGCTGTGTCCAGGTCGGGTGCTGAAATATGTTTGACCTTGGCGTATAGTTTCTCCAGGTATCTCTTTCGAAGCTCAGTCACCTGCTGAGATGATATATACATATTTATAACAACCAATTTATAGTTGTGCTAATCACATTATAAATAGTTATAGCAAACAATTTATAAATATTATAATAAACAATTTATAGTTTAGCTACCCAAGTTAAACAGTGTACATGATAATAAATACTGAGTGCTTAACTCATTTAGGGTACATATAGGCAATAAATGAGTGGACAAGGAAGTCCCTGGGTCGGTGAGCTGGCACGAACAAAGACCCTACCCACCTCCATGCAGTGGCCATGGATCAGATTACTTTACTCGTCTAGAAAAGAGATCAGAAATCGGAAGGATGCCAATATATGTGTAGATAGTAGTGTCAGCACAGTTCTGAATGGTATGGGATTTGTTTGTGACACAGATTATCTACACGTTGCGTTGAGTGATTGAAAACTGAACAATGAAGGGTGAATGACTGTTAGGGAATGAAACGATTTCCCAACAATTTAATTTGTTGATAACCGATTTTATTTGATTAGAGAAACGATAGGGACGATAATGTGTTCATTTAATTTGCTTATTTATTGCACCAAACAAGATCTGTGCTAATGAGCTATACCACGCTAAGTCTGCACTAATGAGCTGTACCATGCTAGCACTGTTCTAATGAGCTGTACCATGCTAGCACTGTTCTAATGAGCTGTACCATGCTAGCAATGTTCTAATGAGCTGTAACCAGCTAGAAATGTGTGCTAATGTAACTCAACGGCTTTTCTAATAAGCATGTACACGTTAACGCTTTTCAATAAGCTTACCAAGTTAACGCTTTTCTAATAAGCTGCACAACTTACAGAAGAAAATGTATCAAATTTTATAAGAAAGCCGCTGAATACATCGCCACACACTTAGAATGATGACAGAAGACTCCCTTACCAATCCTTACTATGGACAAGCTGGGGAATGACAAACAGGAAGACCAAGACTGCTAAACCATCACGAGAGAGGTCAACGATGGGCCTAGTAAACATTAAAGACTTAAAACAAATAGCAACGAAACGCGAGACATGGAGAGCTATGACCTCTGCCCTATGCGCCGCCCACAGGCATAAGAGGAAAGACTAACTAACACTTACAGCATTATAACTACGACTAATATATGCCGCATCTGCGTAGTATCAACTTTTCTATACGGATCGGAATGCTGGAGAATGACAGAACAAGATATGTCCAAACGCATCACCTTTAAAACAGCTTGTCTGCAAAAAATCTTACGTGAGTTCCGACCAAATACTATTTCTAACTAAGAATTGCACGCGCGATGTCAACAAGAGAATATGAGCACCATCATCCGAAGACGACGCTGGAGATGGATCGGGGCATGTGATGCGCATGGAAACTGGCTCTGACACGAAAACTGCACTGAGATGGACTCCAGAGGGTAAACGAAAACGTAGAAGACCCAAGACAGCCTGGAGGAGAACGATAGAGCAAAAACTGAAAGAAATGAATCATAGCTGGAACACAATACAGAGGAAGGCTATGAATAGAGAAGAATTGTGTGCGTTTGTTGCAGCCCTAAACGTCAATGGCCTAACATGCTATAGAGAGAGAGAGAGCACCAAGCTAACACTGTACTATACCAGTAAAAAAAAACCCCAAGTAATAAGAGAAATAACTATAGCTTTATCTATTACCCTTTGCCAGAATAAAGCACTTCTCTCTGACTCGTTTCTGTCTGGGACATTCTCTCCTTCTCTTTCTTCTGTCTCTCGATGCCAATCCTCCATTTCTTTCTTCTCTTGTTCCAGCAGTTTGGACAAGTCTATACCTGTTGTCATGTATACATACAATAGAAAAGCTGATATTACATTCAGTCATGTATACATATAATAGAAAAGATGATATCACATTCAGTCATGCATACATACAATAGAAAAGCTGATATTACATTCAGTCATGTATACATACAATAGAAAAGCTGATATTACATTCAGTCATGATATAAATGAAGCTGATATTACATTCAGATGTAAAACAATAAAGATGATATCACATTCAGTCATGTATACATACAATAGAAAAGAGAAAACATTTAGATGTATACATACAGAAAAGTGATATTACTCATATGTCATACAATAGCTGATATACATTCAGTCATGATAATAAAGACTGATATTACATTCAGTCACGTATACATACAATAGAAAAGCTGATATTACATTATCAAGATAAAAGTGATTTAGAAATAAAGATTTAAAACAAAATAATGGTTAAATCATTAGCTTATTTTTGTTGGCTAAAGAATTAAAGGAGACACTAGATGATAGTGATACAGAAAGTTAAGTCCATCATCTGACCTTTCAACAACTCCTGGTCTAGACCTAAGTCTATGATGTCCTGATATTTGACCTTGTTTCTAGGCTTGTGAGCACCAGGCATGTCTACATGTACGTGTTTGCCGTCGTGGATGACTCCCTCAAACTCTGGACCAATTTGATCCCTGTGACTACCGTGCTGCTCGATAGAAGGGAGAGAATAGCCATGTTTTTGTCTCTACGGAGATATTATTATTGTTTATATTATGATGTCAATGATGATGTTTATTGTGGTTGAGGTGGTAGTGGTAGTGAGGATGTTGTCAGTAATGATGATGTTCATTATGGTTGTAGTGGTAGTGAGGATGTTGTCAGTAATGATGATGTTCATTATGGTTGTAGTGGTAGTTATTATGTTGTCAGTAATGATGATGTACATTATGGTTGTGGTGCTAGTGGTAGTGAGGATGTTGTCACTATACTTGTGGTGGCAGTAGTAGTCACGATAATTTCAGTACAATTGGGATAGTAGTGGTAGTGAGGATTTGTCACTATGGTTGTAGTGGTAGTGGGAGTGAAGATGTTGTCAGGAATTATGATGTTCACTATGGTTGTAGTGGTAGTGAAGATGTTGTCAGTAATTATGATGTTAATTATGGTTGTAGTGGTAGTGGTAGGGATGATGTCAGTAATTATGATGTTCATTATGGTTGTAGTGGTAACAAGTATGGTGTCATTATGCTTGCAGGGTAGTGTGATGATGTTAATGATAATATTGATAATGACGATGATGCTGATGATGATAATGTAGATGAGGATGTTAGTTTGAAACCTGGTCATGTTCGCCAGCGCCCTGAGCTTGAGGTGTATCTGCTCCAGGCAATGCGTCACTCTCTGGCGGGAAGCAAAACAAATTCGGTTATAATTTGAAACTAGGTCAGTAGCTAGAAACTAGATTAAAATAAATAACTACGTCAGTAGGTAGAGACGACATGAGAATACATATCTAGGTCAGTAGGTAGAGACGACATGAGAACACAAAATTAGGTCAGTAGGTAGAGACGACATGAGAATACAAAACTAGGTCAGTAGGTAGAGACGACATGAGAACACAAAACTAGGTCAGTAGGTAGAGACGACATGAGAATACAAAACTAGGTCAGTAGGTAGAGACGACATGAGAACACAAAACTAGGTCAGTAGGTAGAGACGACATGAGAATACAAAACTAGGTCAGTAGGTAGAGACGACATGAGAACACAAAACTAGGTCAGTAGGTAGAGACGAAATGAGAACACAAAACTAGGTCAGTAGGTAGAGACGACATGAGAACACAAAACTAGGTCAGTAGGTAGAGACGACATGAGAACACAAAACTAGGTCAGTAGGTAGAGACGACATGAGAACACAAAACTAGGTCAGTAGGTAGAGACGACATGAGAACACAAAACTAGGTCAGTAGGTAGAGACGACATGAGAACACAAAACTAGGTCAGTAGGTAGAGACGACATGAGAACACAAAACTAGGTCAGTAGGTAGAGAAGACATGAGAACACAAAACTAGGTCAGTAGGTAGAGACGACATGAGAACACAAAACTAGGTCAGTAGGTAGAGACGACATGAGAATACAAAACTAGGTCAGTAGGTAGAGACGACATGAGAACACAAAACTAGGTCAGTAGGTAGAGACGACATGAGAATACAAAACTAGGTCAGTAGGTAGAGACGACATGAGAACACAAAACTAGGTCAGTAGGTAGAGACGACATGAGAACACAAAACTAGGTCAGTAGGTAGAGACGACATGAGAACACACAACTAGGTCAGTAGGTAGAGACGACATGAGAATACAAAACTAGATCAGTAGGTAGAGACGACATGAGAATACAAAACTAGATCAGTAGGTAGAGACGACATGAGAATACAAAACTAGATCAGTAGGTAGAGACGACATGAGAATACAAAACTAGATCAGTAGGTAGAGACGACATGAGAATACAAAACTAGATCAGTAGGTAGAGACGACATGAGAATACAAAACTAGGTCAGTAGGTAGAGACGACATGAGAACACAAAACTAGGTCAGTAGGTAGAGACGACATGAGAACACAAAACTAGGTCAGTAGGTAGAGACGACATGAGAATACAAAACTAGATCAGTAGGTAGAGACGACATGAGAATACAAAACTAGGTCAGTAGGTAGAGACGAGATGAGAACACAAAACTAGGTCAGTAGGTAGAGAAGACATGAGAACACAAAACTAGGTCAGTAGGTAGAGACGAGATGAGAATACAAAACTAGATCAGTAGGTAGAGACGACATGAGAATACAAAACTAGGTCAGTAGGTAGAGACGACATGAGAATACAAAACTAGATCAGTAGGTAGAGACGACATGAGAACACAAAACTAGATCAGTAGGTAGAGACGACATGAGAATACAAAACTAGATCAGTAGGTAGAGACGACATGAGAACACAAAACTAGGTCAGTAGGTAGAGACGACATGAGAATACAAAACTAGATCAGTAGGTAGAGACGACATGAGAATACAAAACTAGGTCAGTAGGTAGAGACGACATGAGAACACAAAACTAGGTCAGTAGGTAGAGACGACATGAGAATACAAAACTAGGTCAGTAGGTAGAGACGATATGAGAACACAAAACTAGGTCAGTAGGTAGAGACGACATGAGAATACAAAACTAGATCAGTAGGTAGAGACGACATGAGAATACAAAACTAGATCAGTAGGTAGAGAAGACATGAGAACACAAAACTAGGTCAGTAGGTAGAGACGACATGAGAATACAAAACTAGATTAGTAGGAAGTGACAGTATAATATTATAATTCTCTCGTTATACATTACTTAGTTCATGCAAGCAATTTCTCCATACCCCTCTATCCTGTACTCTCGTGCCGTTATACCTAACATTGATTGATTGAGTGATTGATTGATTGATAGGACCATCATCATTGCACTTTAGTGAGTAATCATGCGTGTTCCGATCTGTTTCTTACACAGGAAGATCTCAGCTGCAGTGCATGAACTCCGTAGCACCGAGGAGGGTCCCCGATATAATTTTGAAGATGCTGAGGAATTTTATTGTTAATCTTTTCTCATGAATTTTGTCCGGGCTGTGGCTTCCCAGCCTGCTCTTCTCGATTATGAACTGTCAAGGGTTCCTTTACGTGCTCAGATTGAACACGGTACCTACGTTTTATCGTCCGTCTCCGATAGGACTAAGAACTCGATCTCACCTACACTGAGATCAGGGATCTCTGGAAACATTTCCAGATGGCTCCACGAGGGAGCGAACCTGGTACCTTTGAGACGAGAGACAAGCACCTAACTTCTACGACACATTTAATCTGGTTATACATCGTACATAGGACCTGCAAGCACTTTCTCCATACCACTCTATCATGTACTATCGTACCGTTATACACTGCATAGTTTTTGCAAGCAATTTAACTATATCGTTCTATCCGTGGCAACTGATTCAATCTCTTTGATGTAATTGAGTCCAATATTTCTTGCCTCTCTAAGTAAAGCGTGTTTCAAGATATCACAAAGACGTACACTCTTTCTTCAATTCTTTGCCTCCCACTTCAATGCTTGCTTTGGTATTCTTAGTTCATTTCTTCTCAGAGTATGCCCAACATGTCTCAATCTTCTCTTTCTTATAACAGTTGTTACTATTGGTTGATAAATTTAGCTGATTTCATCACTTTTCCTGAATTCGTCCTATTCGATGTTCATTATTTGTAAATGCGTTCAACTTACGTTCTATATCTTTAGTTATTTTCTAACTCTCGATGTCATATGTTAGGATTGATACAACATTTGATGCTATATATGACAAGTTGTCTGTTTTTCTTTGCATATCCTGGTTGTTTTTACTTCACAAGGCAATATCATCTGCAAAATCCAAATCTTCCAGATTACTAGTTTCTACTCAATCGATGCCATATTCACCCAAGCAACATTTTCTCCTCACCCTGTCAATGGTCACTCTCATCAAAAGCAGAGTTTGAATACAACCCTTTTTACTCCGGCTTCAACCATAAACCAGTCACTTTGGCCATCATCTATGCGGAATGCAAACTGTGAGACATTATGACAGTGTTTTTTTAAAATTTCGGTAGGCACTCTATCATCATCATCATAGGCTTCCTTGTCCCAGGAGACAATATGTTTTGCGTCACTTAGTTTGTTCTGTGCTGAATCACAACGTCTTTTGTGGCTGTAATGGTCTATTCTGGAGTGTTAATCCTTGCCACAGTTATTGTAGGTGAAACTGAAGACTGGAGTTGATACGTAGGATGTTCTCTATACACTCTGCACTATCTTTTGCCTCCATATGCGATGTGTTTTTTTTCTTTTCTTTTTGAAACACCCACCACTGTCGCTCGCCATTCCTGCCCGTCTGTGGCCAACCGCTCCGAATTATCTTTGTCTATGCTGCCTGAAGTTAGATCACGTTTGCAGTTGTCAATGAAGCTGAGTAATGCTGTCTAGTACCTGTTGCGATAATATAGAATATATAATATAATATTTGAACTATATATATAAAACTATATACAATATTAAAGCTCCGTGTAAGCAATGACATTATTTAACAAGAACTGTTTGATCTTACTGCGCCGGCTGTGCTCTAAGTTGGAACTATGAACGTGATCTTGTCCTTGACTGTCATGCATCATCTCATCGGGGTCAAGGGTTAAGGGTTTCTGAAACATTCAATACACGGTTTGTAAAAAGTCACGTTATATAGCCTCTTAAGACAAGAATTCTATCACTTCAAGTGGTAGACAGCGAGTAGGAGAGAGAGAGAAAAGAGAGAGAAGGGAAGGCGGAGAGAGACAATATATGAGAGAAAGAGAGATGAAGATAGAGAAAGGGAGAAAGAGAAAGATAGAGAAAGAGAGAGAGAGATGAAGATAGAGAAAGGGAGAAAGAGATAAGATAGAGAAAGAGAGAGAGATGAAGATAGAGATGAAAAATAAAGAGTTAGAGATGAAGATAGAGAATGAGATAGGGATGAAGAGAGAGAGAGAATGTAGATAGAGAGAGAGAGAGAGAGATGAAGATAGAAAATGAGATAGGGATGAAGATAGAGAGAGAATGAAGATAGAGAAGAGAGAAGAGAGAGAGAGATGAAGATAGAAAATGAGATAGGGATGAAGATAGAGAGAATGATGATAGAGAGAGAATTAAGTATATATATATAGAGAGAGATGAGATGATGAAGATAGAGATGAAGATAGAGAGAGAGATGAAGAAAGAGATAGAGATAAAGAAAGATAAAGAGATAAAGATTAAGATATAGAAAGAGGGAGAGAGATGAAGATAGAGAGAGATGAAGATAGAGAAAGAGAAAGAGAGAGAGATGAAGATAGAGAAAGAGAAAGAGAGAATAAAAGGGAGAGTAAGAAAGACATAATAAGCGTGTGATAACAGGAGTTTTAGCGAGAGAGTGATAGAGGGGGAGCGAGAAAGAGGGAGAGAGAGGAAAAGAGAGGAAGTGAGAGAGAGAGAGAGACAGGGAGGGAAAACAAGTATTCGTGTGACAATTGTTTACAGGAAGGCAGGAAGAATAAAGAAAGAAAAACCAAGAAGCAAAAATGAAAGACAAGAAAAGGAAGGAAGGCAGAAGAAAAAGAAGACAAAAAAAGGAAAGACACGAAGAAAGAAGGGAAAACAAGAAAAAAAAGAAGGCCTAAATGAAGAAGTAAAGTCAAGAAGTATGAAGGAAAGACGAGACAGAAGCAAATGAAAAAAGAAAAATGGAAGACAGAAAGAAAGTAGGAAAGACAAGAAGAAGTAGGAAAGACAGAAGAAAGTAGGAAAGACAAGAAAGAAAGTAGAAGACAAGAAGAAAGTACAAGAAAGAAAAAGTAGGAAAGACAAGAAAGAAAGTATGAAAGACGAAGAATGAAGAAAGAAAGTGAAGACAAGAAGAAATAGGAAGACAGATCGAAGACAAGAAGAAAGTGGAAGCAAGAGAAGTAGAAAGACAAGAAAGAATGAAGGAAAGACAAAGAAAGTAGAAAGACAGGAAAGACGAAGAAAAGAATGGAAGACGAAGAATGAAGAAGACAAGTAGACAATAGCAAGTCAAACACTCACTTGCTCTTTTTCATGCTCGCTCTCATGATGTCCTCCATCGCCGCCGTGTGCTATCAACTCTGCATCTCCCGCCTGATCTTCTCTGTGTGCACCACTAGGTTTCTCCTCATGAACATGATGTCCAGCATGTAGAGCCTCTTCAGCCTGGTCCGGTCCAAACTGTCTATGCTTCATAAACTCAGCAGCTTGTCTAGCTTGTCCGTTGTGTACGTTTGGCATAATCTGTGGTTGTATCTCATGTAATTCTTTCTGTTAGTCAACTTAGCTGTGTTGATGATGGGAGATTTGCTTTCATTATCTCTATGGAAAATGTACACATGTTAGAGGGATTTGTACACATGTTAGAAAGGACTTGTAACATGTTAGAGGAGACTAGTACACATGTTAGAGAGGAGACTTGTACACATGATAGAGAGGAATTTGTACATATGTCAGAGGGGAGACTCATGTTAGGATATTTGTACATACGTAGAGAGATTTGACACATGTTAGAGGGATATTGTACACATGTTAGAGAGAATATTTGTACACATGTTAGAGATGAGATTTGAACACATGTAGAAAGAGACTTGTACACATGTTAGAGAGTAGATTTGTAGACACGTTAAATGGGATATTAGTACATATGTTAGAGGAAGACTATACACATGTTAGAGGCGATTTGTACATATGTTAGAGTGGAGATTAGTACATATGTCAGAGGTGACTGTACACATGCTAGAGAGAAAATGTGTAGACATGTTAGAGGATATTTGTAGACATGTTAGAGGAGAGGAGACGTGTACACATGTTAGAAAGGAGATTTGTACACATGTTAGAGGAGAGGAGAAAGGTACACATTGAGCGAGGATATTTGTTCACATGTTAGAGAGGAGATTTGTACACATGTTAGAGAGGAATTTGTACACATGTTAGAGAGGATTGTCACTTTTTAGAGCCTTGTACATGTTGGAGGAGAGGAAATAGTACACATGTTAGAGAGGAGAGAAGACGTATACACATATATTACACACGACCTGTGTACGACTTGTTGGTACATATTCGTATTAGATTGTAAGAACACAAATCTTAGTGTAAATCAATATGGTCATCGACTGAACTAAGCTGTTCTTACTTCGTGACCTCCTATAAACATACGGCCGACGGGCTCAGATAACAATTCTAGGAAATAATATGACAACTGTCGTGTGATCCTCGCATTCCAGTGTTGTTATATATGGACTAATTAATTTTAAACACAATACAACATGCTAAATCATTGTTATATTACAATTAGATTAAAGCTAAGGATTATCACTATTAGTAATACAAATTGTAACAGCAAATAACAATAAACTCATAGTTGTGGGTAAAATAGCAAAAATTCATAGTTTTGAAAAACAAATAAAAACCAGCCTCCATCTAACAGGAAATTCCGATCTGTCGGCTAAGCTGTTCGGCCTTCTGTTACAGGGGGCTACGGTTTACTGTAAGACTGGTAATATATCTATCTATATCTATATGCTCTTCGTGTCTCATTTGAGATGCATACGACTTTCACAAATAGACATCAATTGTTGCTCCTCAGAGGTCAAATCACAATACAGTAACTTGGTTGTACACACCTGGACACGCTGTAGTGCAGGGTAACGAGGATGCTGACTTTCTTGCAAACATTGTCCCAACTCAAGCTGTCAGAAGTATGGACAGAGTTGATGCCATCAATGCGGTAGGTTCTCATTTATGTGATATGGGCGAGTTTCAGACACAGGAAGGAGTCCGAGAATTAAGAGTTAAGTTTGGACATGCCAGACAGTATCATATTCGTGGTAGAGAGAGAGAAGATATAGTAATCAACTTCTCATGGTACGGTGAGCAAATGGACTTTGGGATGACTGCTGCAGCGAGGAACAGAGCACACATGGGAATGTCCAATATGCAGTGATGTAGATCGCATAAAATAACATAACATGTAGTTATGTGTTATTATTAACAATTATTAAAGACAAGCTAATTTATAAACGATTAATAGATAATACTTACTCGGCGCTAGCAACATTCTCTCGTGCAGCGTGGTGGTCGCCATGGTCACTGTCGCCGTGCATCAAATGCTCCGCATCCACAACACCAACATCATCATGAGCTGTGTGATATCAGGGAAATGCTTATAGGTTACGTACATACATATGAAACATATATATACAAATGATGATAAACAAAGAAAAACCATTCTTCTCTCGCTTACACATTGTATGTCTTTCTTATTCTCCACATATCTCTTTCTCTCTCCATCTTGCTCTCTCTCTTTCTATCTCTCTTTCTCTCTCTTTAATCTCTATCTTGCTCTTTATTTTCTCGCGTTCTGTCATACGATCTATCTGTTACTCTCCATCCTCTTGCTTCTCTCTACCTCTCTCTCCCTCTTATCCTGCTCTTTATTTCTGCTGTCTACATCTCTTTACTCTCTCCTCTTACTGTCTCCACTCTCACTCTCTCACTCTCTCACTCTCTTAACAGATAATATCGTGTTACCATCTCCTGTCTCTTGTCCGGTCTGTTCATTCTTCTCTTGTTCTTGTTGTTGTTGTTGGTGATGTTCAGGAGGTTGGTCATCCTCATTTTGTCGCTGCTGTTGTTCTTCATTTTGAGGCTGTTGCTGTTGCTGCTCAGACTGTTCTTTCTGCTGTTCTTGAGGCTGTTGCTCTTGCTCTTGTTTATTTTCCTGTTGGTGTTGCTGTTTTTGCTCCGGCTGTTGTTGCTGTTGTTGCTGTTGTTGCAGCAGTTCCTGCTGTTGTAATGCGCTAAGATCGTGGTTAGCTACCCACTTTTCCTTTACTTCCCCGTGGCCCCAATCAATATCCTCTTTCTTTTCATCACGTGGTATATGAACAGGCTGTTCATTGGTTGGCTCCGTGTCACTCACGTGACTATTTTCATTAACTTTGCCAGAGTCAACAACGGAGCCATCATTCTCATGAACTGCTGGATGGTCTATGACCTCATTCTTGTCGCCATCAGGATCAGAATCATTGATACCACCTGGTTCTTGATCGTCTTGTGGGCTATCAGTGACGTCTTCGGCTACTTTGTTGACGTTTGACCTCTGTTGAACTACTACATCCGCTTCTTCCTGGTTGACCTCCATGTTGACGACAGCACTGTCACCATGGTTTTGGCTAACTGACAACGGAAAGAAAGAAGTCAAGATGTGATTATTAACGAGAAAATACGCTCATATTTTCTACATGGATAACACAAACATTTTATTCTACAGTTGTTCAATAATAGTTTCTGGAAGATATCGTCTCTGCAACAGCTTGATAGTAAAGAGATTTGGCTATTAAAGAGCATACCATCAAGGAAAATTAAATATTTCGGACACATTAAACGACATGAGTGCCTGGAGAAGGTAATTTTAGAGGGATTGGCGCATGGAAGAAGAATGAGAGGAAGACCTAACAGACGTCATTGTTGATTTGAGAATGACTGCTGCTGACGCCGGTCAACTTGCACAGAACAGAGAGTTTTCAGGACTGCTGTCATGAAAGCCAAGTTCCGGAATGGACAAGCTACTTGGTAATAATGATAAATATCCACTATCACTTTTGTGGGTTATCCTACCAATTAACTGTCCATAAATATTTAAATTTCCTGTGGCAACATAAGGTTGCGAGGTATGAACATTAACACAGGCATTAAGGAATACAATCAACTTTCTAATTAAGGTGCTACCGAAAAATTCTTAGAACGTCCTGGACAGAGAAAACAAAGACATACTACAAGACTTGCATATGGTGGAGCATTGGCTCATAAACAATATCACGTCCAGGATAATGAAGTATGTCGGTCACCTTAAACAATACGGTGATTTGTAGAGAACAATGATGGAAGGCATGATGGAGGCAGGGGAAGACTAAGATGAAGGTGGCAGCAGGGCATCAAAGAAACATTGAACATGAGCTGGAAGAGACGGAAGAACTTGCTAGAGACCTTGCAACCTTCAAACACTAACATCTAGTACCATAAGATTTATAGAACGCAGCCTTCAAACACTAACATCTAGTACCATAAGATTTATAGAACGCAGCCTTCAAACACTAACATCTAGTACCATAAGATTTATAGAACGCAGCCTTCAAACATTAACATCTAGTACCATAAGATTTATAGAACGCAGCCTTCAAACTCTAAGAACTGGTACTATAAGATTTATAGAACGCAGCCTTCAAACACTAACATCTAGTACCATAAGATTTATAGAACGCAGCCTTCAAACTCTAAGAACTGGTACTATAAGAACTCTAACACATGAGCGTAATATTCTTCTTCTTCTTCTTTGCGTTCGTTCTTTACGACCAATTTATTCACTCTTTGTGATATGTTTGATCTTTGCCAAGAACGTGTATACGTTGCACATTGGTTTCGTAGACCACTAAACGCATAGACTTCTACACGTTTAGGACACGTGCATCCGATTTTAAACAAACCTCCTCAGTCGCCTCTAACGACATGCATGGCAGGTAACAATGGTTCTATTCTTTACACCCCAAGTTTGGGCCTGGTAACCACTTGGGCGAGCGTAATAGTCTCAGACCTAGCACCGTGATGCCTCTAACTCTACACAGTACTACGAACAGATTTGTTTAATTTGAACTACGAACAGATTTGTTTAATTTGAACTACGAACAGATTTGTTTATTTTGAACTACACACAGATTTGTTTAATTTGAACTACGAACAGAACAAATACAGATGTGTACAACGTGTGTAACAACATCAAAAACACAGACTACACACACGTTTCCAATACTTACAGTTTCCTGCCATTGGTTTTGTGGTCACATAAGTGAAGTATATCAACAGGAGTAGCACATGTAGGTAACCAGACATGTCGTCCAGGGAACTGACATGCACAGCTGTCAATTAGAAATGTTTGCAAATACCTGGAACAGAAGAATAACACCTGTAGAAGGCAGGACATAAATTAATCATTTTTCTGCTGCTGTCATATTCTGGTACCTACTATTATTTACTTATGGAGTCTCTGTGACGTAGAGGTTAGAGGTGCTTGTCTCTCGTGTCAAAGGTAACCAGTTCGCTCCCTCGTGTAGCCATTTAGATATTTTATTTCCAGAGATACCTGATCTTAGTGTAGGTGATGTCGAGTTAATAGTGCTATCGGAGACGGACGATAAAACGTAGGTCTCGAATTCAATTTGAGCACGTAAACGAACCGTTAACATTTCAAAATCCAGAAAAGCAGGCTGGAAAACTGCTGCCCGGACAAAATTCATTAGAAAAAAACATAAAAATAAAATTCCGACAAAAATATCTTCACCATCTTCAAAACGACATCAGTGACACACTGCAGCTGAGATCTTCCTGTGTCAGAAAGAGATCGGAGCACACATGGTTACTCACCAAAGTGCAATGATGATGGTCTTATCTTCCTGTGTCAGAAAGAGATCGGAGCACACATGGTTACTCACCGAAGTGCAATGATGATCTTCCTATCAATCAATCAATTAATCACTAACTATTGTTATTATGTGTTATAAATGTCTGTCTTATATATGTCTGTTTTGTATATCTCTGTCTTGTACATGTCTCTTTTGTATATCTCTGTTTTGTATATCTCTGTTTTGTATATCTCTGTTTTGTATATCTCTGTTTTGTATATCTCTGTCTTGTATATCTCTGTCTTGTATATCTCTGTCTTGTATATCGCTGTCTTGTACATCGATGTCTTGTATATCTCTGTTTCGTAATCTCTGTCTTGTATATCTCTGTCTTGTAATGTCTGCCTCTTAATGTCTGTCTTGTAATGTACGTCTTGTATATCTCTGTATTGTAATATGTGTCTTGTAATATCTGTCTTGTAATGTCTGTCTTGTAACGTCTGTCTTGTATATCTCCGTCTTGTACATATGAAGAATACTTCATTGATTAATGTCTACAATATTGTGTTTCCTATTCACTGTTTCAATAAAATAACTCGATTATCTAATTTGATTTTAAATCAATATTTGATTCGATTTATCGTATTGACCCTTCAGAAAGATCAACTTTCAACTCCAGTTACAGCAAATGGTACATGTCTAATCTAACAGATGTCGAGTGAATGAATGTTTGTCTCTGGTCAGGTCTGACAGAAAACGCACACGCAAAGCCAACAGTAAAGAAAGAACAGAATATACTCAACTTTAGTTGCTAATGAAACAAAGAATGAATATATAAAAACTAGAATTAACAGGGAAACATGGAAAGAATATCGAAAAACTATAATTAACAACAAAACATACAAAGAATATAGAAAACCAGATTTAACAGCGAAACATGGAAAGAATATAGAAAACTAGAATTAGCAATGAAACATGGAAAGAATATAGAAAACTAGAATTAACAAGTGTTTACGTAGAATAGAGGGACTGAGACGTTATGATAAGATTACAAACAATAAACTCAGAGAAAGAACAAAGCATATACCAGTAGAGACAGCTAAGAAGAGATACTGCGGTGGATAGGACACACATTGAGAAGACTGACTGAAGCATTGCAAAACAGGCACTGTTTTGGAACTCATGGAAAGAGAAAAGGGAAGACATAAAATACCTGAAACAGAGATATGGAGACTTATACTAAAGGATAGGCAAGATGTGAACAGAATTGGAAAGGATGGAAAGAGAGAGGAAGAGCTGGAAGAAGTTTGTTGAAGACATGTGCTCCATTGGGAGTTAAAAGAGAGGAAGAGCTGGAAGAAGTTTGTTGAAGACCTGTGCTCCCTTGGGAGTTGAAAGGTAAAGAAGAAGAAGAATTAACACGAAACAAAGAAAGAATATATAAAACTAGAATTAACAACGAAACATTTAAAGAATATATAAAACTAGAATTAACAACGAAACATTTAAAGAATATATAAAACTAGAATTAACAACGAAACATTTAAAGAATATATAAAACTAGAATTAACAACGAAACATGTAAAGAATATATAAAACTAGAATTAACAACGAAACATTTAAAGAATATATAAAACTAGAATTAACAACGAAACATTTAAAGAATATATAAAACTAGAATTAACAACGAAACATTTAAAGAATATAAAAAAACTAAAATTAACAACGAAACATTTAAAGAATATATAAAACTAGAATTAACAACGAAACATTTAAAGAATATATAAAACTAGAATTAACAACGAAACATTAAAAAAAATATATAAAACTAGAATTAACTACGAAACATTTAAAGAATATATAAAACTAGAATTAACAACGAAACGTTTAAAGAATATAAAAACTAAAATTAACAAAGAGACAATGAACAATTTAGTGAACTAAAAAGTTAATATAAAATTGATAAAGATATCTTACCAGCGCCCAGCCTCTAGAAAGGGAAACAAGCTGAAAACATGATATGTAACATACAATTTAATATGTTAATTGCTCACCAGGTGAAATATATCCCACTGAAGAATGTTTGTATTCTCTAACGAAATATATGAGAAGATTTCAGGACGTAAGAAAGAAATGAAAGTTGGGATATGACAAGAGAACACGTTTAACAAGTCAGATCGATTTATTGAAATCACCAATATTTAAATGTAGCACGCAGTTTGCTGTTGTGTCAGACCTGGTGACGTGGTAGCGTCTCACAACTACAGTCATATGTACCAACATCTGTCGGCCATTGATCTTTTTTCTTAATCTTCATCGAACTTGGAAACATATTTTAATCTATTCTGAAAACTGACGAATATATCTGTGTGTGTGTGTGTATGTGTGTATGTCCAGAATTTTCTGTTTAAAAAATATTAATTATATATTTGCTCTAGAGAATCGTTTTATATCTTCATATGGTACCTTGCGACCACATGGACTCCACGCACTACATATATATGCTTCTTAGTACATTCTCTTCTCATGCTCCATATTATATATGTGTATATGTTAAATATATATATATATATATCTGATTCTTATTGTTCATCTTCTATTTTCCACTTCTACTTTTTTGCATTTATTTCGTTATTCGTTTTTTTTGTTACGGATTTTCATTTTAGAGCCGTTAGGAATTTATTGTCTGAGTCTTTATGTTCTGTGAGTGTAAGAAGTGAAGAAATTCACTTCTGTTGTATCATTTGCTTGATAAAGGCCTTTTGGTCGAAACGTTTTCTGTGTATTGTTATTGTTTTTGTATTGTGTAAGATTACAGTACTTTGTTTTTACGTGTTTCACCATTGCTACTTAGTTTTACCTGCAGTCTTCCCTTATATCGAAATTAAATATTCGATTATTAACCAAGTCATTGAATATTTCTTATTTAGAATAGAGGTACGGTTAACCAGGGCTCACCTGGAGATGGGAGCTGGAAACGGGGTGCGGTAGGATCGGGAGAGAGTGGAGAGATCTGGAAAGGATGACCTTGGATTGGAGGTATTGGAAAATCTTGGTTGGGGACCTATGCTTCCTAGGGTAAGGGGTGAAGAAGAAGAAGCAGCTTTATTTTTAGATCAATATTTTGGACCATGGTAGAACAATTCTCAGTTAATAACCATTAAGTAGCTTGTCCCATCCGGAACTTGACTCCCATGACAGCAGTCTCTGGGGTCAAAGGCGCATAGGGACAACGCCACGTCAGGATTAGTGAAGCTGGCACTAATCAAGACCCTGTGCCCTACCTCCACGCGGTGACCTTGGTAACAGACTTTGGTTCCGGTCTGGCTAAGGGAGCAGGGATCGATGGAGAGCTACAGGTAGTGATAGTAGTGCAAACACGGAAAATAAATGCAGGTCCAAATCTACGAACATTGCATGCATCTCTGGCCGATGTCCGATAAATTTGCCTAAGTTGCCGAAAAGTAAGAAACAGCAGTGTAGGAGTCATCTGTGAACGAATGCTAACTCACCCGGAGTGAATGACATTACCAAAATTGAAGCAATGAGAGGTGCATCCGGAGTGGAAACGTGGGGCGAAACTCGGAGTCCTGAGCCCGGGTCGAGCCATGGGACATGGCAGTCTCGAGTCACGGTAAATGTGAGCGCGGTAAGAAATCCGATAAACACGGTGGGGCAGGCACCACAGTGGAGCGAACACTCATACGGACGATTACACAGGTGAGCCCAAAGGCGGGCAAAACACTGTAACGAATCGTGTCGACACATGGGAAGATTGCGGTAAACTCCGTATAAGAGGCCAAGCGCAGAAAAATCTATTGAAAGTTGACTGAGCGCAAATCCTAAAGTTGCGTTTTAGTGGCTAACACAACAGCCCTCCTTGGGACAACCGGGCGGGGTACTATTGCATAAACAACTAACATCCCCGGAAGAACTGACGGGGTGATGTTGATAGCGCAAAATTTCAATTGCGTTGATAGCGCGATTGAAACGACCTCTAGACTCTAGAATATATGTGCGCAGCGCCAGTCCAGTGTTTCCTGGGGAAAGGGAAAATGCAGAGCAAAACCTTGCACATTGCCAATTAACGACACGTGCCCACGACGAAGCGGCTGAGAATACTCCTACTCAGGAACAAACTCACCGAGGATAGAAAAGTAATGCCGATAATGCAAAGGTTTGACTGGTATAAACTCTAACATCGACTAAGGACAATAATTTCCGGACGCCGATCATCCTACAACAGCAAAAGATGACGTCCGAACACAATGGCTCAGATCATACAAAGGCTTCCGCAAAAAGATGATCGTAAAGGTGTAGATCCAAGCCTGGATCGTTCTAGGCTAACTACCTAGTAAATAAACAGCTGGCTGAATTCAGATGGGCGGGCCTAGTCACCATAGGCGCATAATCGCACAACGTAAACTACGATCTTGAAAAGATCAATTATAAATCACAATCAGAATGATAAAATTGGTCGCAAAGAACGATCGAGGAAGAAGAAGAACTCTATTCTGAGCAAGCTGACCGGCGTCAGCAGCAGTCATTCTCAGATCGTCAATGACATCTTGCTCCCATCGTCTTCTAGGTCTTCCTCTTAATCTTCTTCCAGGCACCTCAGTTAATTAATACATTAGTGATATCTTCGAAACATTTGTCAGATTTCAGATTTGTCAGCTCGTATGTTATAAAGTGTCCGGTCAAACAGACATCTATATACTGTCTTATAATAATGATAAGAAGGGGGACGAATTAGTGTAGTACATAGAGCTTTCGTTTATCGCTTCAGACACAAGAAGGTTGTGGATTGAGTCCCACACACGACGTTCCGCACATTAGGAAAGAATTGAACCTCCCTCCTCCTGCACACTTGGAACTAGACTTTTAGAGTGACAGACATTTCGAACTGTAAAGTCTGAGAAGGCTACGCGACATTTATAACAAATAATATCCAGAACTGTCATAACTAAGCTCACGAGACACCATATTAATATAGTTATGTGTACCACAGTGGGATAGGAGGGGGAAAGCAACACGATATGTATTATTAAACTTACGAGTAGCAGAAAACATAATAAAAGATTTTGCGACATGTGGGGAGGGGGCAGTGAACTGACTGTCAATTTATGAACATCAGATTAAGCCACTAACTACAATGTAAAAAGCGGGCAAGCAATGGAGAAGGTTGATATTATAAATGCCCTAAGGGGAGAGGCTTGTAAATGATTCAAGTAATAGTAACGAATCTACAACACTAACCACACTGCACGAATTCCAAGCCAAACGTGGTGTAGCTAGACAAGAATATTATACTGGTAGCTAAAGAATAATAGTAAACCAACAAAGAACCGGTGTTATTAGTTGTCAAACGCTGAGAGACATACTGAGGAGGAGATCGGAGCACGTATGGACACATTGGTTCGATGTGCAGTGATGTTGAATCGACGACTAAACTAAATTAAACAAAGACCGGTGTCATTAGTTGCCACATGCTGAGAGACATACTGAGGAAGAGATTGGAGCCTTTTTGGACTAAATGGTTCCATGTGCAGTAATGATGATCCGACCGACTAAACTAAACTAAACTTTCATGTTTTTCTCACCTTTCCTTTCGTTAATCCTGTTTTGTCACACAACGTCATGATACGAGGATTTTATTAATATTAACTTGAATGATAAATACTATACATATAAATACTATACTATACTAGAAATTACATCCGATACATTCATATAAATATATATATTAGAAAACTGATAAAATTAAACAAACTATTCTCCTTTTTCTGATGTATTTAAAAAAAAAAATCAGTAGTCAAATTCTAACCTGTCAAGTTCGGCTTATTGTAATGGGACTGAACCGATTGTTTCATACACGTTCTATTTAATGAGTTATTTCCCTTAAAGTAACCATATTCCAGTAATGCTTTAAATATAAAGAGTTCTGTCTAGCAGTTTTATATGTTAGCGTGCATCTGATGGCTGGCTGTGGGGCGCCTGTGGCTACCGCAGTAATACTAATAATAATCATAAAGTCATATTAATAACAATAATAACAGTTTCATTTTCAGTTTGAAATATCTTCACTACAATTCGTACATGTCCGAAGGTGCTCCGATCTCCTTCGCAATAACTCCAACAGTGACCAACAATATTGGCTCGATGTTGATTGATGAACCTACTCAAATATACATGTTGTGCTGTTATTTACTAGCAACTTCAATCTTCAATCCCAGCTCTTGCAATCTAGTAGTTGACTTGGATTGCTTTAGATGAAATTCCATTTTGCTGCCACACTCTATGAGAGCGTTCAGTATAACATCTCTATCTATTGACTTGCCACCCGATATGGTGGCAGAATCCGACAGTCTGTGTCTCTGCACTATTCTCTCTCTCTCTCTGCACCACTCTCTCTATCACTCGCTTTCTAATAACTACGCTCTCTGCACCACTCTCTCTACCACTCGCTTTCTAATAACAACTTTCTCTCTCTGTACATTTTTCTCTCTCAGCACCACTCTCTCTATCACTCGCTTTCTAATAACAACTTTCTCTCTGTACATTTTTCTCTCTCAGCACCACTCTCTTACCCTCGCTTTCTAATAACTACGCTTTACCCTCTCTTACCACTCTTTCTATACACAACTTCTCTCTCTGTACATTTTTCTCTCTCAGCACCACTCTCTCTACCACTCGCTTTCTAATAACAACTTTCCTCTCTGTACATTTTCTCTCTCAGCACCACTCTCTCTACCACTCGCTTTCTAATAACAACTTTCTCTCTCTGTACATTTTTCTCCTCAGCACCACTCTCTCTACACTCGCTTTCTAATAACAACTTTCTCTCTGTACATTTTCTCTCTCAGCACCACTCTCTCTACCACTCGCTTTCTAATAACAACTTTCTCTCTCTGTACATTTTCTCTCTCAGCACCACTCTCTCTACTCGCTTTCTAATAACTACGCTCTCTGACCACTCTCCTACCTCGCTTTCTAATAACAACTTTCTCTCTCTGTACATTTTCTCTCTCAGCACCACTCTCTCTACCACTCCTTTCTAATAACAACTTTCTCTCTCAGCACCACTCTCTACCACTCCTCTATCACTTTCTCTCTGTACATTTTCTCTGACCACTCTCTCTACCACTCCTTTCTAATAACTACTTCTCTCTGCATTCTCTCTAGCACCATTCTCTACCACTCGCTTTCTAATAACTCGCCCCTGTACCACTCTCTCTACCACTCACTTTCTAATAAGCACTCTCGTGTACAGTGAAAATATGTACCAGATTTTTCCCTTGGTTTAATTTAGTCACAAGCTCCAACCAGACTTGTACGTACAATAACAGACCAGATATATTAGAAAGGGGGTTGTTCGGTCAATATGTTGAACTTTTGCCATGTTTGTTTTCTTTCCCATGCAGCCAAGTTTAGGTTAATTATATTCTTTTTTTTAGAAACGCTTATGTGATTGTCCCGCCAGAATATCAATTCCACTGAGTTTTTCCAACCTGCAACTAGTAGATTAAACAAATATAATGAAGAAACCTATGCCAAGTAATGCAGATATCACATGGAATCTAAAATGATAAAAATAACAGAGCAGTTCACCTATTTAGGTAACAATTTTGATTGCACAGGAAATGTTAAAAAGAAATTATGATACGAATTGGCAAAGCAACATCAGTTTTAAAAGTCTAAATAAAATATGGAACTGCAAGTTATATAGTATTAAAACTAAATTACGAATTTTCAATTCAAATGTTGTATCAATCCTAACATATGCTAGCGAGAGTTGGAAAATGACTAAAGATATAGAAAGCAAGTTGAATGATTTGAAAATAGATGTCTGCGAAAAATAATGAATATAAAATGGAACGAATTTAGAAGAAGTGATGAAATCAGAGACATGTCTAGTCAACCACTAGTGACAACTGTTATAAGAAAGAGAAGATGGAGATAAGTTGGACACACCTTGAGGAGAAATGATCAACGAATATCAAAGCAGGCATTGAAGTGGGATGCAAAGGGTTCAAGAAAGAGAGGTCGACCTAAAGAGACCCTGAAACGAACTTTGCTGAGAGAGGCAGGAAATATCGGTCTCAGTTCCATAGAGGAGATTGAGCGAGTTGCCCAGGATAGAGCGGTATGGATAAATTACTTGCAGGCCTATGTAACGTATAACTGTACGAGAGGAATTATTATTATTATTAACTAGTAGATTCGACCTTGGGAGTTTTTAGAGGACAATGACCGATTGTAAACAAAGACAAATACCATATGATAAATAGAATGCATTTTTTGGTAATTGAACATTCATTGAGACAGATCAGATCAGAGAGGTACCCAGGAGTGTGAGGGTAGTTGATTCAGGGACAGATCATTTAGGACATTCATTCACACACTTCAGAGAGACACACCAGGACAGTCAGTGAGGGTAGTCTGAGACAGTTAGGACATCGACTAGTCAAGGAGTGTAGTCTAGAATAAGAGACACACTCAGTTAATATTCGCCAGCAGACAGAATAGAAGAGATACACAGAATAGCTAAAGTATAGAGCTGATTTAGACCAGAACAACAACAGAGACAGAGCGTCGCCTGAGTTATAGTTCAGTCAGACTCACAGAGGCATGTTTCAATCAGTCTGTCCAAAAAAAATCAGACTCATCTACTTACTTCGAGAGTTCAGACTGAATATAAGTACATTAGTCAAACTATTCTACGCAGACGAGCAGTTGCTATCGAACCCATACATATTTACTTTTGTGGGTTTAGGTTCGTGATGACTACAAGATATTCTACGTGTACCACCCCTAGAACAAACACTGACATTCTCATCATCATCATCGAAAGCATTATCCTTTATAGAGACGTTGCTCTCTTGAACCATAAATTACTTGTTTTGTCAGTTCAGCTTCGTCGATGGTCATGTTCATGGATTTCTTTAATATCTTGTACAAATTTCTTCTTGAGTTTGCGCTCTGGTCTAGGACCCTGCCTTCTAGATTTTCTTTCAGGCCATCGTGACGCTTGATGCCAAAGATGTAATTTTCTGTATAGTATGTTGTTTATCAGCCAAATCTCTTTAACATTTAGTTCTTTCAGGGCATCAGTGTTCTTTCTCTTTTTTCTGTCCATGGTATTCG
Organism: Arion vulgaris; assembly: GCA_020796225.1. NCBI lineage: Eukaryota > Metazoa > Mollusca > Gastropoda > Stylommatophora > Arionidae > Arion > Arion vulgaris. Next base: position 45,547,462 of record CM036760.1, on the reverse strand, counting down.
TAGGATCTTTCTGTATTTAGTTTCGAAGGACTGGATTCATTAATTGTTAAAGTCCGATTCCACCAAATTAGCCACTGGAAAATTCTAACAGGAGAAATATTTAGGAGAAAGAACATTTTTACTAGAGAAAAATGGTAAGTGAAAAGAATGTATGTTATGGATGAATTTTGATGTTGTATAAGCATATCAGATAAATGATATGTTTATAATTTTTGTTCTTTCTATTTGTGAAAAATAAACAAAATGTAATCTCGTATGAGATATATCCTTCGGTATGATAGTTGAATGTTCAGATTGATAGGACGCTGAGATAATAGGATACAGGGTTACAAGTTGATACAGTGACCGAGGATACAAGAATAACTAAGGATATAAAGGAAAGGTAGTATAGATACGATAATCTATTACAGTTTTGTTTTGCCAGTGACAAAAAGATAGTATAAGTGTAGTAGCGAAATAATCTACTACATCTGTGCCACTCTCTCTGCACCACTCCCTATCGCTGCACCACTCTCTATCTCTGTACCACTCTCTATCTTTGCTCTACTCTCTCTCTGCATCACTCTCTGCACCGCTCTCTTTTCTGCACCACTTTTCTCTCTCTCTGCACCACTTTCTTTCTCTGCACCACTCTATTTTTCTGCTCCACTCTCTCTCTCTATGCACCTCTCTCTCTGCAACTCTCTTTCTCTCTGCACCCTCTTCTCTCTTTCTCTGCACCACTCTCTTTTCTGCACCACTTCTCTCTCTCTGCACCTCTCTCTTACCTCTCTTCTCTGCACCACTCTCTCTCTCTGCACCTCTCTCTCTCTGCAACTCTCTTTCTCTCTGCACCTCTCTCTCTCTGCACCACTCTCTTTCTCTGCACCTCTCTCTGCACCACTCTCTTTCTCTGCACCACTCTCTCCACCGCCCTCTCTCCTCTGAACTTCTTTCTCTTTTCTCTCTTTCTTTCTGCAGCACCCTCCTGTCATTAATGAGCTGTTCAGTACTGAAAATCCAATTACTCCAGTTAATTTGTGAATCTTACACATGTCCCTCATTATTAAATGGCTTTGGCTTTGTGATGAGATAGGACGAGTGGGAGGAGAATGAGAGTAAAAAATGGATGATTCTGGTTACAATGTTAAGTTGTAACAGTCTGGTAATCCAATTATTCAACTTGTGTGGTTCCTCATAACCTGACATCATTTATATGTCATTCTTCTTTGTTCAATAATTTCCATCCTAAAGATATTTGTCAGAATTGTAACAGTAAACTAGTTTTTGAAATCCCTAAGGATTACATTTTCTATTAGTAGTAAATATTCTGCCAGTGTTGTCGTCATGACTTAGACAAATTATTGTATTTATTAGAACAAGATTTTAAATACACAACTCCGTCTTGTATCTTCGCTAAACTTCGCTTAACTTTGTTAAACCTCGCTAAACATAACTACACTTTGCAAAACGTTGTTAATTTTTTCTAAACTTCACACACCTCGCTAAACTGTTTCAGGGAGGTCATATATCTAACGAAATTGTTCTATTTTTGTTTGCTCAAGCAGAACTCTCTCCCTCTTTCTCTCTCTCTCCCTCTCTCTCTCTCTCTCTCCCAACATATACAATTTTGTTTAAATCAAATTTATTAGTAAATCACAGTTGAAACTTAGTTGCGAAAGACATAAATGCCATATGTCATCATGAACTTCACATGATTCAAACACGAAGTATATTTACGGAGTAAACATGTGACGAAATCTCGACCTGATTTGATCACAACCTGACGTAATATTGTTTAGATTGTCTAAATTTTGAGAGAAAGTAATTTGCCTGAAAGACACCCTTAAATAAAAGAGTTTAGTTTGGCAGTTATGATGTACAGGTTTGTACAGGTCCAGAATCTGGGTACGGTAAGATGATTATCTCATTCTTCTGTTATTGTTGTTATAGAATATCAAGTTTGGCATGTGTATAAAGTGGTAGAAGACGCATGATTGTATCCGGACATATAGTTAGAGATTAGCGGAACTAAGCTGTCGTCTGGAGCCGATTGTTGACAAGATTATTGTAGAGATCTGGTGGTATGAGGAAGTGACTTAACTCAGATTATAGATGTCAGTACATGAGATGGAGACGGAGTAGATTATAGAAGGTTTGTTTATGTGTGCTCTTAGGCAGACGGATGATAGAGAAAAATGGTAAAACATAATACTCTGTGATATGTAGTGAGTACTTAACTAGATTTTTGATGTAGTTTACATGAGATGGAGACAGTGATTATTGTAGAAGCAGTGATGTTATGTTGTGCTCTTAGCAGCTGATGATAGAGAAATGATGTATTGTAAAACATTGATGTTTGTTGATTTTGTGATGTTATGTTGTAGTTATGTAACATTGATGTTATATTGTAGTTATGTAACATTGATGTTATGTGTAGTTATGTAGCAGTGATGTAATGTTGTAGTTATGTAACAGTTTATGTTATGTTGTAGTTATGTAACAGTGATGTTATGTTGTAGTTATGTAACATTGATGTTATGTTGTAGTTATGTAACAGTGATGTTATGTTGTAGTTATGTAGCAGTGATGTAATGTTGCAACTATGTAACAGTGATGGTGTGTTGTAGCTATGTAACATCGATGTTATATAATCGTTATGTAACATTCATGTTGTAGTTATGTAACATTTGTTAAAATTGTAGTTATGTAACACTTATTTCTTTCGTTATATTTGTTAGTAAACAATTGAAATATGAAACAGTCAATTATATTGAAATAAATCGAGGGGTATGCGAGATAGAGGAAGACAGAGAAAGATAATATTAGACAGCCTGACTTCATGGCACGGAAGAGCGTCAACATCTGAGATGATAGTAAATACCAGGGATAGAGATTTGTGAAGATCAATGATCGTCTACGCCAGCAGGCACGGCCCCCGATGATGACGATGATAATGATGATAATGATGATGAGGAACTTAAGTCTATTCTATTATAGAGAAGGTTTTTACAACTTGGAACAAATATCCTATTAAAACTATGTAGCAATGGCGAAACACGTAAAACCAAAGTACTGTTGTTTTACAAAGTACAAAAACAATAGAAAGCGACGTTTCGACTAAATGATCTTTATCAAGCAAAGGATACAGATGGATATTATTTTGTATTTTGTAAAATTACAGTACTTTGTTTTCACATGTTTCGCATTGTTATATAGTTAGACTCATGAAGTGAGTCTAACTATATAGTTGTCTTCAGGAAATATAAGATAATATTATTTGTCATTGTACTGCAACTATTTGTCGTATTGTTCTCTAGTTTAAACATAGTAGTTACATTTGTTGTGTATTTATATTTCACATTGTTGGGCTGTATATGTTATGCCTGTCGTCCAAGAAGTCTGAATTTTTTTCGGTTGTTTTTTTCCATCTTTTGCTTGATAAAGGCCTTGTGGTCGAAACGTCGCTGAGCACATCCTGCAGTCATGTCCATCATACATACACCAACGAAATGAAACATGGCCTCATGAACAAAGTTTACAGAGCTATGGGGAAGCTATGGGGAACTCTCGAAGAACTCCAACTGACATGCAGATTCATAGAGGCAACACATCTCATGGTTTAGACGAGCATATGAAACCGAACGCAAAGAAGAAGAAGAAGAAGAATTTATAAAACAACAGTACTTTGTTTTTACGTGTTTCAACAAACGGACAACGGAATTAGGGAATAATTTACTGGACTGGGAGACGGGGAGGGGTGAGAGATTTAGAGATGTGAAACTGGAGGCTGGAACTGATACATAGGATGTTCTCTCTGCCCTCTGCGCTCTCTTTGCCTCCATATTTGATGGAGTATTTCTTCTTTCTTTTGATCCACCCTCAGTCCCCCCTCGCCTGTCTTTGGCCAACCGCTTCGAATTTTCTTTGTCCATGCCGCATGAAATTAGATAACGCTTGCTTGCAGGTGTCAATGAAATTGGGAAATGGCTTGCCTAGGGAGATTGACTCCCCTAGGTCAGGTGTATTTATTAAATATTTTTTAAAACTGTCCTGTTGGCAGTAAACCGACAACAATATATCACCGATATAGTAGTAAAAAAAACACCATAATTAAAAACGCTAAATTTTTGAAGTTGTATATCGTAAGCCAAAACAGAAAACAGCACAGAAAGAAAAAAACCATTCTGGCAAGACTAGTACAACAGACAACATCAATAGATTATCGACTGATGTTAAGGTAGTTTAAATCATCTCATCTGTAGCTTGACAACGTACATAATAATAAATTAAATGTGTATGGTTGTTGTTGCAGACACAGTTAATTAAGAATATATATTATTTTTATGTGTATGTCTGTGTGTGTATGTGTGTGTGTGCGTGTGTGGGTGGGTGGGTGGGTGGGTGGGTGTGTGTGGGTGTGTGTGTGTTGTTTTGCCTATCTTGCAGTTTTATTGTTTATTTAACGTCAGTGTTTAGTTTGATTTATGTTTTTTTTCCTTCTTCCTCTTCTTCTTCTTCTTACGCTACACAACGACCACCTTTTAACCGCTCTGTGTGTTTTTGTATGTGATCTGAGACTAAGAGCGATTGTAGGAAAGCACGTCCGATTTCTGCGATTTCTCCGTTTTATGTTAGGATGTACACTCACATTTTTGAGACGCCAATCTGAACGATGACTCATCCCCGTTTCCTCCCTCCTCCCTCCTCCCCATCCCTCCAAAAAAAGTTGCAAAATAAAAGTTATAGAGAAATTTATATTTTTATATATTACATTTATATTCTACAGACTGAAAGGATCAAAAGGATGCCTCACCATCCACTACATGAAAAAATGGCGGCTAGAACAAAGAACAGACTAAAGCGTACAAGTCTAAACCCACAAAACAAAAGAAATAGGAAAGTCATACTTGGAACTACTAAATCATAATTCCATACCTGAAGAATTACTTTTGATCAATTGGAACCAGACTCAGTAGCACTAAACCTTTCAACCTCCATCCCTAAATTGTTAAGCAAAGATGCCGAGCATAATCTAGTGAAGAAAGCAACTACAATGGAACATCTCCATTACATGTTTCCAGAAGACAGCTAGATAAGAATTTACACAGATGGATCGGCAATGGAGGCAACCATGAATGGTGTAGCAGGAGTGTACATTAGCAGAGGGCACCCAGATGCTACTACTGTGTCTCTAGCGGTCCCTACTGGAAGAATATGTTCCAACTACAAAGCAGAACTCTTAACCCTTCTGATGGCAGCACAGCACATGAATAAGCTGCAAACACCAAGATGGTATTTCTCACAGACTCACTGTCAGCTATACAAGCCCTGGAAGGCTAAATCCGCTGACAGCACAGTACAAAAAGAGAACTTGCTCAGCTTTCAGAAAAGGCAGAAATTCACTTGCAGTGGATTCCATCTCACTGTGGCATTGCAGGCAATGAGAGTGCCGATGTCTTAGCTAAGGAGGGCAGTGTCAAAGAGCAAATTTACCAACCTCTGTCTTTTCAAGAGGTCAAACCCTCATACAGAGAAAATCTGCAGTAGACTAGAAGACAAACACTGGATATGATTATGGAAAATACTACCTCAAAGACCTAAGCAGAACAGACCAGGTCATTATATTTCGACTACGCACAGGACACTGTGCAAACACTCAACAAACACTTATATAGACTAGGAATAAGTCAAACAGCTCTCTGCCAGTGTCAGCAGGCAGAACATACACCAGAGCATATCCTGCAAGACTGTCCTCTCCTGTGTGAGCTGAGAAGCAACACGTGGCTACACCCAGTCGACATGAAAACTAAGCTTTGTGGAAACCTGACAGACCTGAAGCTGACTGCCCAGTTTGTGGTAAACAGTAAATTAAGCGCAGGACCAGAGATCGCTGAAGAAGAAGATATATTACATGGTCTTTTTCGTCTTTGATTGTTTGATTGATAGGTCCATCATCATTGCACTTCGGTGAGTAACCATGTGTGCTCTAATCTCTTTCTTACACCGGGCGATCTCAGCAGCAGTGCACGAACTCCGTAGCACCGGTGAGGGTCCCTGATGTAATTTTAAAGATGGGGAAGATATTTATGTAGGAACTGTATTTTTAATCTTATCTGAAGAATTTTGCAAAGGCAGCGGTTTTCCAGCCTGCTCTTCTCGATTTTGAGCAGCCAAGGGTTCTTTTATGTGCTCAAATTGAACACGGACCTCGTTTTATCGTCTGTCTCCGATAGGAGTAGGAACTCGATATCACCTTCACTGAGACATGGATCTCTGGAAAAATAATCAGATGACTTCACGAGGGAGCAAACTTGCTATCTTTGGCACGAGAGACTAACACCTAATCTCTTTCATCTTTACAGACGGTCAGTTTGGCAAGTGTCTTACTGTTGACAACTTCTGAGTTTTCGCTTTTCTATCTTGCTTTTCGGTTTATCCTTGTCTTAAAACAAATTAAAACACATCTATTTATATTATTCTTGAAAAACAAGTTAATTTAATCAACGACATTTAAAAGAAAAACTAACGAAATAATTGCAACTGGTTAAATCAACGTGCAACAATTTAACATGTTGTGTTTGCCATAAATAAATGTTGCATTTATTAGATTTAGAGCGAGAAAATCTAGCATATCTTGGCTTCTTTCATCTTAGATTTCTTTTCTTTTTTCCCCCCCCAACATTTCAGAGTAATATATCGACACTTTGATTCGTTTTAATTATATTTTATATAGCGTTCTCATTTTTTACTTGTACTTTTAATTTAAATGTAAGTTTTTGCCCGTTTGGTGCTGGGACCCGCAAGGTAAGCAAAGAATAGTACCACTGCGACCTACAAGGCACGTCGTAAGAGGCGACTAATATAGGACGTAGAGAAGCTAGCCTAGTAAATAAAAAGCATCGTAGAAATCGGATGTGCTAGCCTGCTTGTAGGCGCATAACTGGCACAACGTACATTCGCTCTTAGGCTCAGATCCCATACAAATCGCACATAGTGGTTAACAAGTGGTTAATATGAAGCGTTGGAAGAAGAAAAAGAAGAAGAAATGTAAGCTTGAGCTTCAGATGCGAGGAAAGACACTATTTAGGAAGCGCACACAAGGGTTCGTTCTAGAAATCTCTTCTTATCCTGACGCTGTGAGGCAAAACAGGATTGGAGAAAAGAAAGAGCGAGCTTCAGATTCAGTTTCAGTCTGGAATATCTTCATTACACTTCGGATATGTAAATAGGTGTTCCAATCTCCTTCGGAATATCTCCAACAGCATCCAGTGACTAACTGTACCAGTTTTATGTTGATTGATGAGTATACTCATGTACCTGTTGTGCTGTTCTTTTCTTGTTACTCCAATCTGCAATCCCAGCTCCTGTTACTCCAATCTGCAATCCCAGCTTCTGCTACTCCAATCTGCAATCCCAGCTTCTGCTACTCCAATCTGCAATCCCAGCTTCTGCTACTCCAATCTAAATCCAAGCTCATGCTACTCCAATCTGCAATCCCAGCTCCTACAATCTAGTAGTTATCATAGATTGGTTTAAATGAAAATTTTCTTTGCGGTCACACTCTATGAGGGCGTTCAAGATGTCCATTGGCTGGACCTAGATATGGTGGCAGGGCCAGCCAGCATATCTGCTCTCTCATTTCAAGCTTGAGTTTCAATTTTAAGAGATAGTCTTCTTCGTATTCTTCTTTCCTATTTCGAAAAGGGTAGGCTGGATAGGCACTGCCCGTAACAAAATCATTAGAAAGATTTAAAAAACTATAATTCCTGCAAAATATTTTCACCATCTTCTAAATGACATCAAGGACCCTCACAGGTGCTACGGAGTTCGTGTACTATCGTTGAGATTTTCCTGTGTAAGAAAGAAATCGGATCACATATGGTTACTCTCCAAAGTGCAGTGATGTTGGTCCTACCAATCAATCAATCAATCAATCAATCCATCAATCAATTAATCTTTCAATCATTTAACGAATCAAACAATCAATCATATCTATTTGTTGTCCTCTAGAAGATAGTTAACAATATTATTGAAGATGTCTATAAGCTACATGGCATATCTGCCTGTACACATGTTAGTCTACACTGTAAGCGGTCTATAAGCTACATGGCATATCTGCCTGTACACATGTTAGTCTACACTGTAAGCGGTCTATAAGCTACATGGCATATCTGCCTGTACAAATGTTAGTCTACAGTGTAAGTGGTCTATAAGCTACATGGCATATCTGCCTGTACAAATGTTAGTCTACAGTGTAAGCGGTCTATAAGCTACATGGCATATCTGCCTGTACACATGTTAGTCTACACTGTAAGCGGTCTATAAGCTACATGGCATATCTGCCTGTACAAATGTTAGTCTACAGTGTAAGCGGTCTATAAGCTACATGGCATATCTGCCTGTACAAATGTTAGTCTACAGTGTAAGCGGTCTATAAGCTACATGGCACATCTGCCTGTACAAATGTTAGTCTACAGTGTAAGCGGTCTATAAGCTACATGCGATATCTGCCTGTACAAATGTTAGTCTACAGTGTAAACGGTCTATAAGCTACATGGCATATCTGCCTGTACAAATGTTAGTCTACAGTGTAAGCGGTCTATAAGCTACATGGCACATCTGTCTGTACAAATATTAGTCTACAATGTAAGCGGTCTATAAGCTACATGGCATATCTGCCTGTACAAATGTTAGTCTACAGTGTAAGCGGTCTATAAGCTACATGGCATATCTGCCTGTACAAATATTAGTCTACAGTGTAAGCGGTCTATAAGCTACATGGCATATCTGCCTGTACAAATGTTAGTCTACAGTGTAAGCGGTCTATAAGCTACATGGAAATTCTGTCTGTACAAATAGTCTACAGTGTAAGCGGTCTATAAGCTACATGACACATCTGTCTGTACAAATATTAGTCTACAATGTAAGCGGTCTAAAAGCTACACGGCGTATCTGCTGCACTATGTTAGTCTACAGTGTAAGGGTCTATAACTACATTTCAATCTGCCTGTACAAATGTTAGTCTACAGTCAAACAGGTCTAAAAGCTACATGGCAAATCTGCATGCACTACTGTTAGTCTACAGTTTAAGCGGTGGTCTAAAGATTTTGTTCATCTACATGTCTTTGTAAGCTGTTAGTGTCAGTTAGCTCCAACTACTCCACACTCCGCAACATAAGTGTACAACGCAGCACTCCTAACACTCCACTAGGAAGTGACTAGCACATAGCACTCTCCAACACCTACTAGAGTGAATAGCAGGCAGCACTCCACACTCTCCAATAGAAGTGACTATGCACACCAGCACTCCCTAACACTCCCACTAGAAGTGACTAGCACACACACTCCCAACACTCCTACTAAATGATAGCGCCAGCACTTCCACACACTAGAAGTGAATACGGCCAGCACTACTAAGCTCCTCACTAGAAACGATCTGACAAATCAACACCTTCTTTCTCTCCCATCCCACAATATATCATTGTTATGTCATATGTCAGATGACTGAAGCAATCAACAACCTGCTTTATCTGATACCGTCCTTCTAATCTCCTCTGATAATGTCCTCTTGATAATGTAATTTTGATAATGTCCTCTGATAATGTCCCTGATAATGTCCTCTGATAATGTAATCTTGATAATGCAATCTTGATAATCCTCTTGATAATGTAATCTTGATAATGTTCTCTTCATAATGCAATCTTGATAATGTACTCTTGATAATTTACTCTCTGATAAGTAACTGATAATGTCCTCTTGATAATGTCCTTTTGATAATGTAATCTTGACAATGTACTCTGATAATGTAATCTTGATAATGTAATCTAATAATGCCTCTGATAATGTAATCTTGATAATGTCCCTGATAATGTAACCGATAATGAATCTTGATAATGTACTTGATAATGTAATCTGATAATGCAATCTGATAATGTACTCTTGACAATGTAATCTTGATAATGTAATCCTGATATCGTCCTCTTGACAATGTCCTCTTGATAATGTAATCTTGATAATGTCATCTTGATAATGTAATCTTGATAATGTAATCTTGATAATGTAATCTTGATAATGTCATCTTGACAATGTCCTCTTGATAATGTAATCTTGATAATGTCATCTTGATAATGTAATCTTGATAATGTCATCTTGATAATGTAATCTTGATAATGTAATCTTGATAATGTACTCTTGATAATGTACTCTTGATAATGTCCTCTTGATAATGTAATCTTGATAATGTACTCTTGATAATGTAATCTTGATAATGTAATCTTGATAATGTATCTTGATAATGTCCTCTTGATAATGTAATCTTGTAATGTAATCTTGATAATGTATCTTGATAATGTAATCTTGACAATGTTCTCTTCATAATGCAATCTTGATAATGTACTCTTGATAATGTACTCTTGATAATGTAATCTTGATAATGTATCTTGATAATGTCACTCTTGATAATGTAATCCTTGATAATGTCAATCTTGATAATGTAATCTTGATAATGTACTCTTGATAATGTAATCTTGATAATGTCCTCTTGATAATGTAATCCTGATAATGTAATCTTGATAATGTACTCTTGATAATGTAATCTTGATAATGTACTCTTGATAATGTACTCTTGACAATGTAATCTTGATAATGTAATCCTGTATCGTCCATCTTGATAATGTCCTCTTGATAATGTAATCTTGATAATGTCTCTTGATAATGCTGATAACATCTTGATAATGTAATCTTGATAATGTACTCTTGATAATGTACTCTTGATAATGTCCTCTTGATAATGTCCTCTTGATAATGTAATCTTGATAATGTAATCTTGATAATGTAATCTTGATAATGTAATCTTGATAATGTAGTCTTGATAATGTAATCTTGACAATGTAACCTTGATAATGTAATCTTGATAATGTCCTCTTGATAATGTAATCTTGATAATGTCCTCTTGATAATGTAATCTTGATAATGTCCTGTTGATAATGTAATCTTGATAATGTACTCTTGATAATGTAATCTTGATAATGTAATCTTGATAATGTAATCTTGATAATGTAATCTTGATAATGTAATCTTAATAATGTCCTCATGAAAATGTTCTCTTGTGTTTACATATTTTATGTTTCCACAAACGATGTCTAATGCAATCTTGTTTTTTGTCAAATTCCGACAAAATAGTGTTCCTTACTTTTCTGTTTCTGCTTAGTTTATTATTTCTAGGGATACTCTGTACAAGCTATTATTATTATTATTATTATTATTCAGTATTTAACCTATTTGTTACACCATACTTATTAACGAGTATTGGAACATCTCAGAAACGCATTGAATGTCTGCGAGCCGATGAACATCCGAAAGTAACTTTGAGCACATAGATGAGCGCTGTCGAGGGCGAAATTTGCTTTCAAGTGTCGACGGCGAAATTTGTTTTGAAGTGTCGAGAGCGAAATTTGTTCTCACGTGGTCGATCACTCTATGCTTCGCGATTTTAATTCATTGTCTCCGGCGAAGTAATGACACTTAATTAATCTTTGAAGCAGCGATTGCCTGAATCATTGTCTCTCTGCAATGTAGCGATTATGTGATACACTGTTTCTCTTGCGAATTAGCAACTCCGCAAATTCATCTAAGAAGTAGAGGTTCTCTGAAACATTGTCACTTTGTGAAGTAGCGATTTTGTGATTCAATTTCTCTCAGTGATGTAGTGGCTCTGTGATGTAGCGGCTCTGTGATGTAGCGGCTCTGTGATGTAGCAGTTATGTGATAGGGTGAATTTTTTGTGAGGACAAAGCTATCATTTACAAATATGTTGTACTATAGTTGTGTTTCCGTTGCTAGGTTACATTGCAACTGATTATTGCCAGGTATTTGTTACCTGTGTACTTTTATGAGCTGCCAGGTAAGATATGTAATATAGATAAGGTATGAACTTAACAGACACACGTTAGTTGTCCTTTTATGTGAATGTTTGTCTGTAGTCTCTCTCTCTCTCTCTCTCTGTCTCTCTCTGTGTCTAGTATGAAGACAAGTTGAGAAGACAAAGGGATCAAACATATTTTACAAAATAGTGTACATTAAGTAATCATATCTTCTCCTTCTTCTTTGTGTTCGATCTTTACGACCAATTTTATTCACTCTTTGTGATATGTTTGATCTTTGTCAAGAACGTGTATACGTTGCACATTGGTTTGGTAGGCCCCTAAATGCATAGACTTCTACACCTTTATGACACATGCATCCGTTTTCAGCCAAACCTCCTTAGGCGCCTCTTACGACATGCGTGGCAGGTAACAGTGGTTCTATTCTTTACACCCGAAATTTGGGCCCCGGTAACCACTCGAGCAATCATGTATGCTTAGTGACATTATGCAAGTAGATCTAGAAACTAGTGGTCGCTAGCGGAGCATGGGAGAACAGAACAAGAGGCTGTGTTAACTCTTTGTGGACCAAATGCCATACTAAAGGGCGTTTTATACTCTAAAAACAAATGTGCCCGTGTCCACTAAGAGTTAAACAGAAACATACAATTAGTTTGGACTAGACTTGGTCAACAACGAGAAATGAGTTATGTACCCCTGATTGTATGGTGGACCCTCAAGTGGATGGGAGGTTTATTAACTAAATAATGTACTTGTGGTTAGATCTGGCCAGGTATGGACATGTGTTTTTAGTGGGTCATCTACTTGTCGTTAGATCTGGAGTAGGACAGGTTTTGTTAGTGGGTCATCTACTTGTGGTTAGACTGGCAGGTATGGACAGGTGTTTTGTTAAATGGGCATCTACTTGTCGTTAGATCTCATGAGGTATGTACAAGTGATATGTTAGGACATCTATTTTGCTAGATCTGGTCAGGTAAGGGTTTGTACCTATTGTGGTGACCTTATGGAAGGTTTTTATTAAAGTGGTCATCTACTTGTGGTTAGATCTGGCCAGGTATGGACAGGTGTTTTGTTAGTGGGTCATCTACTTGTCGTTAGATCTGTGAGGTATGGACAAGTGATATGTTAGTGTGTCATCTACTTGTGGTTAGATCTGGGCAGGTATGGACAGGTGTTTTGTTAGTGGGTCATCTACTTGTGTTAGATCGGAGGTATGGAAAGTGTATGTTAGTGGTCATCTACTTGTGTTAGATCTGGCAGGTATGGACAGGTGTTTTGTTAGTGGGTCATCTACTTGTGGTTAGATCTGGCCAGGTATGGACAGGTGTTTTGTTAGTGGGTCATCTACTTGTCGTTAGATCCGATGAGGTATGGACAAGTGATATGTTAGGTGTGTCATCTACTTGTCGTTAGATCTGGTCAGGTATGGACAGGTGTTTTGTTAGTGGGTCATCTACTTGTGGTTAGATCTGGGCAGGTATGGACAGGTGTTTTGTTAGTGGGTCATCTACTTGTGGTTAGATCTGGGCAGGTATGGACAGGTGTTTTGTTAGTGGGTCATCTACTTGTCGTTAGATCCGATGAGGTATGGACAAGTGATATGTTAGGTGTGTCATCTACTTGTCGTTAGATCTGGTCAGGTATGGAAAGGTCAGTTGTTAGCTAGGTCCTTTATCTGTCGCTAGATCTGGTGAGATATGAGCTGGTGGTATATTAGGTAGGTCATCTACCTGTCGTTGGATCCGGACAGTTATGGACAGGTGGTATTTTCGTCAGGTCATCTACCTGTCATTGGATCCGGATAGGTTTCAATAATATATTTTATTACCAGAGAGGTTAAGTACAGGTCGTAGAAGGTGCCAGATGTAATATTTTTTATTGAAGAGATCATTTACGTGTGTAGTTCACTCCAGGTCTGGGCAGTGAGATTGCTAAAATATAGCATCTACCTGTCACGGGCAAATATATGAAACTTCAATCTATATATATTTAAAACTAAATTCAGAATTTTCAATTCAAGTGTTTTATCAATCCTAACATATGCCAGCGAGAGTTGGAAAATGATTAAAGTTATAGAAAGCAAGTTGAATGTATTTGAAAATAGATGTCTGCGAAAAATAATCGACATAATATGGGACGAATTCAAGGAGAAGTGATAAAGTCAGAGAAATGTCTGATCAGCCACTAGTAGTAACTGTTATAAGAAGAGAAGATGGAGATATGTTGGGCATACTCTGAGAAGAAATATCTGATCAGCCACTAGTAACAACTGTTATAAGAAAGAGAAGATGGAGATATGTTGGGCATACTCTGAGAAGAAATATCTGATCAGCCACTAGTAACAACTGTTATAAGAAAGAGAAGATGGAGATATGTTGGACATACTCTGAGAAGAAATATCTGATCAGCCACTAGTAACAACTGTTATAAGAAGGAGAAGATGGAGATATGTTGGACATACTCTGAGAAGAAATATCTGATCAGCCACTAGTAACAACTGTTATAAGAAAGAGAAGATGGAGATATGTTGGGCATACTCTGAGAAGAAATATCTGATCAGCCACTAGTAACAACTGTTATAAGAAAGAGAAGATGGAGATATGTTGGGCATACTCTGAGAAGAAATGATCAAGGAATCACAAACACAATTTTAACATGAGATGGTTTGGTACGACGTAGGACCTGACATCAAATGTCAACATTAAACTGTCTAGTCTTTGACATTGACTGGTTAGTTCTGGGAAGGACGACTTCATGTACACACTAACATTCTTGTACAACACAACATATATTGACGTGTACACAATAATTTGAATGTTCATTTTTTTCACACACAATATTCTCAATTAAAAAACCATGCAGCAAAAAACATCGTTTGACGTTCTGTCTTTCTCTCTCTCTCTCGCTCTCACTCCCACTCTCTTTATATCTCGCTCTCTCTCGTTCTTTCGCTCTCTTTATATCTAGATCTATTTTTAGCTTTCTCTGACTCGCTCTTTCTGTCTCTCTCGTTCTTTCCCACTGTCACTCTTTCTCTCTCTTGCTCTTTCTATCTCTCTTTCTCTTCTCGTTTTTCTATCTCGCTCTCTATCTATCTCGCTCTCTATCTTTTTCGATCTCTCTCCCTCTCTCGTTCTCCCTCTCTCAGTTCTCTCTATTTCTCTCGTACTCTTTTATTCTTCTCTCTCCCGTATTCTCTCTTTCCCTCGCTCTCTTTTACACTCTCTCTCACTCTCTTTTGCTCTCTCACTCTCTATTTTGATGGAAGAATGAACTAATATCTAAACTAACCTAATTTAGAAAGCGTGTCTCTAGAAAGTCAAGATCAATCTCGTCAAGAAATTGCTCACTTTTTCTGGGATCGAACCTGTTAGATATATCGATACTCACTATCATAATCGCTATTAACTGGGATGCATATAGTATCATATCACATCTAAATTAAGTAATCGACTTCATTGTTTCATTTTGATTACAAATTTGGGATCGATACTCCAACAAATAAAATGTCTACGTGTGAGTACGTTTGCTTGTACATTAAATTCAGGGATTGCCTCCAGAATATATGCAGAAACTCAGAAGATAGTGATCTTCTAATGTGTGTGGTATATCTGTTCTAGTGTATGTGTGGATGGCTTCTACAAGAAGTCTATAATTAGGTGATAATGATGAACGTGGTGCCAGACGACAGCCTGTCAGCAAGTACGTTACAGTTTCAACAGAAGTTGTGAAAATTTGAACCAAATTTGCAATATTAGCTTTGTAATAGTAGTATATCCGGTTCGATCGTTAGATGTGGGTGTGCGTGTGCAGGTCATGTGTGGGTGTACAGGATATCTCAGTGTGTAGGTAATTTGTAGAGATGTGTATGTGTGTGTGTGTGTGTGTAACGAGTAGATTCTTCTTCTTCTTCGCCCGCTATGAGTTCAGGCATAGGCAGGGCGTCCAATAGAGTGCTTATGACTAATTGTTGTGTGAAGTCTTGCTTTCCCTATCATCAGTGTCCCTCGCCATTCAGGCGAGCCATCTCCCACTTCTGAGGTTAACGAGTAGATATGTACACGTCACGTTTCATGTGTGTACGTCAGAAGAACGTAAGTCTGTGTATGTGACATGTGGTTGTGTGTACACCAGGAATACGTAAGTTTGTGACATGTGGTATGTGGATGTGTGTACGCCAGGAGTACATAAGTTTGTGACATGTGGTATGTGGATGTGTACGCCAGAGTACATAAGTTTGTGACATGTGGGTGGTGTATGCCAGAGTACATAAGTTTGTGACATGTGGTATGTGGATGTGTGTACGCCAGGAGTACATAAGTTTGTGACATGTGGGTGTGTGTACGCCAGGAGTACATAAGTTTGTGACATGTGGTATGTGGATGTGTGTACGCCAGGAGTACATAAGTTTGTGAAATGTGGGTGTGTGTACGCCAGGAGTACATAAGTTTGTGACATGTGGTATGTGGGTGTGTGTACGCCAGGAGTACATAAGTTTGTGACATGTGGGTGTGTGTACGCCAGGAGTACATAAGTTTGTGACATGTGGTATGTGGATGTGTGTACGCCAGAGTACATAAGTTTGTGACATGTGGGTGTGTACGCCAGAGTACATAAGTTTGTGACATGTGGTATGTGGATGTGTACGCCAGAGTACATAAGTTTGTGACATGTGGTATGTGGATGTGTGTACGCCAGGAGTACATAAGTTTGTGACATGTGGGTGTGTGTATGCCAGGAGTACATAAGTTTGTGACATGTGGATGTGTGTACGCCAGGAGTACATACGTTTGTGACATGTGGATGTGTGTACGCCAGAGTACATACGTTGTGAAGTGGATGTGTGACGCCAGGAGTACATAAGTTTGTGACATGGATGTGTGTACGCCAGAGTACATAAGTTTGTGACATGTGGATGTGGTACGCCAGAGTACATAAATATGTGACATGTGGATGTGGTACGCTAGAGTACGAGTATTCGCATGCGATATGTGGGTGTGTGAGCGTCAAGAATGTGGAGTGACATTTGGGTCTGCGCGCGTCAAGTTTGTGTGTGCACGTAGCGTGTGGGTGTGTACGTCAAATGTGGGTGTATACGTAGTTTGTGGGTGTGCACGTTAAATGTGGATGTGTGTGCACGCAACATAATAGTTTGTGTGCTTCTCATGTTGATATGTACACGTCACTGATGGGTGTAATTTCGTGACAACAGTAGATACGATTGGGTAATAGTGGTTGAATGTAGGTCACACATGCGTATTGACATGTTTAACACGTAAGCAAATAGTGTGTACAAGATTAGATCATGGCTAGACCATACCGTGATATGTAAGAAATTAGTGATTGAAGAGAAGATCAATCATTCAATCAGCAGAAGATAAATCACTCAATCAGACATTGGGTCGGGAAAGCCTGCATTTAGAGGTCTCTGTGGCGTAGAAGTTAAGTGCTCGTCTCTCGTGCCAAAGGTACCAGGTTCGCTTCCTCGTGGAGCCATTTGTATATTTTTCCAGAGACCCTGATCTTAGTGTAGATGAGATCGAGTTCCTAGTCCTATCGGAGACGGAAGATAAAACATAGGCCCCTGTGTTCAAGTTCAGCACGTAAAAGAACCCGTGGCAGTTTAAAAACGAGAAGAGCAGGCTGGAAAGCAAAATTCATTTGAAAGATATTTTTCAAAATTCCTACAAAAATATCTTCACCATCTTCAAAATTGCACAGTGGACACTGGTGCTACGGAGTTCGTGCACTGCAGCGGAGATCTCCCTGTTTATGAAAGAGATCGGAGCATACATGGTTACTCACCGAAGTGCAATGATGATGATCCTATCAATCAATCAATCAATCAATCAATAATGCCTGCAATGTGAAATAAAATTGACAAGTGATCAAAAATTGTAAGATAAAGTTATGCAAGATTTGACGTTGAAATGTAATGAACAAGTATATACACAAGGATTCTACATATCAGTGTCATTAAGGTCACGTATTGAATATTGCTGTACTCAGAATATGGATCATTGAAAATCTGCACTATTTAGTTACCAAACTGACCAATTTCATTTAGAGTAATTTGAAACAAAATTATATATATATATATACATTTGTTTCGGCAAAGTGGGGCCCTATCTGTACCAGTAACTGTTCCACCAATGTGTGGTTGTACCTGCAGCGATGATTGTTCCAACGGTATTTGGCTACACCTGCAGCAGAGATTGTCCCAGCGGTATGTGACTGTGCCTGCAACAGGAATTCATAAACGGATGTTTACGTAGAATAGAGGACTGAGATGGTATGATAAGATTACAAACGAGGAACTCAGAGAAATAACGAAGCAGATACCAATGGAGAAAGAGCTACGGAAGAGACGCTGGCGATGGATAGGACACACATTGAGAAGACCTACCGGAAACATTGCAAGACAGGCACTGTTTTGGAAACCACAGGGAAAGAGGAGTAGGGAAAGACCTAGACAGACATGGAGAAGAGAGCTGAAGGCTGATATTAAAAGGATAGGTAAAACATGGAAAGAATTAGAAGGGATGGCAGGAGAGAGGAAGAGCTGGAAGAAGTTTGTTGAAAACCTGTGCTCCGTTGGGAGTTGAAAGGTTAAGACGAAGAAGTATCCATAATATGTTGATAACTTTAGTATTATGATATGTGATATATGTTTGTATCATTGACCACATAATGATTAATATTATTTCTAAACTCTCAAGGTTTGACAACAGTGTACCAGGTTTCTCTATATGACTCAGTCTAGCTATATAGCACGCCACTCACCGCAGAAATGACACGTCCCTCGACAGGAGTTAAATTCTAGGGATCTCTTAAACAATGCACTCATTAACCAAAAGATGTGATCTGGATTTGAACCCCCCACCTTCATAATGCAAGACGAACTTGTTAACCCCTTTCGCAACTAAACCTCTAAAATTGATTAGCAAGAGTAAGGACCATGTTCGTTTAAGTGACCACAACCTGGGTCAAGTTATTCTAAGTGACCACAACCTGGGTCAAGTTATTCTAAGTGACCACATCTTTGGTCAAGATATGTCAACTCACCACAACCTGGGTCAAGTTATTCTAAGTGACCACATCTTTGGTCAAGATATGTCAACTCACCACAACCTGGGTCAAGTTATTCTAAGTGACCACAACCTGGGTCAAGTTATTCTAAGTGACCACAACCTGGGTCAAGTTATTCTAAGTGACCACAACCTGGGTCAAGTTATTCTAAGTGACCACATCTTTGGTCAAGATATGTCAACTCACCACAACCTGGGTCAAGTTAGTTTAACTAACCGCATATTGGATCATGTTATTCTAAGTGACCACATCTGTGGTCAAGATATGTGGACTGACCACATGATTGGAGATATTGATTTGAACTGATGGAAGGTATGAAATAAGTTCACTTTGGACCCGTTATTGCTACTGATCATCATCATCAGTATCACCTGTGTTGGGTTAAAGACGAACATCGTCTGCGTATGGCTAAACACCAACATCATATGTTTATGGCTAAACACCAACATTATCTGTGAGTGGCTAATGACGAACATCATCTGTGGGTGGCTAAACACGAACATCATCTGTTTGCTAAATTTTAACAAACATCCAACATTATCTGCAGACGGTATAATGACAGGAAATATCTTAGTTGGCAAACCTTACGAACATCACTTTTTGGGCAATGACGAAAGATACGAACTATGCTGCATGGACTTGGATTGGCGGTTACAATTTGTTAGATATGCATGCCAGCGCTTCGTAGCTCGGCGGAGTTAAGGTCAGAAGTCAGGATTTATTCCTACTATTGTGACAGACTACCCGACGCCTGCGTTATGTAGTGAATCTAGTCAAACCCTAACTCAAATCTAGGTCAGAGTTTCCCGGTCAGTTACCTGGCCAATAGTTATCGGATGCCACGGACTACCACAACTGAATGCGTCATGATTGCTGTTAGAGAACCCAGCGGAGAAGCTCCAAGTCTGCCTTACCTCTTGACCACACCCATCCTTCAAAACAGCCGTCTTCTACTTGTGCATCAGAATTATGGTTCTAACGGTAGTCACGCCTCAATGAACACGACTTTGGACAATACAAATCCCCTGGAGTGGGGTATGATGGGTCTTAGTCTAATCATAGCATGTACCACAGTCGGCAACCTGCTGGTCTGTCTGGCAGTCTTTTGGGAGAAACGTCTGCAGAATATGACCAACTATTTCCTCATGTCTCTGGCCATTGCTGACCTGCTCGTGTCTTTGCTAGTTATGCCCTTGGAATGATTGTGAAATTTTTGTAAGTAAAATTTATCTAAATCTGAACTCTTATAAATCTGATCTAAATCTGAACTCTTGTAAATCTGATCTCTCTCGCGATCCTGGTAAATCTGATCTAAATCTATTCTCTGGTAAATCTTATCTAAATGTTATTTAAATCTTATCTTTGGTAAATGTTATCTTTGGTAACTCTTATCTAAACGTTATCTCAATCTTATCTTTGGTAAATCTTATCTAAACGTTATCTGAATCTTATCTTTGGTAAATCTTATCTTTGGTAACTCTTATCTAAACGTTATCTCAATCTTATCTTTGGTAAATCTTATCTTTGGTAACTCTTATCTAAACGTTATCTGAATCTTATCTTTGGTAAATCTTATCTTTGGTAACTCTTATCTAAACGTTATCTCAATCTTATCTTTGGTAAATCTTATCTTTGGTAACTCTTATCTAAACGTTATCTCAATCTTATCTTTGGTAAATCTTATCTTTGGTAACTCTTATCTAAACGTTATCTCAATCTTATCTTTGGTAAATCTTATCTTATCTAAACGTTATCTCAATCTTATCTTTGGTAAATCTTATCTAAACGTTATCTCAATCTTATCTTTGGTAAATCTTATCTAAACGTTATCTAAATCTTATCTTTGGTAAATGGTATCATGACCATCAAATGAGATAATGCAAGGGATGATGATGATGTTGTTGTATATACCGATGGGTCGGTTGATCATGATGAGAAGTCAGGCTGTGGTTTCCTGGCTAATGCACATGGTAGGGTTGTTGCAGAACGAAGTGGAGCGTACAGGACAACTACTTCTAGTAAGAGGCTGGATGTTGAGGCCGTTACTGCTACCCTACATTGGCTCTCTCGGACTCCATTTATTGGGGTCGTTGTTGTATATGACTCTCAGTCGATGCTTCACAAGATCCAGAAGGGCAGGTTTCGGTATGAGTGGATGCTCTCTATAGAAGTTTGTAACTTCCAGAGGATTATGTGGATGTATTGTCCTGTGCATGCGGGTGTTTACGGTGATAAGATAGCGGATAGGCTTGCAGCAACAGCATCGATTGTTGGGGAGTTGAAGATGGATAAGGGAAATATTCTTCGGTCTCTTCGCGACTGCCTGTTGGATGAGGACACTAAAATAGATGTTGAATCGATACAGCGATTTAAGCAGTTTGGAGTTACCCGTTGTACAAGTCGAACTGGACGTCTGGGGCAGAGTAAGAGGTGTGTTTAATCAGCCAGCCACAGGAACCATCAATATGCATGCTCTTCGATATCTGTTGGGGAGACTGAGCACCTATGGATCTGCCCGGAGTGCAATGACGTCAGTTTAGTAACCAATAACCAATTATCTTTGGTATGTGTTATCTAAATCTTATCTTTGTCAAATGTTACAAAAATCTTATATTTGATCAATCTATATTGTAAATCTAATCTAATTCTTATCTCTAGTACTCTCTCTCTCTCTCTCTCTCTCTCTCTCTCGTGAACGGAGAAATGAACGCGCCGATAGGCTTGCAGAGGCTACTGTATATAGCGGGTGAGAAATGGACCAGGTTTATATTCTACATTCCCAAAGGGAGAGAGGTCATGTACATGATTCAAGTAATAGTGGTGAATCTACAACACTAACCAGACTGCTATAATACCAAGTCAAATGTGGTGTAGCTAGACAAGAACACTATACTGGTAGCTAAAGAAGAATAGTAAACTAACAAAGAACCGGTGTCGTTAGTTGCCACACGCTGAACGCTGAGAGACATACTGAGGAAGAGATCGGAACACTTATGAACAAATTGGTTCGATATGCAGTGCAGTGATGATGATCCGACGACTGAACTAAACTAACATACAGATATCCTTGCTTGTGTCTAGTCTGTGTCTAGTCTGAGTCTAGTCTGTATCTAGTCTGTGTCTAGTCTGTATCTAGTCTGTGTTTAGTCTGTATCTAGTCTGTGTTTAGTCTGTATTTAGTCTGTGTCTAGCCTGTATCTAGTCTGTGTCAAGTCTGTATCTAGTCCGTGTCTAGTCTGTGTCTAGTCTGTATCTAGTCTGTGTCTAGCCTGTATCTAGTCTTTGTCTAGTCTGTGTCTAGTCTGTATCTAGTCTGTGTCTAGTCTGTGTCTAGTCTGTATCTAGTCTTTGTCTAGTCCGTGTCTAGTCTGTATCTAGTCTTTGTCTAGTCCGTGTCTAGTCTGTATCTAGTCTGCGTCTAGTCTGTGTCTAGTCTGTATCTAGTCCGTGTCTAGTCCGTGTCTAGTTACTAAACAAAGGGTGTAAATACTAATTATTATAACGTTAAACTTGTCATTATAATTATTTCCAACTGTTGTTTTCTTCATAATTCTTCATTTTCTTGTATTTTAGCTACCGTATCTAGGAAGTTCATGCTCTAAGAGCGCAACATAATACCATCAAAAAATAGAAATGATATTAAAGATAGAATTAACAACATTATCATGTTAAAGATACCAGTCTCACACCGTCTTTAATGGTTACAGTTTACCGTTTCTCAGATAACAACTATCACGTTGCTACGCAACAGGTGGTGGCGGCTTGTGGTTAATTTTGCAATCACTGGGGAAATGTTCAGATTATAAAATCTATCACACCCACGCAACTCTCTACGCAACTCTCTTCCCAACCCTCGATACAACTCTCTATACAACTTTCTACACAACTTTCTCTTTACAATTCTCTACACAACTCTCTATACAACTCTCTATACAACCCGCTACACAACCCTCT
This sequence comes from Arion vulgaris, assembly GCA_020796225.1. Lineage (NCBI taxonomy): Eukaryota > Metazoa > Mollusca > Gastropoda > Stylommatophora > Arionidae > Arion > Arion vulgaris. The sequence continues at coordinate 45,524,555 of CM036760.1, read as the reverse complement.
ATACAACTCTCTAACAACCCTCTATACAACCCACACAACCTCTATACAACTCTACACAACTCTTTCTCTCTCTGCAATTCTCTCTTAACCCTCTCCACAACCCTCTCCACAACCCTCTCCACAACCCTCTACACAACCCTCTCCACAACTTTCTACACAACCCTCTATACAACTCTCTCCCCAACCCTCTCCACAACTTTCTCTACAACCCTCTACACCACTCTCTACACAACCCTCTATACAACTCTACACAACTCTCTCTCTCTCTCTCTCTACAATCCTCTCCACAACTTTCTACACAACCCTCTCCACAACTTTCTACACAACCCTCTCCACAACTCTTTACATAACCATCTTTTCACCGCTCTACATAGCATTCTCTACAACTCTATCTATAACTCTCCTCACAGCTATCTCCAAGCTATCTCTACAACCCTCTCCATAACCCTCGCCAACCCCTCCCTTGGTTCATTATATTAAAAAAATGTTGTTTCACAGTATCCATAGTATGTGTGCGTTTTTGTGTGTGCGTTTTTATGTGTGCCTGTATGAATGGTATCGGTACAATAACCGTGAACGTCCATAAGTTAAAACAGCAGGGATGGGGAAGGAGGGTGCCTGTCCCCCCTCCCTTCGCTCCTGAAAAAAACTTTGTGATAAAACAGTTTTATTCGAATACCGTGTCTTCTTCATTTCCACGTAGTAAACTTTCAGCTACATTTAAAATAAATGTATTTTACCCCTCCTAGAAAGATTACAGTAGACGCCTATGATAAGGTTATCACCTGACTTATGGTTATCTTTTCTCTTATCATTTATTTTTACTTCAACCAAATTTAAAATATTCTAATATTTATTTCTTCATTTATTTGCACCAACAAGCTTACCTGTTTCGAGAAGTTTCTTCAACAAATGCAGCAACTTCTCTAGTCTTCATTTCAACTTGTTAACTAGTCATCTCACTAAACAATGACTTTGAATCGATTTTGTTAACAGTATAAAGTCGATCTCTCATCAAAACTTGACTTTATATTGATTTTACTAGCAAGTCGATCTTTCTTCAAATCTAAACTTGTTTCGATGACACTGACGTTAGTGATGCGTATACTGACAGTTAAGTAGATTGATGACTAATGAAAGTAGATACTGACAGTTAAGTAGATTGATGACTACTGGAGGTAGATACTGACAGTTAAGTAGATTGATGACTGCTGGAGGTAGATACTGACAGTTAAGTAGATTGATGACTACTGGAGGTAGATACTGACAGTTAAGTAGATTGATGTCTGCTGGAGGTAGATACTGACAGTTAAGTAGATTGATGACTGCTGGAGGTAGATACTGACAGTTAAGTAGATTGATGACTACTGGAGGTAGATACTGACAGTTAAGTAGATTGATGACTACTGGAGGTAGATACTGACAGTTAAGTAGATTGATGACTGCTGGAGGTAGATACTGACAGTTAAGTAGATTGATGACTACTGGAGGTAGAAGATTCTTGTCACAGTCTGAACGTTGACGAACAGTTTATTGGATGTTTTTGTTTTCCTTGTCTGCAACTATTTTCCTTTCTATTCGGGATTCGACTGAGGAAGCTTTTTCGGTTGAGATTGTCTGTCTGTAGAGACGTTATATATGCAATGGATCCTATGTGAACAATTTATGTGTGTACGAGATTGACTGTGAACGTGACGTGTGTGTAGTGTGTGTATGGGGGAAGGGGGTACACCACTTTAGAGGAGACTTAACATCTTTCACCTTCGATATTTCTACAAAATTTTCAACATGGTGTTGTAGGACAAGATAACAAACTCTGAAGTATTGCAATTTGCAAGCATGTCTTCCAACATGAGAACACTCAACAGTAAAGTTTAAGATGGCTAGAGCATGTGAGAAGAGGGAAATAGCCCCATACTCCAACCCCCAACAAATATTGTTCTGTAAACTTTTAGAAGGGAAGAGGCTTCAAGACATACCACTGTACAGATGTAATGATATCTGCAAGGCCTCAATGAAGAACTTTTCTATCGGTCTCAGCAAATGAGAAAAACTAGCTGATAACCGAGTTCTGTGGGGAACAACATTATGCAAAGATGCAGAATCTTTTGAAGAAAACCGTCGGGATGAACTTGAAGACAGGAGAGACAAACACAAACACAGAAGTCATCAAAATAACACACTTGTCAATATTGACCTTCTGTAAGGACGAAAAAGGTTATACATATTAATTATCAGTTATTTGAGAACTATCATCATAGGACTTCCAACATGTACATAGGTGCTCCGATTTCCGTTTCAACAAATCCAACAGCGGCCAAATATGCTGTTCGATGTTGATTAATCACTTTTTTTGGCATATTTGATATATTGTTTTTTTCGGACTGTACCAATATTTCGACAACCATCTCTCTCAGGTTGGTCAGCGAGATGTCATTCACAACCCTGAAACTCCTCTGTCTCTCTCTCGCGATCCCCTCCTCCTTAGACTGATGAACCAAATTTTAAAATGAATTTTGCTGTTGCTTTTAGGATTCCGTCCCTCCGTACAGCTTCTTGTGAAGCTCTGTGTTATCGGGCCAAGTTTCTTTTCTCAGGGCTGCTAACAGCTGGCAGTCTTGCAGTATGTGCTCTGTCGTCATGTCCACCTTTTCAGTGGCACATGCTAGTTGTGCCCATTTTAAATTTGTTAAACATGTGGGCCTGGAGTCTGTTATGGCCGATAAGGAGGTGGAATATGGAAACTTGTTCACTACGGGACAGACCATAGTACCCATCAGTGCTGTTGTATTGTGGGTGGTCTTTCGACCATTTTTTATTGTACTCCCAAGCGTTGGTTGTTCTGGCCTCCTCATAGCTGATCTCGTGATCAGTCTGCGGTAGTCACCATCCTTCTTTTGCTAGCATGTCGGCTAAACTCCTCTGTTCGGAAAGACTCTCTCAATGCGTTAAGAATTTCATTTCAGTCTATTGCAGCTCCCTCTGATATCGCAGCCATATCAGCCAGTCTATCAGCTCGTTCATTACTACTAACTCCTGCGTGTCCAGGGAAGAAAAATGAATATGATTTATCTGATCCATGTCTGTGCCAGTATCACCGTTTCGTTTCAGCATTTCTCGTTCCACTTTATATATATACACATTGATCATATATATATATATATATACATACAAGGGTGTGTGGGTGTGGTGTGTTGAAGGTAGGAAGGAGACTAGTTTTGAAGTAGTGTAGGGGTCTCGTTGGGGTACCTCATGATAGTACGGATAGGGTACGTCTTGGTAGTGCAGGTGGGGTACCTTTTGTTGAGGAGCCTAAGAGCTGAGGGTGGTGGTTAGTTCAGCAGTGACACTGGTCTTTCAATGGTATGGCGTTCTATACCATGGATACATTAGAGCTTGGTAGTCTTGTTTTCGTGGTCTGAGGCTGATTACATGTTGCTATTATATTGTAACTAAAGACCAGTCCATTCTGTTTGACACACACTGACTGCACTTTACAATGTTAAATGTTGACAAACTAGTCGTGAACTAACGGATGCAATAAGGTCTTTAATACATGAGAGTTGAATACAAGGATTACATCACCTGACCGAGAATAGCTTTTGGGTAAAAGAATCGACAGTGACATGGTTCTCACTTAGGCGGCCATCTTGTCTCTACTATGTCTTTTCTAACCTACGTCAATGTCTCGTATTAGAGTTGCTATCTGCTTATAATGAGCAGATGCAGATTTGTGCCAAACTCTACAGTCAACTATATCTACCAACCTATCTATCTAAACTACCTGTCTGGCCTGTAAGCTACCACCTGGGGGAAGACTGGCTAGCTACTACAGTTTCATTGATTTGAATAAAAATGTTGGTTAGATAATGTACTTCTTCTTCGAATGCTCCATATCGAACACGTGTTAACCACTCTGTGTGATTTGTATATGATCTGAGCCTAAGAGCGATTGTACGTTGTCCCAGTTATGCGTCTACAAGTAGTCCAGCACATCCGATTTCTGCGATGCTTTTTATTTACTAGGGTAGCTTCATTAAACCCCTACATCAGTCGCCTCTTACGACATGCCTTGCAGGTTGCAGTGTTACTATTCTTTGCTTCTCTTGCAGGGCCCCGGCACCACACGGAAGAGATAATGTACTATTTCTATGAGTCTTGTTACAGCTGTTGAGAACTGCTCTTGTGTGTGTGTGAGCTGTTATTGATTTCTATTCTTTGAATATAATTCTCTGTGAACAATAAAGAGATTCAATTATTTATGAATTTCTTGTTCCTTTCTAGAGATATTTCTACATCAGGTTTGTCGTTTGTATTGTCTTAATTCTACGTTTTCAGATTATGTGTTGAGTTAATTGTCTGTTGGACTGTTTGTTTTACCAATTCTCTAGGTATGCCTGGATTGTTTACTAACTTATTTACTTCTCTCCGCTCCTTGTGGAGCATAGGTTATCAACAGTTGTTCGCCACTCTTCTCGGACTCTGGCTGTTTTCTTGATGATCCAATCAATCAATCAAGTGCCATGCCTGCCGGCGTAGGCGATCATGTCTCTCCACAACTCTCTTTGCTTGGTGCATTTAATCAGTTCTGACGTCGATATTTTGTCGAACCATGATGTCAGGCCATCCAACATCTTCTCCTCTGTCTTCCACGATCTCTCCTTCCCTGAATTTTACCTGTAGTCACCAAATGTTCTAAACCTTCTCTTCGCATTATATGCCCGAAGAACCTTGATTGTCGGATTCTTATTCTTTTGATAAGGTTTCTTTGTGTGCAGGCCTGATTTAAAACCCAATACATCAGTTTAAGACTGGATGTGAAACCAGTTATGCAAATTCATAAAAGAAATACAGATTAAACAGTCTGGACACCTGACAAGAATGCTTAGGTATCGCCTACACAGAGCAACATAAATAATATAACGAGTACAAAGCAAGAGAAAGACCACGCAAACGATGGAGCGACGACATCAAGAACAGCAGCACGAAAATGAATATCGGCTTACAAAGTGTATTAAAACAAGCACACGAGATCACTACGTATCTCCCCTCCTCCCATCCCCTAATACTTCTATAAAGAAGTAAAAAATAGTTGGAAGAGTAGAAAGTAAGAGACTTCAGCTCTCTTGCGTGTTTGTGCTGCGCGTCATCTGTCTCTGGCATGGAGTCCTAGTCCTTCCGAGACTCAGTTAGTTTTGTACTGCGCGTCATCTGTCTCTGGCATGGGGCCCTAGTCCTTCCGAGGAGACTCAGTTTTGTACTGCGCGTCATCTGTCTCTGGCATGGGGCCCTAGTCCTTCCGAGGAGACTCAGTTTTGTACTGCGCGTCATCTGTCTCTGGCATGGGGCCCTAGTCCTCCGGGACTCTTTTGTACTGCGTCATCTTCCTGGCATGGGCTAGTCCTCAGAGACTCAGTTTTGTACTGCGCGTCATCTGTCTCTGCCATGGAGCCCTAGTCCTTCCGAGACTCAGTTTTGGGCAATTTTTGAGGGGTTTCTGTAACTATGTTCTTTTTTAAATGGATCGGTAGTTAGCCCATCACACAACCCCCAACCTGGAGGACAGGAGGCCACGTTTAGTCTAACCTCTCATCTTTAACATGTCCTACTTGGGTAACTCTGCCAGCATAGCTCTCCGGGTCATCGAGGCGAGCAACCCCCTCTACAGTTGAGTTAGTTGTCTGTTCGACTATTTGTTCTATCAATTCTCTGGATCATTGGTTCTCAAACGTTTTGTAAGTCGTGGCACACTCGAAGTCCTACAAAAAATCGTAGGCACATTATACATAAACACTTAATAAATAAGATGCAAAAAGCAAAGAAATAATTAGAAAATACTATCTACCTTTATTCATCATTTATTTTCTGTATACGAAAAGCATGGGCCTATGTGTCTTGGATGTTTTATCTTGGTGCCCGCAGTGCCCACGTTGCCAACCCCTGATCTGGGAATTCAAAGGGCGCACCTAGAAATGTCACCGGGCACACCCTTTGAGAACCCCTGCTCTAGTTGCACCTTAATTGTAAAAGTGCTATTTTTGTTCCATCATTGATCAAGGTGTGTCAATATTTCTGAAACTCATTAACTGATATATTCATGAACAGTAAGAACAACACCTGCCCAGGTAGAAATTAGATTTGAAAAGTATATACAAAAATATGTCAAGTAATTATGTCTGGATCCAAAACATATGGACGTCCATGCAGATGTCATCTGTAAAAATGTCATTTGTAACCTGATCAAGAGAAAGCCAAAGATACAACTTAGAATTTAGGTTACCAAAAAAGGGAACCATGTCGTGATTATAATAATGTTTAGTTCAATTCTTCTTCTTCTTCTTTGAAACCTCCATATCGATCACTTGTTAAAACACTCTTTGTGGTTTGTATGTGATCTGAGTCTAAAAGCGATTGTACGCTGTATCAGCTATGCGCCTACAAGTAGACCAGCACATTTGATTTCTGGACACTTTGTATTTGCTATGGATTTCATGGTAGCTTCCTAGACCCTACTTTAGTTGCCTCTTACGACTTGCCTTGTAGGTCACAGCGTTACTATTCTTTCCTCCACTTGCAAGCCTCGGTAACGCTAGGGCGTAGTTCGATCCGTGTACATTCATTATTTTTTATTTAATGATCATATTCATCGCACATTGGATTGATCCATAATTGCTGCGATCTCACCCCGAAGCATGTTTTTCAGTATGCTTAGACTAACAACTACCGTTCTGTGTTGGTTGATGTATCTGATTTCATCTACAGACGACAATCATAGAATTTGTATTCGATTATATTGGGTAAAGACAAACACATAATTTGGATTCGATTATCTAGGATAAAAATAAACACATATTTTGTATTCGATTATCTAAGGTAAAGACAAACACAGAATTTATATTCAATTATCTAAGGTAAAGACAAGCATAGAATTTGTATTCGATTATCTAAAATAACGACAAACACAGAATTTGTATTCGATTATCTAAAATAACGACAAACATGGAATGTGTATTCGATTATCTAAGGTAACGACAAACATATATTTGTAGAAGAGAATAAGACATAAAATAAAACAGTTGGAGATTGATGCCAAGAACTAACGATGTAGATCAATGTTAAAATAAACTGCGGATAAAAGACCGTTACGATTGTGTTTGTGTGTGTGTGTGAGCGTGTCATTGGTGTGTGTGTGTGTGAGCGTGTCGTGAGTGTGTGTGTCTGAGAATGTCGTGGGTGTGTGTGTGTGTGTTCTCTAGTCATGAAAAAGAGTAAGTGTCTACGCAGAATGATGGGAGTATCAAAAAGAGACCGCAGAATGCTGTGAGTATCAAGAAGAGACCGCAGAATGCTGGGAGTATCAAGAAAAGACCGCAAAAGGCTGTGAGTATCAAGAAGAGACCGCAGAATGCTGGGAGTATCAAGAAAAGACCGCAAAAGGCTGTGAGTATCAAGAAAAGACCGCAGAATGCTGGGAGTATCAAGAAAAGCCCTGCAAAAGGCTGTGAGTATCAAGAAAAGACCGCAGAATGCTGGGAGTATCAAGAAAAGACCGCAGAAGGCTGTGAGTATCAAGAAGAGACCGGTTTAGAAATAAAGACATCAGGAAAAAGTGGGTACAACATCAGTACTGAACTTTATCAAGAAACAACAAATTAAATGGTTCGTCCACATACGCAGATCACCAACAGACAGTGTACCTCAAAGAGCAAATGTTACTTTGATACAGTGTACCTCAAAGAGCAAATGTTACTTCGATACAGTGTACCTCAAAGAGCAAATGTTACTTAGATACAGTGTACCTCAAAGAGCAAATGTTACTTTGATACAGTGTACCTCAAAGAGCAAATGTTACTTTGATACAGTGTACCTCAAAGAGCAAATGTTACTTTGATACAGTGTACCTCAAAGAGCAAATGTTACTTTGATACAGTGTACCTCAAAGAGCAAATGTTACTTTGATACAGTGTACCTCAAAGAGCAAATGTTACTTTGATACAGTGTACCTCAAAGAGCAAATGTTACTTTGATACAGTGTACCTCAAAGAGCAAATGTTACTTCCATACAGTGTACCTCAAAGAGCAAATGTTACTTCGATACAGTGTACCTCAAAGAGCAAATGTTACTTTGATACAGTGTACCTCAAAGAGCAAATGTTACTTTGATACAGTGTACCTCAAAGAGCAAATGTTACTTCGATACAGTGTACCTCAAAGAGCAAATGTTACTTTGATACAGTGTACCTCAAAGAGCAAATGTTACTTTGATACAGTGTACCTCAAAGAGCAAATGTTACTTTGATACAGTGTACCTCAAAGAGCAAATGTTACTTTGATACAGTGTACCTCAAAGAGCAAATGTTACTTCGATACAGTGTACCTCAAAGAGCAAATGTTACTTTGATACAGTGTATCTCAAAGAGCAAATGTTACTTTGATACAGTGTACCTCAAAGAGCAAATGTTACTTTGATACAGTGTACCTCAAAGAGCAAATGTTACTTTGATACAGTGTACCTCAAAGAGCAAATGTTACTAAGGTACAGTGTACCTCAAAGAGCAAATGTTACTAAGATACAGTGTACCTCAAAGAGCAAATGTTACTAAGATACAGTGTACCTCAAAGAGCAAATGTTACTAACATACAGTGTACCTCAAAGAGCAAATGTTACTAAGATACAGTGTACCTCAAAGAGCAAATGTTACTTCCATACAGTGTACCTCAAAGAGCAAATGTTACTTCCATACAGTGTACCTCAAAGAGCAAATGTTACTTCCATACAGTGTACCTCAAAGAGCAAATGTTACTTCCATACAGTGTACCTCAAAGAGCAAATGTTACTTCCATACAGTGTACCTCAAAGAGCAAATGTTACTAAGATACAGTGTACCTCAAAGAGCAAATGTTACTTCCATACAGTGTACCTCAAAGAGCAAATGTTACTTCCATACAGTGTACCTCAAAGAGCAAATGTTACTTCATTAGTGTACCTCAAAGAGAAATGTTATTCATAAATGTCTTCAAGAGAAAATTTACTTCTACATTGAACCTCCAAAGTCAGCAAAAACACTTTTTGGTGTATGTTCTTCAAAAGCATAAGTACTATCAGTGTACCTCAAAGAGACAAATTTGATTCTGGGAACTGTACTAATTTAGAGCTTTAGCTCCTATTCAGTGACCTCTAGAAGGAGCAATGTTACTATCTTTCCTCCAATTGAAGCTCGGTAACCTAGGCGTAGTCGATCCGAGCAAATGTTACTTAATGATATATTCACGCACATGATTGTCAATGTTATCTCAAGGACATGTATTTCAATGCTAGACTAACAATCGTTCTAGTGTGATGATCTCTTCACAAAATCAATAATTGTATTGTTTATATGTAAGATAAAGACAAATTTGATTCGATTACAGGTAAATAAAACATATGTTGTATTCGATTATCAGGTAAGCAAACAGCATAATTTATTCCATTATCAGTGTAACGACAAACACAAATAAATTATCTAAGGTAACAAAGAGCAAAATTGTATTCGATTACAGAATAACGACTAAACAGGGAAAATGTTATTCGATATCTAAAATAAAGAAAAACATGATTTATTCGATACAAGTAACCAAAATGGAAATGTTATTCGATACAAGATAACGACAACATGTGTATTCGTTTATCAAATACACAAAGAGAAAATTTGATTACTAAGATACAGGGTGTATTCGTTCAAAGAGCAAATGTTATTCGATATCAGGTAACCAAACAGGAATGTTATCGATTACAGGTAACGACAAACAAATTGTAGAAGGATAAGGACATAACAGAAAATGTTAGATTGATGCAGAACTAAAGAAGTAGACAATGTTACATAACTGGTAAAAGAGTTAATGTTTTTGTGTGTAGCTTCAAGAGAAATGTTTTTGGGGAGCAGTGTGTATCGAGAAATGTTTTGATGTGTTAAAGAGCTGTTACTCATCATAAAGATGTCACGCTAAATGATGAAATCATAAAACCAGATGCTAGATCAAAGAGCTAAATGTGTATTCATACAGTGTACTCAAAAGAGCAAATGCTATAATACAGCTGTATCAAGAGAAAGACTCCAAAGGGGGTACTCAAAGAGCAAAGTTGAGAGTATCAGAAGAGACCTTTAAAATAAAGACTAATATGAAAAGAGCAAATTTTACTGAATACAAGACCAACACATAAATGGTCGTGGATACAGATCACAAAAGACATGTACAGAGAATAAGTGGATCGTGGATACAAAGCAAAAGGCCGTCCACGCAAAAGGTGGATCTCACAGAATACAGAAGCAGTAAAAAAAAAACTATTTATGAAGCGCACACAAAAGCCCGTTCTAAAAATCTCTTCGTATCCTGACGTTGTGAGGCAAAACATGATTGGAGAAAAGAAGAAGAAGTTGGAGTGCATTTGTTTGGTTGATATGTAGAAATGTTTGTTACTAACTGTGTAGTGTGGTTTGTGTGTGTTGGAGGGTGGAGGGTCAGGTGTGTACTTATCGGGGAGTGGCATGTGTGTGTGTGTGTTGAAGGGTGGAGGGTCATGTGTGTACTTATCGGGGAGTGGCATGTGTGTGTGTGTTGAAGGGTGGAGGGTCTGTTGTATCCCGACGTTGGAGGGCATGTGATTGGAGAAAGAAGGGATGGAGGCATTTGTTTATGGTGATCATGTGTGTGTGTGTTTAAGTGGAGGGTCAGGTGGTACTTATGGAGTGGGATGTGTGTGGTGTGAGGGTGGAGGGTCATGTGTGTACTTATCGGGGAGTGGCATGTGTGTGTGTGTTGAAGGGTGGAGGGTCATGTGTGTACTTATCGGGAGTGGCATGTGTTTTGTGTGTTGAAGGGTGGAGGGTCATGTGTGTACTTATCGGGAGTGGCATGTTGTGTGTGTTGGAGGGTAGAAGAGGGGGGGTTCATGTGTATACTTATCTGTAAGTAACATGTGTGTGTGGATGTGTGAGTGCATAACCGTGCCGTGCTATGATACACAGAGGCGGCTTCATCAGGCGGACAGTAAGGGCGACATAAGCAGCGAAATATAAATACAATTTCAACCATTCAATAATTAAAAATCATTACGCTATGCTTTTCTGGATTCCGATATTGATGTATACGATTTATGATTTATAGCACGCCTCTGCCTTAGCGCTTTCGGTGCCCTGTGATTTCGGTTTCTGATGCAGGTGCACCGTTGACCAACGCTCGTCGAAAGACTTTTCACTTGACATGACCAAGCTACTATCTTTGTAATATACCGCTCGGCCGCTCCTAACAGCCGAGACGGCAATTCTCAAGTTATCAAAAATACGGTTTTTAAAGGAAAAAACACATTTAAGGTTCGGCATTTCGAAAACTTGCACCATACTGAGAAAATCTACCGCTCTACTATGTGTGAGTGTGTGTCTAGGAGGGTCATGTGTACACTTATCTGTGAGTGGCATGTGTGTGTAGATGTGTTGGTGTGTCATAGATAGCATCTGTTTATTTATATTTAGTCTTCCATGAAAACACAATCAGACTTTGATTTGTCTCAGTATTAGCACTGACACCAGTTGTTGTTTCCATTGTCATGGTAACGAGGGCAGGTAACCCGTTACGAATGATTTATTTCAACTGTTTAACAGATATGTCTGTTTGAGTATGTATATGTGTATGTTTGCTTATTTGTTGTTATATTACAGCAACTCTCGGCTGTTGTTGCATGTTTTTCTTATCAGTCACGGATGCATGGCTTCTCTGAATAGTGCAACATTGTAAAAGTGTGGTGATCTCCGACACCAGGATAAATAAAAGGCACCCGGTGTTTGTTGCTGTTTGATGTTTGTGTTGTATCATGAATGTATTCGCTAGTCTAGGAGAGTTAATGATCTTGTAATGTGTCTACCTAGTTGTCTATGCTTCACGCTTCTGTGAGATTTCTGTTCATTATCTACATGGTACACTACACATAGCAATTATCATCATCATTATCTGCATCATCTTCATCATCATTATCATCCTCATCATCATCATTATCTGCATCATCTTCATCATCATTATCCATCTCTTCATCATCATTATCATCCTATCATCATCATATCTGCATCATCTTCATCATCATTATCATCCTCATCATCATTATCTGCATCATCTTCCTTATCTGCATCATCTTCATCATCATTATCTGCATCATCTTCATCATCATTATCATCCTCATCATCATTATCTGCATCATCTTCTATCGCTCATCTTCATCATCATTATCTGCATCATCTTCATCATACTCATCATCGCATCATTTTTTCTGCATCATCTGCATCATCATTATCTGCATCATCTTCATCATCATTATCTGCATCATCTTCATCATCATTATCTGCATCATCTTCATTGTCTTCATCGTCATCCTCTTCATTGTTATCTTCATAATCTTAATTATCCTTTACACCATCTTCATCATCATCCTCACCATCATCTCTGTGCAATATTCTACAGCATGATTCCGTCTAACTACCACATCGAAAGGCGATGAGTTAATTTTATTGCTCCAAGTTTTCTCATATGCCTTCATATATCGTGGCTGAAATGGCACACCACCTTCCCTATAATTTTGCACACAGCATAAACTCCGTAGCTCAGCAACAATCCTAGAAATCTCCTAAAAACATGCACATCCGACTCGGTCTGGAATCGAATCCCCAACTCAAATGTGAGTATCAAAATACTTGTCTATGTGGTATAGTACAGAACAGTAATGGAATGTGAAATAGTACAAAGCAGTAATGAAGGGCATGAAAAGTGACAGTCGAGCAGAACTGGTAATAGGAAGTTAGGAAAGCCTTGAACCTGATGTTGTAGGTGATGAGAGAACATCTTACTAAAGACCAAGAGTTGTTGAGGCTAGCTGTGACCAGGGCGACTTTCTGCAAACAGCAGGCCAAGGCTGAGTTTCCCAACGTGGGGCCTCCGCCCCACAGGGGCATTTGATTGTTAAGGTGGGGGAATTTGTCAATTAAACAATTCAATTTTTTATATAAAAAATTATATATATGTTACATAAAGGGCATAAGAAGGTTTTAGAAAGGCTTAGGTGGGGCATGACTAAAATAAGGTTGGGAAACACTGTACTACAGGATGAGTTAGCAATCAATCAAGTGCTCTGTCTGTCGGAGTAGGCGATCATGTCTCTCCACAATTAACTCTCTTTCTGGTATATTGAATCAGTTTGACGCCGATCTCTTGTCGAACCACCATGTCAGACCATCCAACACCTTCTTCCTGTGTCTTCCACAATCTCACCTTCCCTGTATTTTACCAGTTGTCACCAAATATTCTAAAACTCATCTTCGCATTATACACTCTATGAACATTGATTGTCTAAATCTTGTTTTCCCCAAAGAGTGGTTTAACAAGTGGTCAATATTCAGCGGTCGAAGAAGAAGAAACTACTTGTATAGTTCGTTCCAAAATTCGTGGTCACCTTTACCGACCGATATAAAATCATCTTTATCGACCGATATAAAATCATATTTACCGACCGATATAAAATCATATTTATCGACCGATATAAAATCATATTTACACCGATATAAAATCATATTTACCCACGATATAATCATCTTTACCGACCGATATAAAATCATCCACTTTGACAGAAATTCTTGATTCTTGCATTTTTATATAGGTAACAGTGACAACGTTCAAACGTATTTTTGCCCATCCAAACTTTTAGTTCTGTAAGAATTTTATTATATGTTATTACTAAATTTACCGTGATGTTGATCTGGTATACTTGTCGAAATTTTACAGTACGATTGTCAAGTTTGTCTATAACTAAGCATTTCCGTGTTCCAAATGCAATTCAGTGCACGTTAAAATCGGGAATCCCGTGGAATCAGTTCACAATGTTTCCTACCGACTGTCATTGGCGTATGTACGCAACATTTACTTTCATTTATAGAAGTGGAAGGTATCATTTGTTCACTATGTGACCTTTCTTTTATAATATGTAATAGGAATACGCCTTTGCAATAATTCGCCAACATTTTGTGTATTACTGTAAGTTCTAAACTTTGATGATCATTTTGTTGTGCTTATGCAAAATTATATAACAAAAACGTTTTTGCATCAACTAAGCTAAATACCAATTAGTTAAACATGGATTCGTAACGTCGTGATGTATATAAGACTGCATGCAAAAATTACTTGTATCCATCAGATAGATTTCGTACAAATTAAACCTTAGTGTGATCACGAATTTTGGAACGAACTATAGTTACCACGGACACAAGAAATGTGTCGGTTAGAGTGTGTGTGTGTGTGTGAGAGAGAGAGAGAGAGAGAGAGATAGAGACCGACGGGAGAGACGAGAGTGTTGAACACAGACGAACTTGTTAGATTGATCTTTTACAATACTTTTCTTCACGAGATCTGACCCCCAGGTCCTCACCAGATCTGACCCCCAGGACATAAGACGGGAGTTATGTTTGAACAAATCTAACAAAAAACTGTCTCGATTCTCTAATTAGTTGGTTCTAGTTCTGTCTCTACGAAGCTGACAGATATTTTCACTATTTTCTCCTGGTCTGGTCATCATCTTTAACATCTTCCGATCGGTGACGTCGTATTAAAGCTAGTCAGTTTATTCCAGTATGGTTTTTTTAGTGTTTCCGTACATCATCATCACCATCATCATCATCTTTATGCTGTTGTGTCTGGTGTGTATCTCATGTCTGTCTGTGTATCTGTCTGTCGATCCATCCGCCCATCTGCCTGTCTGTTCGTCCATCCGCCCGTCTGTCCGTATGTCTGTCTGTCGGTCCATTCGTCCGTCTGTCTGTATGTCTGTCTGTTGGTCCATTCGTCCGTCTGTCTGTCTGTTGGTTCATCCGTCCATCTGTTTGTAGGTCAGTCCATCCGCCCGTCTGTCGGTCCATCCACCCGTCTGTATGTCTGTCTGTCGGTCCAACGGCCTGTCTGTATATCTTTCTATCTGTCCATCCGTCCTATGTCTATCTATATTTACATATATCTGTATATATATTTATCGTTTATTTATCTATCTAACAACTATATGTCTATCTATCTATTTGTCTGTTTATTACTTTATATATGTATATATTGCTATATTATCTCTCTTTATCTCTATTTATCGCTCTTTATTTTTCTATTGCTCAATTTCTACTGTTCTATTTCTATCAGCCTTCAACATGTGTAGATCAGAACAAAATCTTGGAACGTCAATGTCAAAGATATTGCAATCACCATCAAGACACGCTACTTAACAACATACATCATACAACAACCATCATACAGCAGACATGCTAAGCACACGTGATACAACAATCCACAGACCATCGAACTACATATACAACAACTTACATCATCATCAGGTGCCGTGCCGGCAGGCGTACGCGATCATGGATCTCCACAATTTAGTCTCTGGTGTTTGCTATCATCTCAGATGGTGACGCTCTTCCGTGCCATGAAGTCAGCCTATCCAAAATTGTCTCTCTCTGTCTCCCCTTGATTTTATCAGTTGTTACAATATGTTCTAAGCGTCCCTTCCTCATAACATGTCCGAAAAATGATAACTGCCTCTTTCTTATATTGATGACAAGCTTTCTCTGTGTCTTGACCTCATACATATTCTTGACAACTTACATACCATGCGATTAATTAATGTCGTCAACTGGTCCAGAAAATGACGACGTTTTCAAGAAGGTTAGGTTCAATCAATAAGTCCTGTTTTCCTTGCCCAAATTTAGGTATCAAATAATCACATTTGTCGGCCAAGGCAGGATAGATAAGGTTGATAAGCCTGAGAGATTTTCGACCGAAGCTTGGCAACACTTTTACCATTTTTTTCAGATATGGGGGTCAGGTACAAGAGACAGGGTTGCTCAGTGGCAGAGACAGGGCTGTTTTGTACCAAAGACAAGATTGTTGCCTAGTGAAATATCGGTTTCGTCTCGCTGAAATCTTTGATGTGGGGTTAAACTGAAATCGTATATTTCTGGTTACACTGAAATCTTGTATGTGTG
Organism: Arion vulgaris; assembly: GCA_020796225.1. Lineage (NCBI taxonomy): Eukaryota > Metazoa > Mollusca > Gastropoda > Stylommatophora > Arionidae > Arion > Arion vulgaris. The sequence goes on along the minus strand of CM036760.1, from coordinate 45,508,518 downwards.
GTTCAACTGAAATCGTTCAACTTCCAACGGAGCACAATTCTTCAACAAGCTTCTTTCAGCCATCCTTCTCTCTTGCCATCCCTTCCAAGTCTTTCCACGTGTTGCCTATCCTTTTAATATCAGTGTCCAGCTCTCTTCTCCTGGTATTTCTAGATCTTCCCCTACTCCTCTTTCTTTGTGGGTACCAACATATTCTCATAATTAAATTTGTATTTTCAAGTAGATGTCTGTGACTCTTTTCCTGATTATATGTTCTGACTGCTAATTCTTCCACACCTCAATATATACAGATTACTGGGCAGAACAACTAAATAAAACGGCCCTCTTGTACTAAACATTTTGACAACAGACACCTTTTTCTTGTAAGTCGTTGACATTAGAAGTTCAGCAGCCAAGATTAGGTATTTTGTAGATGTCTGGAAACTGCAGACCTTTGTAAATGGTCTCTGTTTACGTAGAATAGAGGGACTGATATGGTATGATAAGATTACGAACGAGGATTGCAGAGAAAGAACAAATCAGATACATGTGGAGAAAGAGCTCGGAAAGAGACCTGGCGATGGATAGGACTTATTGAGAATACGACGGAAACATTGCAAGACAGGCACTGTTTTGGAACCGCAGGGAAAGATGAGTAGGGAAGGCCTGGACAGACCTGGAGTAGAGACTGGAGGCTGATATTAAAAGGATAGGTAAAACATGGAAAGAATTGGAAAGGATGGCAAGAGAGAGGATAAGCTGGAAGAAGTTTGTTGAAGACTTGTGCTCCGTTGGGAGTTGAAGGGGGTTACAGGCACAAGGGAACAACGGCGTGCCAGGATTGGTGACACCACTGAAGGATAAGCACCTGAGCTCCAATAGGTATTGAAAACTGTGAACGTACATCCGTTCTTGATGTTTGGCTGTTTATATATCACATTAGAATGATAAAAACGACCTAAGAATGATCGGGCGAGAAAGAGAGAGAGAGAGAGAGAGAGAAAGGTGAAGAAGAAGAAGATGTCTGGGCTTGTTTTGGTTTTGTTAACAAATGTAGAGCACAATAAGATTTTAAGAACTCCAGTCAAGCACCGGCGGAGGAAATGAATATAATCGTTAAATAGAGTATAAAATATATTGAGGCTTCTTGAAAAAACAAATTACCAAACACCGAATTCGAACCACAACCCATTACTTCTTACGCCACCCATTGTATAGCCCTACAATAACCGCATTTTTATGAATACAACCAGCTAGCTTTCGCAAGAAATAGCTTTACTAAGGAGTGTCGCTCATAAACGGTTCAAGTGTTGTATTACAACAAGAGGTCTCTTGGTGTATGCTGCATGTTTCTATATTATTATTATAATATATTTACCAAACATATCAAGTTTTACTGTGTTTTAAACCATCAAATGAGCATAACATCATCATTCAGAGGCTTGCCATTCGGAAAAATGATTAACTCTAAACTAAATATACTTTCCTGTTGTGATCGCTAATAGAGAGTTAGCACTCGGGAGTGCCATTAATATACGCACTCATTCATACGCTCGTGATCTGAGTTTTCCTTAATACAAATCTAAGTTCAACATCAAAAAGACATTTTTGAAACAAAAAGTTTTATGTAAAGATAAAAAAAAAGATGAAATGATTTTCTTGAACAAAAATGTTTCAGCTGTTATAATTCTGTTATTTATGTCTCCATTTCTGTCTCTTTATGCTTTATTAATTTGTTTGTTTACTCTCAAACTAGGACAGATCACACTTAGGTCACAAGTTTCCAGATATACAACACAATTTGTAACTCTATTTTTGCTAGAAGTTGTAAAGATCTACAGCAAAAGAAAATAAATATAGAAAATTAAAACTAGTTAAGGAGGTCTAATGTCTTATCTTCTTCACCTTTCAACTCCCAACGTACACAAGTCTTCAACAAACTTCTTCCAGCTCTTCCTCTTTCTTGCCATCTCTTCCAATTCTTTCCATGTTTTACCTATCCTTTTAATATCAGCCTCCAGTTCTCTTCTCCTGGTCTGTCTAGGCCATCCTCTGCTCTTCTTTCCCTGCGGGTTCCAAAACAGTGCCTGTCTTGCAATTCTTCCGGTCGGTATTCTCAATGTATGTACTATCCATATTCAGCGTCTCTTCCTGTGCTCTTTCTCCACTGGTATCTGCTTAGTTCTTTCTCCACTGGTATCTGCTTAGTTCTTTCTCCACTGGTATCTGCTTAGTTCTTTCTCCACTGGTATCTGCTTAGTTCTTTCTCTACTGGTATCTGCTTAGTTCTTTCTCCACTGGTATCGGCTTAGTTCTTTCTCTACTGGTATCTGCTTAGTTCTTTCTCTACTGGTATCTGCTTAGTTCTTTCTCTACTGGTATCTGCTTAGTTCTTTCTCCACTGGTATCTGCTTAGTTCTTTCTCTACTGGTATCTGCTTAGTTCTTTCTCTACTGGTATCTGCTTAGTTCTTTCTCCACTGGTATCTGTTTAGTTCTTTCTCTACTGGTATCTGCTTAGTTCTTTCTCTACTGGTATCTGCTTAGTTCTTTCTCTACTGGTATCTGTTTAGCTCTTTCTCTACTGGTATCTGTTTAGCTCTTTCTCCACTGGTATCTGTTTAGCTCTTTCTCCACTGGTATCTGCTTAGCTCTTTCTCTACTGGTATCTTTTAGCATGCTTCTCTCCACTGGTATCTGTTTAGCTCTTTCTCTACTGGTATCTGTTTAGCTCTTTCTCTACTGGTATCTGTTAGCTCTTTCTCCACTGGTATCTGCTTAGCTCTTTCTCCACTGGTATCTGCTTAGCTCTTTCTCTACTGGTATCTGTTTAGCTCTTTCTCTACTGGTATCTGTTTAGCTCTTTCTCCACTGGTATCTGCTTAGCTCTTTCTCCACTGGTATCTGCTTAGTTCTTTCTCCACTGGTATCTGTTTAGCTCTTTCTCCACTGGTATCTGCTAGTCTTTCTACGGGATCTGTTTTCTTCCACTGGTATCTGCTTAGTTCTTTCTCACTGGTATCTGCTTAGTTCTTTCTCCACTGGTATCTGCTAGTTCTTTCTCCACTGTATCTGCTAGTTCTTTCTCACTGGTATCTGCCTAGTTCTTTCTCCACTGGTATCTGCTTAGTTCTTTCTCTGAGTTTCTTGTTCGTAATTGTATCATACCATCTCAGTCCCTCTATTCTACGCAAACATCCATTTATGAAGGTCTGGAGTTTTCTAATGGTTTCCTCTGTTGTCTTCCATGTTTCTGAGGCATAGAACAGCACTGACCTCACATTTGATTGAAAGATTCTCAGCTTCGTGTTTGTTTTGATCTCCCTTGCCTTCCATATCTTACTCAATACAATAAAGTTTCCCCTTGCTTCTTGTATTCTTATCTTGACATCTTTGTTTGTACCTCCTTATGCGTCTATGTTGCTACCAAGGTATGTGTATAATACAGACATCTTGTAGAGCGTCTAAGGTCTTTTATTTAAAGTTTCTTCAAGACGTTTTAGTATTGTCTAGCCATGATGGAGATTTCGTGTCAATTTATTGTTCCTTGATTACCCCCAATTGGGACCAATGGCTTGTTGTTGGTTCTTCTCTGACCGAAATTACTCTGTCAACGTCCTGGGCACCGTCACCGAACATAATATACTCGTTTAATGAAAGAATTGTCCAGCGTTGACCGGTATCGCTATTAAGTGTCTGACTACATACCGAGTGACCATCCCTCGGGAGTCACGTGACTATGACAGACCAGACACGAATGACATGAAGATACTCGGAAGAATACTTTTGTTATTAAGTTTAATAAGTCCTTCGTCTACGTACACATTTTGTGGACACAAGTGACAGACAGGAAACAGGGACCAACTTTTAATGGATGTATCTGATAAAATCTCATGAGACAGTTCATCAAGACATTCTTTAATTCTTGGTGACTTTTGTCGTCATATTGTTACCGAGTTGTTGTCGAGTGTCGTGGTTGTTGCTCAGTGACGTGGATGTTGTCCAGTGTCGTGTCTGTTACTCAGTGTTGTGTCTGTTACTCAGTGTCGTGTCTGTTACTCAGTGTCGTGTCTGTTACTCAGTGTTGTGTCTGTTACTCAGTGTCGTGGTTGTTACTCAGTATCGTGTCTGTTACTCAGTGTCGTGGTTGTTACTCAGTGTCGTGTCTGTTACTCAGTATCGTGTCTGTTACTCAGTATCGTGTCTGTTACTCAGTGTCGTGTTTGTTACTCAGTGTCGCGTCTGTTACTCATTGTCGTGTTTGTTACTCAGTATCGTGTCTGTTACTCAGTATCGTGTCTGTTACTCAGTATCGTGTCTGTTACTCAGTATCGTGTCTGTTACTCAGTGTCGCGTATGTTACTCAGTGTCGTGTCTGTTACTCATTGTCGTGTTTGTTACTCAGTATCGTGTCTGTTACTCATTGTCGTGTTTGTTACTCAGTATCGTGTCTGTTACACAGTATCGTGTCTGTTACTCAGTATCGTGTCTGTTACTCAGTATCGTGTCTGTTACTCAGTATCGTGTCTGTTACTCAGTATCGTGTCTATTACTCAGTGTCGTGTATGTTACTCAGTGTCGTGTCTGTTACTCAGTGTCGTGTCTGTTACTCAGTGTCGTGTCTGTTACTCAGTGTCGTGTCTGTTACTCATTGTCGTGTCTGTTACTCAGTGTCGCGTCTGTTACTCAGTGTCGTGTCTGTTACTCAGTGTCGTGTCTGTTACTCAGTGTCGTGGTTGTTACTCAATGTCGTTTCTGTTACTCAATGTCATGTCTGTTACTCAGTGTCGTGGTTGTTGTCCAGTTTCGTGGTTGTTGTCCAATGTCGTGTCTGTTACTCAATGTCGTGTCTGTTACTCAGTTTCGTGGCTGTTGTCCAGTGTCGTGGTTGTTGTCCAGTTTCGTGGTTGTTGCTCAGTGTTGTGGTTGTTGTCCAGTTTCGTAGCTCGTTATACAATTACCGAGTTGTTGTCCAGAGTCGTCATTTTCTGTTCTTTATTTTGCGCTGCTATAGTGACTTAAGTGATAGTTATTTTTGCTTATTGACAGGATTATACCATGCCGTCTTTCCCATCTTTGTCGTAGTTTTCTTCTCGCATTCTTTCTGGATGTTTTCTTGTAGAAGACGATCTGTACATTGGGTGCATGATATGCTGTAAATTACTACAAGACACTCATTTTATGTTATGTTTTGTTACGTTATCGACGTCATGGCACATTGAACATTCCCGTCGTACTCTGTCCTCCACTGCAGTAACTATCCTAAAGACCCCATTTTCTCACCATACCCATGAGAAGTTGATTAGTATACCTTCTCTCTCTACCACGAAGACGACACAGTCTGGCATGTCCAAATTTGTACCCATGAGAAGTTGATTAGTATATCTTCTCTCTCTACCACGAAGACGACATTGTCTGGCACGTCCAAACTTAACTTCTAATTTCGGATTTGTTCCAGTGTCTGAGACTCGCCCATATCATATGTCACACTACTTGTATGTTACATTCATGTCCTACTTATGCTTATATTCATGTCCTACTTATACTTATATTCATGTCCTACTTATGCTTACATTCATGTCCTACTTATGCTTATATTCATGTCCTACTTATACTTATATTCATGTCCTACTTATGCTTACATTCATGTCCTACTTATGCTTACATTCATGTCCTACTTATGCTTACATTCATGTCCTACTTATGCTTATATTCATGTCCTACTTATACTTACATTCATGTCCTACTTATGCTTATATTCATGTCCTACTTATACTTATATTCATGTCCTACTTATACTTACATTCATGTCCTACTTATGCTTACATTCATGTCCTACTTATACTTACATTCATGTCCTACTTATACTTACATTCATGTCCTACTTATACTTATATTCATGTCCTACTTATGCTTATATTCATGTCCTACTTATACTTACATTCATGTCCTACTTATGCTTACATTCATGTCCTACTTATACTTACATTCATGTCCTACTTATGCTTACATTCATGTCCTACTTATGCTTACATTCATGTCCTACTTATGCTTACATTCATGTCCTACTTATACTTACATTCATGTCCTACTTATACTTACATTCATGTCCTACTAATGCTTATATTCATGTCCTACTTATACTTACATTCATGTCCTACTTATACTTACATTCATGTCCTACTTATACTTATATTCATGTCCTACTTATGCTTATATTCATGTCCTACTTATACTTACATTCATGTCCTACTTATGCTTACATTCATGTCCTACTTATACTTACATTCATGTCCTACTTATGCTTACATTCATGTCCTACTTATACTTACATTCATGTCCTAGTTATGCTTACATTCATGCCCTACTTATGCTTACATTCATGTCCTACTTATGCTTACATTCATGTCCTACTTATACTTACATTCATGTCCTATTTATACTTACATTCATGTCCTACTTATGCTTATATTCATGTCCTACTTATACTTACATTCATGTCCTACTATATACTTAGCTCATTTCATGTCCATCATGCTATAGCTTATCATTCATGTCCTACTTATGCTTATATTCATGTCCTACTTATACTTACATTCATGTCCTACTTATGCTTACATTCATGTCCTACTTATACTTACATTCATGTCCTACTTATGCTTACATTCATGTCCTACTTATTCTTACATTCATGTCCTACTTATGCTTACATTCATGTCCTACTTATACTTACATTCATGTCCTACTTATGCTTACATTCATGTCCTACTTATACTTACATTCATGTCCTACTTATACTTATATTCATGTCCTACTTATACTTACATTCATGTCCTACTTATACTGCTACTATTCATGTCCTACTTATACTTACATTCATGTCCATACATTCATGTCCTATTACATTCATGTCCTACTATCACATGTCATTCATGTCACCATCTTTACTTAGCATTCATGTCCTACTTATACTTACATTCATGTCCTACTTATACTTACATTCATGTCCTACTTATGCTTATATTCATGTCCTACTTATTCTTACATTCATGTCCTACTTATACTTACATTCATGTCCTACTTATGCTTATATTCATGTCCTACTTATACTTATATTCATGTCCTACTTATACTTACATTCATGTCCTACTTATGCTTATATTCATGTCCTACTTATACTTACATTCATGTCCTACTTATTCTTACATTCATGTCCTACTTATACTTACATTCATGTCCTACTTATACTTATATTCATGTCCTACTTATACTTACATTCATGTCCTACTTATGTTTACATTCATGTCCTACTTATACTTATATTCATGTCCTACTTATGCTTATATTCATGTCCTACTTATACTTACATTCATGTCCTACTTATACTTACATTCATGTCCTACTTATGTTTACATTCATGTCCTACTTATGCTTATATTCATGTCCTACTTATACTTATATTCATGTCCTACTTATACTTACATTCATGTCCTACTTATTCTTATATTCATGTCCTACTTATACTTATATTCATGTCCTACTTATACTTACATTCATGTCCTACTTATGCTTACATTCATGTCCTACTTATACTTACATTCATGTCCTACTTATGCTTACATTCATGTCCTACTTATGCTTACATTCATGTCCTACTTATGCTTATATTCATGTCCTACTTATACTTACATTCATGTCCTACTTATACTTACATTCATGTCCTACTTATTATATTCATTCACTACTTATACTTATATTCATGTCCTACTTATGCTTACATTCATGTCCTACTTATACTTACATTCATGTCCTACTTATGCTTATGTCATGTCACTGATACTTAACATGTCCATATATCTTATATTCATGTCCTACTTATGTATATCATGTCCTACTAGTTACATTCAGTCCTACTTATACAAGCATTGAAAAGCAGATGTCGTGCTATGTGTAGCGAGGCCGCAGAAGTAAGAATAGTCCATCAACCTACTGATGTCTAAGGTGATGATGAGCCTAGGATTCTACCTAATAAATAAAAAGCAGCGCAGAAATCAGATGTGTTGACCTACATGTAGGCGCATAACTGGCACAACGTACAATCGCTCTTAGTCTCAGATCACATACAAATCACACAAGTGGTTGACAAGTGGTCGATATGGAGCGTCCGAAGAAGAAACAGATATCTCCATCCTACACTTCAGAGAAAATTAAATTCTATTGCAGCACAGTGGATAGCATGCCCTACATCACAGTGGATAGCATGCCCTACATCACAGTGGATAGCATGCGCTACATCACAGTCTTTATAGAGAATTCAAGTCTACTAATCTAACCATCCCTGGCAGAAAGAAGTAACAGTTAAACCGCTGTGTTTCGTGGTAGCTGTGAGCCCGTGTTGTCGTATTATCTCTGTGTTGTGATTTGTCCATCTACGTCCTAGTATTTCTCATTATCTAAGATAATTTTAAAAGCCGTTAGACTGTTGTAAAAACAAACAGCCAGTTTTTTTAATTTTATTTTGCCGTACCTGGAAGTGTCACAACGAATGGGCCCAGTACGATTGAGCATGTTAACTCCGAACGCAGTCATCCTTTCGAATGAGAGCTGCTCGGAGTTTGTATAAGTGTTTTTGATTGTGACATTTGGCATTTAATGAAGGCTCTCACCTTCTGGTCGCGATGAAATGAGCACTACACTTTGATTTTAGCTAAAAGACCGGGAAGCAACTGAAAGTTTGGCTTCGTTTTTCCAAGATGGCGTCTTGATTTTATTTCTAGTGTCTCTACATATCTTATAGCAGATATAGTTACTATATTATTTCTCTGATGTCTGTGTTTTTTATTATTATAATAATAATTTCTCTCATACCGGTATACATTACACAGGGTCTGCAAGCAATTTCTCCATACAACTCTATCCTCGGCAACTCGCTCAATCTCCTCCGTGGAACTGAGACCGACTTCTATTTCCTCTCTCGTCAAAGTTCGTTTCAAGATCTCCTTAGGCCGTCCTCACTTTCTTGAACCCTGTGTATACCACTTCAATCCCTGTTTTGTTATTCTTTGACCATTTCTGTTTAAGATACGTCATTTCTTGCAAGTTTCTGTAGCTCTTTAAATTGTCTGTGATGAGGTAGCTGGCCTCACGTACAAGTCCTCCTCCTTTTCTATCCTTGCTTGGAACCGGCATTGGTGGAGTTTTTCTTGTCTCCTGTTATATCTGTGTTCTCTCAAGAAGCACTCTCATAACTTGTATCTCTTCTGTCTCGTATATGTGTTCTCTCAAGCATTCAATAAACTTGGATCTTCTTCTTGTCTCCTGTTATATCTGTGTTCTCTCAAGAAGCACATCTCACATAAACTTGTGATCTTCTGTCTTGTCTCCTGTTATATCTGTGTTCTCTCAAGAAGCACATCTCACATAAACATGTGATCTTTTTTCTGTCTCCTGTTATATCTGGTTCTTCAAGCATCTCATAACTGGATCTCTTCTTCGAGCTTTAGATGATTGTAGATTGACATTAACAGTAGAAGGTTGGCATAACTATACTATTTCTAGTCTACCTTTCAACTTGTTGTATTTGATCGTTGGTTTAATACCTGACTACCTGAGATTAGTTGTCTGTTTGATCGTTGGTTTATCTCACTACTGAGTTAGTTGTCTTTGATATGCCCAACACTTGTAACTATTTCACAAATTAAAGGTAAATTGGTTTCAGGTGTTTACTTCAATAGAACGTCTTGAAGATCATCTTTTCGATAGAAAGAACGCGTGTTTGTTGCCGGGGACTCACAGGGAGCAACGAATAATAACACTGCGACCTACAAGGCATATTGTAAGAGGCGAATGAGGCAGTGATCTACTGAAGCTTCCTAGTAACTAAAAGCGTCGCAGAAATCGGATGTGTAGGCGCATAACTGGCACAACGGATTACATACAAAACATACAGAGTCGTTAACAGGTTATCGATATAGAGAGTTTGAAGAAGAAGAAGAATAGAAAGAAAACACAGCTCGAGGATCGATCGAGGCCAAAAATTGACGAGAGAAATACGAGATGAGAAACTTGATTCATATAGACAATATGAGACAGAATACAAAAATAGAAACAAGTTGGAATGAAGAAAATCTTCATACCTATGCAAATGTTAAAACTTTGAAATAATTCTTGTTCTTTTACTGCTTAGTTGTTCCAGGTGAGAACTGAAAACTCTGGAAGTGATGGGAGTTTATCAGTGTTTATCTTTCACATTTATGCATTTAACGGTTATGATGCTTTATGTCCTGAATGCTGTAGGTTCAAATTCCGTTCTCGCCGTTCTGTTCACGAGTGAATTTTTTCCAAACTTCTAGGATTGTTACTGGAGCTACGTAATTTGTGCTTTGTGCAAAATAATCTCGACAGATGGCGTGCCATTCTGTGGGAGGACCGGGCCATATGTGGGTCAAAACCTCGTACAATGATGTCATACTTTACGACTTTAGAAAACTAAACATACACATATCGTATGTCGATAGCTCTAGCGCACACATACAACGCACATACTCATACACACATCTATGTCGATAGTCTCCCAATACGACATACACACATCGTATTAGTCATGTCAACACATCATAGCACCTACACAAAAACATCACATTTCGCAACCCTACCTCTCACACACACACACACATATACAAATATCTAATTTATTTTGCTAACTAATAAAATGCAAAATCTACTTCCGTAAGAACAGCCTCAACAAAACAAGAAATAGTAGTAATAGACAGAAATATTCAACAAATTAACTTCATTTTTAGACTAGTACGACGACACGTCGGACGCTGTGTGTGCTCTCACCGGAAATGAAGCCATATTGTCTGCCTGTTTGAATGTGCGCAAGACAGGAAGTTAAAGCTCTAGAAGGATAATGAGAAACCAAGTAGTGACATAGGTTTCTATTCAGAAGTAGAATTAACAAGGATAGACTGTCGATTTGTCTTTCATTCGACTTTCGTCGACGAGCTATATGTGGTGTAGAGGTTAGACGCTCGCCTCTCGTTCCAAAGATGAACTGTTCGCTCCCTCGTGGAGTCATTAGAATATTTTTCAAGAGTTCCCTGATCTCAGTGTAGGTGAAATCGAGTTCCTATTCCTATCGGAGACGGACGATAAAACGAAGGTCCCGAGTTGAAATTGTGCACGTAAAAGAACCATTGGCAGCTCAAATTTAAGAAGATCAGGCTGAAAAGCCGCTGATGGTAAAACTCATCAGAAAAATTGAAAAGTAAAATTCCTACAAAACATTTTCACCATCAACTAAATTACACCGGGAAGCCTCGCCGATACAAGGGAGTTTGTACACTGTCGCTAAGATCGGCCTGTGCAAGAAATAGATCGGAGCACACATGGTTACTCACCGAAGTGCAATGATGATTGTTTTCAGTCAATCAATCTACTTTCACCATCTCATGAAGTCATCTACCATCTTATGAAGTCACCTACCATCTCATGAAGTCACCTACAATCTCATGAAGTCACCTACCATCTCATGAAGTCACCTACCATCTCATGAAGTCACCTACAATCTCATGAAGTCATCTACCATCTCGTGAAGTCATCTACAATCTCATGAAGTCACCTACCATCTCACGAAGTCACCTACCATCTCATAAAGTCACCTACCATCTCATGAAGTCACCTACCATCTCATGAAGTCATCTACCATCTCATGAAGTCACCTACCATCTCATGAAGTCACCTACCATCTCATGAAGTCACCTACCATCTCATGAAGTCACCTACCATCTCATGAAGTCACCTACAATCTCATGAAGTCACCTTCCATCTCATGAAGTCATCTACCATCTCATGAAGTCACCTACAATCTCATAAAGTCACCTACCATCTCATGAAGTCACCTACCATCTCATGAAGTCACCTACCATCTCATGAAGTCACCTACCATCTCATGAAGTCACCTACCATCTCATGAGTCACCTACATCTCATGAAGTCACCTACCATCTCATGAAGTCACCTACCATCTCATGAAGTCACCTACCATCTCATGAAGTCACCTACCATCTCATGAAGTCACCTACATCTCATAAATCACCTACCATCTCAGAAGTCACCTACAATCTCATGAAGTCACCTACCATCTCATGAAGTCACCTACCATCTCATGAAGTCACCTACCATCTCATGAAGTCACCTACAATCTCATTAAGTCACCTACCATCTCATGAAGTCACCTACCATCTCATGAAGTCACCTACCATCTCATGAAGTCACCTACAATCTTAAGTCACCACCATCTCATGAAGTCACCTACCATCTCATGAAGTCACCTACCATCTCATGAAGTCACCTACCATCTCATGAAGTCACCTACCATCTCATGAAGTCACCTACCATCTCATGAAGTCACCTACCATCTCATGAAGTCACCTACCATCTCATGAAGTCACCTACCATCTCATTAAGTCACCTACCATCTCATGAAGTCACCTACCATCTCATGAAGTCACCTACCATCTCATGAAGTCACCTACCATCTCATGAAGTCACCTACCATCTCATAAAGTCACCTACCATCTCATGAAGTCACCTACCATCTCATGAAGTCACCTACCATCTCATGAAGTCACCTACCATCTCATGAAGTCACCTACCATCTCATGAAGTCACCTACCATCTCTGAAGTCACCTACCATCTCTGAGTCACTACCATCTCATGAAGTCACCTACCATCTCATGAAGTCACCTACCATCTCATGAAGTCACCTACCATCTCATGAAGTCACCTACCCTGAAGTACCTCATCTCATGAAGTCACCTACCATCTCATTAGCATTTTCAATCGAGCATTTCGTGTTGATCATCTTATTCTCTTGTCTTGTTTACATAATTTTCCTCGCCCGTGTGGTGCCAGGGCCCGCAAATGTACCATGTGGTGCCAGGGTCAGCAAATGTACCATGTGGTGCCGGGGCCCGCAAATGTACCATGTGGTGCCGGGGTCCGTAAATGTACCATGTGGTGCCAGGGTCAGTAAATGTACCATGTGGTGCCAGGGTCTGCAAATGTACCATGTGGTGCCAGGGTCCGCAAATGTACCATGTGGTGCCAGGGCCCGTAAATGTACCATGTGGTGCCAGGGCCCGCAAATGTACCATGTGGTGCCAGGGCCCGTAACTGAATCCAAGACTAGTACCACTGCGACCTACAAGGCATGTCGTAAGAGGCGACAGATATAGGACCTAGTGAAGCTACTCTAGTAAATAAAAAGCATCGCATAAATCGGATGTTCTGGCCAACTTGTAGGCGCATAACTGGCACAATGTACAACCGCTCTTAGGCTCAGATCACATGCAAATCGCACAGAGTGGTTAACAAGTGGTCGATATGGAGCGTTCGAAGAAGTAGACGTTTGCATAATTTAATGTGTACATGAAACCTTGTTCCTTGTGTTTGTTCAAATGTCATATACACGTTAGATGTTGACAGACGAAATGGGACACTAGTCAACAATAAGGACCAACTACGCCACTGTACAAGTAATGTTGTTGCATATGTGGGATGTGTCAGGAATCAGTGTGTCTAGGTGCAAGTGTTCAGTGTTGTAGGGTGAGATGGTTGGTCAAATGGGACACGTCATGGACTTTTGAGTATAGTGGGACTCGTTGGGAACAGTCGAACAGGTCTGATTGAATGTATCAGGGACAAGTTGGTCTAATGCCGTGTTTCCAACGTGGGGTGCACGTTCCACAGGGTGGCGTTTTCATTGTTAAGGCTGGCATTTGGACTCGTTCAGAGTTTAACTAATGTTCATGATGTTGCAAAACCGATATATCGACTTTTGGATGTCTGTTGGCAAAAATAAATGCTGCTTCACAATCACGTTACTGAAAGTTTAAAAACTCTTCAGAAAAGGGAAAGTACTTATATCTAGGTACATTTATACATCCTTTTAACTGACTAGAGATGAAATATGAGAATCTGTACCAGTATTGTGAAATGACAGTACTGAGAAAGTGATACCAGCATACTGAACCTTTATACAACAAAACGAACACACCTAATGGTAACTTCACTCACATGAATCAATACACACTCTAAGAACCAACAACACAAAAGAACTAACACCAACGTCACGATTCAAGAACAATTATAAAGCATCTATTGTATATGGAAATTTCACATAATCATTAATCATAAACATAATATACAATATAAATAAATCAGTTTCTACATAAATGAACTTATTTAACATTGACAAATTAAGCAGCTAATAAGATGATCTTAAATTAATCTCCTGGTTCGTATCCTTTTTCCTTTGTAGTACGAAGAGACTGAATACATCATTCAAGTCTCCAAATCAGCCTTGTCCAAGGTTGCTCAATTAATATTCTATACTGATTTTACACAGACTCACTAGAATACTGATGGGTACTGCGTAGTCCCCCAAAGCCAAACGCCTCACAACGACAAATTCCAGTATTGCAGAACTTTAAGATCACACAGTTGCTTAAAAAGTATAAAACCACGCTGTCCACCATAAGACAGTGAGTCATGACATTTTCAGTATTGTAGAATTATAACATCACACAGATGTCGAAACTGTAGAAAACGACGTTTTCTAACCAAAAGACAGTGACTCAACCACGACATCTTCAGTCTGGTAACATTATAACATCATACAGATGCCTAACAGTAGAAAACCACGCTGTCCACCATAAGACAGTGACTCACCACGACATCTTCGGTCTGGTAACATTATAACATCATACAGATGGCTAACAGTAGAAAACCACGCTGTCCACCAAAAGACAGTGACTCACCACGACATCTTCAGTCTGGTAACATTATAACATCACACAGATGGCTAAATGTAGTAGAAAACGACGTTGTCTAACCAAAAGAACATCACGACCGTATGGTCCCTTATCCTTTTCTCTGACCGTCCCACTGTCCAGTCCCAGCCTCTACTCGTCACGAACTCAAAAAGCACTGCTCGTAGTACCGTCCCAGATTCAATAACTGACTACCCGCTCACAAAATACCAAAACCCCGATTTCGTTCACACAACTCAGGTAACCTCCGTGACAACTGATGAGCTGTCATGAACTGTCGTAAAAAAAAAAAACCAATCAAAGGGGATTTACAACTAAAATATAATATTCTGGGATTTCTCCCCCCTTATCCCACAGGAACAGTAATTACTTTTATTAATCCAGAATTAACTTCTTGTGCATTGTGTTATTTACAGGAAAATTTGTAGCTACAAATATTTTGCCTGTTTTAAATGAAGTACTAAATTCAGTTTTAAAGTGTATCAATGCTATTAAAGCTAATGCCAAATGTGAGCGTCTCTTCAAGCTATTTTGTGAAGAATAAAATGCAGACCATGTGAGACTTTTACTTCACACTGATGAAAGATGGCTCTCGTAAGGAAACTGCGGGAAAAGATTTATGGAACTATTTGATACTCTAATTTTTTTTTAAAGCGGCAAACCTGAAATGGAGAATCTGTTAACGTCGATGGTAAAACATTTGTAAAGTTATCTAGCCGATATCTTTAAAAATAACTAAATATATGAAATAACCAACTTCAAGGAACAAATAAAACTCTTTTGATGCGAAAGCCAAGATATTTGGTTTCATTACCGCTATTGAATTATGTCAGAAATATAGTTACCAAAAACATTTGAAAAGTTTCATGGGCTCCAGAATTATGAAGTGACTGATACCGTTATACTTGTTATTGCAGATCATCTGACAATGATTAAAAAGAAAGTTTTCTGATTTGAAACAAATTCATTTCCCAACTTGGATGATGCAGCCATTGTTAGTGAGTTTGTCTGAAATTTCAAATATGCAGTATCAAGAAGAACTCGCAGAAATGCAAAATGATGAGTCAGTTAAAAATGTATTTAGTATAAAAGGAGCGATGGCATGGCTTTGTGAGGAAACAAAAATCAAATATCCAAATTCAGCCAAATGTGCAAGACAACTATTGTTACCGTTTCTATCTTCATATTTAGCTGAATGTGGATGTATTGCCATAAATGATTTGCTGCTAAAAAGAAATCGGCTGGACGTAACACAACGAGGAGACTTGAGACTGAAGCCAACTAAATTGAAACCTAACATAAAACCTCTTTGCAGCATGCTTCAAGCGCAAGGATCTCACTATATGTCAGTAATAAATAATTACTAATAAATAAAATAACAAAGAAAAATCTTTCATTAAAATGATTTCGTACTTGAATTTCAGTTCTCCATTGTATGTTTTGAAAATTTACTTACTATGTTTCCTTAATAATTTCCTAGTGATTTCTTCTTAAAACCTATCATTTAAGTTTCTTCAGTGAACAATTCGATTTTGGAAAATTAAATATTTGTATATGTTACATCGGGGGGCATACTAATTTTTTTAACGCTTTGGTGGGGCAATGCACAAAAAAGGTTGGGAAACACTGGACTAATGGGACGTGTGAGGGACTGTTAAGTAAAATGGGTCATGTCAAAAGGCGAGCCGGTCTAATGGGGCGGGACAGGAACGGTTTGGGATTGTTGAACGGATTAAGGACAGTTGGATTTCATGGGAATTTGCCGGGGACAGTCGGGTATGATGGTATGTGTCTTCATTTCCCAAATCTACTCATCATTCTCAGCTTAGTTTGCTGTTGTATTCATGGTGTGATCTCTGAGACATTGGTTGGGGTCGCCGAAGAGATCTAGGCGGACACATTCTCACCTTAGTCTGCTATTGTATTCGATGAGTGATCTCTGAGACAATGGTTGGGGTCGCTGAAGAGGTCAAGGCTGACAAAAATCAGTTTTATTTTTGTGCCAGGGTAGAACTCACCTCAGATCTGTAAGTTTGCGTACATTCCCCAACCTGGTACAAGAAATCTTGTTTTAGTTCTAAAACTATCTAAACGTCAAGAAAATATGAGACTATGTAGTGAAGTGATGATGAGGTGAGAGAACTGGTAGTGAAGTGATGGATGAGTTGAGAGAACTGGTAGTGAAGTGATGGATGAAATGACAGAACTGGTAGTGAAGTGATGGATGAAATGACAGAACTGGTAGTGAAGTGATGGATGAAATGACAGAACTGGTAGTGAAGTGATGGATGAGATGAGAGAACTGGTAGTGAAGTGATGGATGAGTTGAGAGAACTGGTAGTGAAGTGATGGATGAGGTGAGAGAACTGGTAGTGAAGTGATGGATGAGTTGAGAGAACTGGTAGTGAAGTGATGGATGATGTGAGAGAACTGGTAGTGAAGTGATGGATGAGTTGGGAGAACTGGTAGTGAAGTGATGGATGAGTTGAGAGAACTGGTAGTGAAGTGATGGATGAGATGAGAGAACTGATAGTGAAGTTAGGGATGAGTTGAGAGAACTGGTAGTGAAGTGATGGATGAGGTGAGAGAACTGGTAGTGAAGTGATGGATGAGATGAGAGAACTGATAGTGAAGTGATGGATGAGATGAGAGAACTGATAGTGAAGTGATGGATGAGATGAGAGAACTGATAGTGAAGTGATGGATGAGGTGAGAGAACTGGTAGTGAAGTGATGGATGAGGTGAGAGAACTGGTAGTGAAGTGATGGATGAGATGAGAGAACTGATAGTGAAGTGATGGATGAGATGAGAGAACTGATAGTGAAGTGATGGATGAGGTGAGAGAACTGGTAGTGAAGTGATGGATGAGGTGAGAGAACTGGTAGTGAAGTGATGGATGAGATGAGAGAACTGATAGTGAAGTGATGGATGAGATGAGAGAACTGATAGTGAAGTGATGGATGAGATGAGAGAACTGGTAGTGAAGTGATGGATGAGATGAGAGAACTGATAGTGAAGTTAGGGATGAGGTGAGAGAACTGATAGTGAAGTGATGGATGAGATGAGAGAACTGATAGTGAAGTGATGGATGAGGTGAGAGAACTGGTAGTGAAGTGATGGATGAGATGAGAGAACTGATAGTGAAGTGATGGATGAGGTGAGAGAACTGGTAGTGAAGTGATGGATGAGGTGAGAGAACTGGTAGTGAAGTGATGGATGAGGTGAGAGAACTGGTAGTGAAGTGATGGATGAGGTGAGAGAACTGGTAGTGAAGTGATGGATGAGTTGAGAGAACTGGTAGTGAAGTGAGGGATGAGATGAGAGAACTGGTAGTGAAGTGATGGATGAGTTGGGAGAACTGGTAGTGAAGTGATGGATGAGGTGAGAGAACTGGTAGTGAAGTGATGGATGAGGTGAGAGAACTGGTAGTGAAGTGATGGATGAGGCGAGAGAACTGGTAGTGAAGTGATGGATGAAATGACAGAACTGATAGTGAAGTGATGGATGAGTTGAGAGAACTGGTAGTGAAGTGATGGATGAGGTGAGAGAACTGGTAGTGAAGTGATGGATGAGTTGAGAGAACTGGTAGTGAAGTGATGGATGCGTTGAGAGAACTGGTAGTGAAGTGATGGATGAGGTGAGAGAACTGGTAGTGAAGTGATGGATGAAATGACAGAACTGATAGTGAAGTGATGGATGAGGTGAGAGAACTGGTAGTGAAGTGATGGATGAGGTGAGAGAACTGGTAGTGAAGTGATGGATGAGTTGAGAGAACTGGTAGTGAAGTGATGGATGAGTTGAGAGAACTGGTAGTGAAGTGATGGATGAGGTGAGAGAACTGGTAGTGAAGTGATGGATGAGGTGAGAGAACTGGTATGGTGAAGTGGATGAGGATGAGGTGAGAGAACTGGTAGTGAAGTGATGGATGAGGTGAGAGAACTGGTAGTGAAGTGATGGATGAGGTGAGAGAACTGGTAGTGAAGTGATGGATGAGATGAGAGAACTGGTAGTGAAGTGATGGATGAGGTGAGAGAACTGGTAGTGAAGTGATGGATGAGATGAGAGAACTGGTAGTGAAGTGATGGATGAGGTGAGAGAACTGGTAGTGAAGTGATGGATGATGTGAGAGAACTGGTAGTGAAGTGATGGATGAGGTGAGAGAACTGGTAGTGAAGTGATGGATGAGATGAGAGAACTGGTAGTGAAGTGATGGATGAGATGAGAGAACTGGTAGTGAAGTGATGGATGAGGTGAGAGAACTGGTAGTGAAGTGATGGATGAGATGAGAGAACTGGTAGTAAAGTAATGGATGAGTTGAGAGAACTGGTAGTGAAGTGAGGGATGAGGTGAGAGAACTGGTAGTGAAGTGATGGATGAGGTGAGAGAACTGGTAGTGAAGTGATGGATGAGTTGAGAGACCTTGTAATGAAGTGAAGGATGAAGAGTCCCTTGTTTATTATGTTAGTGTGAATGCCCTGAGGCTCATATATGACAGAGAATGAAGCCTCATTAAGAAACTGAGACAACGAAATTGGAAGAAAACATGTCGCTAGCCTGGGGACCTACACCAGGCAAGATGGATGTGAGAAACATCAATCGATAAAACAAGCACTGTCTTAAGATTTGTTTAGTTTTTAGAGAAATTATCTGTCAATCAAAGTAGATAGAGATGAGTCCCATTCATAGAAATTATCTGTCAATCATAGTAGGTAGAGATATGTCCCATTTAGAGAGAGAATATGTTCCATTTAGTGAGATTATATGTCCCATTTAGAGAGAGTCCATCTTAATAGAGAGATTATGTCCCATTTAGTGAGAGTCCATCTCAATAGAGAGAATATGTTCCATTTAGTGAGAGTCCATCTCAATAGAGAGAATATGTTCCATTTAGTGAGAGTCCATCTTAATAGAGAGATTATGTCCCATTTAGTGAGAGTCCATCTCAATAGAGAGAATATGTTCCATTTAGTGAGAGTCCATCTCAATAGAGAGAATATGTTCCATTTAGTGAGAGTCCATCTCAATAGAGAGAATATGTTCCATTTAGTGAGAGTCCATCTTAATAGAGAGATTATGTCCCATTTAGTGAGAGTCCATCTCAATAGAAGAATATGTTCCATTTAGAGAGAGTATATCTATTTAAGAGATATTCACATTTAGTGAGAGTCATCTCAAGTATATATCATTATGAATATCCATTTAGAGTAATCCAATTAGAGAGTATATCACATTTAGTGAGAGTTATCTACATTTAGAAGATATGTCCATTTAGGAGAGTATCAATAAAGTATTCTCACATTTAAGTAGATCCTCTACATTAGAGAATATTCTACATTTAAGTATATCACATTTAGAGAGAATATCCCATTTAGATAGATATCTCAATAGAGAAGTATAGTCCATTTAGGAAGTATTCACATTAGAGAAGTATATCTCACATTTAGAGAGTATCTCAATTTTAGAGAGATATTCACATTTGGGAGAGTATATCTCACATTAGAGAGAATATATCTCTCATTTAGAAAGTAGTCATTATACATAGAAGATATATCCAATTTAGAGAGAGTATCTCACATTTAGAGAATATTTCCATTTATGAGAGTATATCTCACATTTAGAGAGAATATATCTCACATTTAGAGAGAGTATATCTCACATTTAGAGAGATATTCCATTTAGAGAGTCATCTAAATTTAGAGAGAGTATATCCATTTAGAGAGAGTATATTCACATTTAGAGAGATATATCTCACATTTAGGAGAAGTATATCTCATTTAGAGAAATATATCCTTACATTTAGAAAGTATTTCCATTTAGAGTATTCCACATTTAGAGAAGTATTCTCATTTAGGAGAGTATATCTCACATTTAGAGAGTATATCTCACATTTAGAGAGGTATATCTCACATTTAGAGAGTATATCTCATTTAGAGAAGTATATCTCACATTTAGAGAGTATATCCACATTTAGAGAGAGTATATCCACATTTAGAGAGTATATCTCACATTTAGAGAGTATATCTACATTTAGAGAGAGTATATCTCACATTTAGAGAGAGTATATCCATCATTTAGAGAGAGTATATCTCACATTTAGAGAGAGTATATCTCACATTTAGAGAGATATATCTCACATTTAGAGAGTATATTCCACATTTAGAGAGATATATCTCACATTTAGAGAGATATATCTCAATTTAGAGAGATATATCTCACATTTAGAGAGAGTATATCTCACATTTAGAGAGAGTATATCTCACATTTAGAGAAGTATTCACATTTAGAGAGAGATATTCACATTTAGAGAGAGTATATTCCACATTTAGAGAGAGTATATCTCACATTTAGAGAGAGTATATCTCACATTTAGAGAGATATTCACATTTAGAGAGATATTCTCAATTTAGAGAGAGTATATCTCACATTTAGAGAGAGTATATCCACATTTAGAGAGAGTATATCTCATTTAGAGATATTCATTAGTATTTAGAATGTATATCTCCACATTTAGAGAGTATATCTACATTTAGAGAGAGTATATCTCACATTTAGAGAGAGTATATCTCATTTAGAGAGAGTATATCTCACATTTAGAGAGATATATCTCACATTTAGAGTAGACATTATATATCACATTTAGAGAGTATATCTACATTTAGAGAGATATATCCACATTTAGAGAGAGTATATCTCACATTTAGAAGAGTATATCTCACATTTAGAGAGTATTCCACATTTAGAGAGTATATCTCACATTTAGAGAGAGTATATCTACATTTAGAGAAGTATATCTCACATTTAGAGAGATACAGTATCTCACATTTAGAGAGAGTATATCTCACATTTAAGAGAGTATATCTCACATTTAGAGAAGTATATCTTCACATTTAGAGTATATACTCACATTTAAAGTATATCCAAGTCATTTAGAAGTATATCTCACATTTAGAGAAGTATATCTCACATTTGAGAGAGTATATCTCACATTTAGAAGAGTATATCTCACATTTAGAGAAGTATATCTCATTTAGAAGTATATCTCACATTTAGAAATATATCTCACATTTAGAGAGTATATCTACATTTAGAGAATATATCCATTTAGAAGAGTATTATCCACATTTAGAGAGAGATATCTCATTTAGAGAGAGTATATCTCCACATTTAGAAGAAGTATATCTCACATTTAGAAGAGTATCTCACATTTAGAGAGAGTATATCTCACATTTAGAGAGTACAATAGAAATATTCCACATTTAGAGAGTATCTCACATTTAGAGAAGTATATCTCACATTTAGGAAGTATATCTCACATTTAGAAAGTATATCTCACATTTAGAAAGTATATCCATTTAGAGTATATAGAGTATATCTCACATTTAGAAAGAAGTATATCTCACATTTAGAGAAGTATATCTACATTTAGAGAGAGTATATCTCACATTTAGAAGTATATCCACATTTGAAGTATATCTCACATTTAGAGAGAGTATATCTCCTAATTTAGAGAGAGTATATCTCACATTTAGAAAGTATATCTCACATTTAGAGTTAGAGTATATCTACATTTAGAAGAGTATATCTCAATTTAGAAAGTATATCCACATTTGAGAGATATATCCACATTTAGAAGTATATCACATGTATCTATGAAGTATATCTCACATTTAGAGAGCATATATCTCACATTTGAGAGAGTATATCTCAATTTAGAGAGTATATCTCACATTTAGAAGTATATCTCACATTTAGAGATCATTTATATATATCTCACATTTAGAGAAGTATATCCACATTTAGAAGTATAAGTATATCTACATTTAGAGAGTATATCTCACATTTAGAGAGTATATCTCACATTTAGAAGATATATCTCACATATTAGAGTATATCTCACATTTAGAAGTATATCTCCATTTGAAAGTATATCCACATTAAGTATTCAGATTTAGAGAGTATATCTACATTTAGAGAAGTATATCTCACATTTAGAGAAGTATATCTACATTTAGAAGAGTATATCTCACATTTAGAAGTATATCCACATTTAGAGAGTATATCTCACATTTAGAGAAGTATATCTCACATTTAGAGAGAGTATATCTACATTTAGAGAGAGTATATCCACATTTAGAGAGTATATCTACATTAAGTATATTACATTTAGAAGTATATCTCACATTTAGAGAAGTATATCCAATTTAGAGAGTATATCTCACATTTAAAGAGAGTATATCTCACATTTAGAGAGTATATCCACATTTAGAGAGAGTATATCTCCATTTAGAGAGTATATCTCACATTTGAGAGAGTATATCTCACATTTAGAAGATAGAGTATATCTCACATTTAGAGAGAGTATATCCCACATTTAGAGAGATATATCTCACATTTAGAGAGATATATCTCACATTTAGAGAGAGTATATTCACATTTAGAGAGTATATCTCACATTTAGAGAAGTATATCTCACATTTAGAGAAGTATATCTCACATTTAGAAGAGTATATCTCACATTGAAGTATTCATTTAGAAGTATATCTCATCATTTAGAGAGAGTATATCTACATTTAGAAGAGTATATCTCACATTTAGAGAGAGTATATCCACATTTAGAGAGAGTATATCTCACATTTAAGAGAGTATATCTCACATTTAGAAGTATATCTCACATTTGAGAGAGTATATCCATTTAGGAGAGTATATCTCACATTTAGAGAGAATATATCTCACATTTAGAGAGAGTATATCTCACATTTAGAGAGAGTATATCTCACATTTAGAAAGTATATCTCAATTTAGAGAGAGTATTCTCACATTTAGAGAAGTATATCTACATTTAGAGAGATATATCTCACATTTAGAGAAGATATCTCACATTTAGAGAGAGTATATCTCAATTTAGAGAAGTATTCTCACATTTAGAGAGTATATCCACATTTAGAGAGAGTATATCTCACATTTAGAAAGTTATCTCAATTAGAAGTATATCTCACATTTAGAGAGAGTATATCTCCATTTAGAGAGAAGTATATCTCACATTTAGAGAGAGTATATCCCACATTTAGAGAGAGTATATCTCACATTTAGAGAAAGTATATCTCACATTTAGAGAGAGTATATCTCACATTTAGAGAGAGTATATCTCACATTTAGAGAGAGTATATCCCACATTTAGAGAGTATATCTCACATTTAGAGAGAGTATATCTCACATTTAGAGAGAGTATATCTCACATTTAGAGAAGTATATCTCACATTTAGAAAAGTACATTAGTCTCACATTTAGAGAGAGTATATCTCACATTTAGAGAGTATATTCACATTTAGAAAGTATATCTCACATTTAGAGAGATATATCTACATTTGAAAGTATATCTCACATTTAGAGAGATATATCCATTGAATATCTCATTTGAGAGAGTATATCCACATTTAGAGAGAGTATATCTCACATTTAGAGAGTATATCCACATTTAGAGAGATTATATATCACATTTAGAGAGAGTATATCTACATTTAGAGAGAGTATTCACATTTTAGAGAAGTATATCTCACATTTAAGAGTATATCTACTTGAAGTATATCTCACATTTAGAGAGATATCCACATTTAGAAGAGTATATCTCACATTTAGAGAGAGTATATCTCACATTTAGAGAGAGTATATCATTTAGAAGATATCTCACATTTAGAGAAGTATATCTCACATTTAGAGAAGTATAATTTGATATTCCACATTTAGAGAGAGTATATCTCACATTTAGAGAAGTATATCTCACATTTAGAAGAGTATATCTCACATTTAGAGAGTATATCCATTTAAAGTATATCTCACATTTAGAGAGATATATCTCACATTTAGAGAGAGTATATCCACATTTAGAAGAGTATATCTCACATTTAAGAGAGTATATTCACATTTAAAGTATTCTCACATTTAGAGAAAGTATATCTCACATTTAGAGAGAGTATATCTCACATTTAGAGAAGTATATCCTACATTTAGAGAAGTATATCTCACATTTAGAGAGAGTATATCTCACATTTAGAGAAGTAATATGATCACATTTGTAAAGTCCTTATATACATTTAGAAGATTCATTGAAGTATTCCACATTTAGAAGAGTATATCTCACATTTAGAGAGTATATCTCACATTTAGAAGAGTATATCTCAATTTAGAAGAGTATATCTCACATTTAGAGAAGTATATCTCACATTTAGAGAGTATATCTCACATTTAGAGAGTATATCTCACATTTAGAAAGTATAATTGATATCTCACATTTAGAAGTATATCCACATTTAGAAGTATATCTCACATTTGAGAAGTATATCTCACATTTAGAGAGTATATCTCACATTTAGAGAGTATATCTCACATTTAAGAGAGTATATCCACATTTAGAGAGTATATCCACATTTAAAGTATATCTACATTTAGAAGAGTATATTCACATTTAGAGAAGTATATCTCACATTTAAAGATATATCTCACATTTAGAAGAGTATATCTACATTTAGAAAGTATATCTCACATTTAGAGAGAGTATATCTCACATTTAGAGAGAGTATATCTCACATTTAGAGAAAGTATATCTCACATTTAGAGAGAGTATATCTCACATTTAGAGAGATATACTCACATTTAGAGAGTATCATTAAATCCCATTTAAGAGAGTATATCTCACATTTAGAAAGTATATCTCACATTTGAGAAGTATATCTCACATTTAGAGAGAGTATATCTCACATTTAGAGAAAGTATATCTCACATTTAGAGAGAGTATATCTCACATTTAGAGAAGTATATCTCACATTTAGAAGAGTATATCTACATTTAGAGAGTATATCTCACATTTAGAGAGAGTATATCCCACATTTAGAGAGTATATCTCACATAGCATTTGATATATCTCACATTTAGAAGTATATCTTAGAGTATATCTCACATTTAGAAGAGTATATCTCACATTTAGAGAGTATATCTCACATTTAGAGAAGTATATCCACATTTAGAAGTATATCCACATTTAGAGAGTATATCTCACATTTAGAGAGTATATCTCACATTTAGAAGTATATCCACATTTAGAGTATATCTCACATTTAGAGAGAATATATCTCACATTTAGAGAGAGTATATCTCACATTTAGAGAGAGTATATCTCACATTTAGAGAGAGTATATCTCACATTTAGAGAGAGTATATCTCACTTGGTATATTTAGAGAGAGTATATCTCACTTGAATATATATTTGAAAGTATATCTCACATTTAGAAGAGTATATCTCACATTTAGAGAAGTATATCTCACATTTAGAGAGTATATCAATTTGACAATTTAGAGAAGTATATCTCACATTTAGAAGAGTATATCTCACATTTAGAGAAGTATATCTCACATTTAGAAGTATATCCACATTTAGAAGTATATCTCACATTTAGAGAGATATATTCACATTTAGAGAGAGTATATCTCACATTTAGAGAGAGTATATCTCACATTTAGAGAGAGTATATCTCACATTTAGAGAGTATATCTCACATTTAGAGAGTATATCTCACATTTAGAAAGTATATCTCACATTTAGAGATACACATTTAGAAGTATATCTCACATTTAGAAAGTATATCTCACATTTAGAAAGTATATCCACATTTAGAGAGAGTATATCTCACATTTAGAAGAGTATATCTCATTTGAATATATCACATTTAGAGAGAGTATATCTCACATTTAGAAGTATATCAATAGAGAGTATATCTCACATTTAGAGAGAGTATATCTCACATTTAGAAGTATATCCATTTAGAATATATCTCACATTTAGAGAGAGTATATTCACATTTAGTATCTACATTTAGAGAGTATATCATTTGATATATCTCACATTTAGAGAGTAATGAGTATATCTCACATTTAGAGAGATATATTCACATTTAGAGAAGTATATCCATTTAGAGAGTATATCTCACATTTAGAGAAGTATATCTCACATTTAGAGAGTATATCTCACATTTAGAGAGTATATCTCACATTTAAGAAGTATATCTCACATTTAGAGAGATATATCTCACATTTAGAAGAGTATATCACATTTAGGAGAGTATATCTCACATTTAAAGAGAGTATATCCCACATTTAGAGAGTATATCTCACATTTAGAGAGAGTATATCCACATTTAGAGAGGTATATCTCACATTTAGAGAGTATATCTCACATTTTTAGAGAAGTATATCCAATTTGAGAGTATATCTCATTAGTATCCATTTAGAGAGAGTATATCTCACATTTAGAGAGTATATCTCACATTTAGTATAGAGAGTATATCTCACATTTAGAGAGTATATCACAGTTTAAGAAAGTATATCTCACATTTAGAGAGAATATATCTCACATTTAGAGAGTATATCTCACATTTAGAGAGAGTATATCTCACATTTAGAGAGTATTTTCCATTTAAGTATATCTCACATTTAGAGAGAGTATATCTCACATTTAGAGAGAGTATATCTCACATTTAGAGAGTATATCTCACATTTAGAAAGTATATCTCACATTTAGAGAGTATATCTCACATTTAGAGAAGTATATCTCACATTTAGAGAAGTATATCATTTAATATATCACATTTAGAGAAGTATATCTCACATTTAGAGAGAGTATATCTCACATTTAGAGAGAGTATATCTCACATTTAAAAGGTATATCTCATTTGAATATTATTAGAGAGTATATCTCCCATTTGAAGATATATCTCACATTTAGAGAGTATATCCATTTGAGTAATCCAAGAGAGTATATCCACATTTAGAGAGAGTATATCTCCATTTAGAAGAGTATATCTCACATTTAGAGAGTATATCTCACATTTAGAGAGAGTATATCTCACATTTAGAGAGAGTATATCTCACATTTAGAGAAGAATATTTTCTCACATTTAGAGAGAGTATATATCACATTTAGAGAGAGTATATCTCACATTTAGAGAGAGTATATCACATTTAGAGAAGTATATCTCACATTTAGAGAGAGTATATCTCACATTTAGAGAAAGTATATCTCACATTTAGAGAGAGTATATCTCACATTTAGAGAAGAGTATATCTCACATTTAGAAGAGTATATCTCACATTTAGAAGTATATCTCACATTTAGAGAGTATTCACATTTAGAAGTATATCCCACATTTAGAGAAGATATCCACATTTGAAGTATATCTCACATTTAGAAGAGTATATCTCACATTTAGAAGTATATCTCACATTTAGAGAGTATATCTCACATTTAGAAGTATATTCACATTTAGAGAAGTATATCTCACATTTAGAAAGTATATCTCACATTTGAGAGAGTATATCTCACATTTAGAAGATATATCTCACATTTAGAGAGTATATATTAAATTATCTCACATTTAGAAGATATATCTCACATTTAGAGAAGTATATCTCACATTTGGTATATCAGATATATCTCACATTTAGAAAGTATATCCACATTTGGATATCCATTTAGAGAAGTATATCTCTACATTTAGAAGAGTATATCTCACATTTAAAGAGAGTATATCCCACATTTAGAGAGTATATCTCACATTTAGAGAGAGTATATCTCACATTTAGAGAGATCCATTTGAAGTATTCTCACATTTAGAGAGTATATCTCACATTTAGAGAAGTATATCTACATTTAGAAAGTATATCTCACATTTAGAGAGTTCACATTTGAGGTATATCTCACATTTAGAGAGAGTATATCTCACATTTAGAGAGAGTATATCTCACATTTAGAGAAGTATATCTCACATTTAGAGAAGTATATTCTCACATTTAGAGAAGTATATCTCACATTTAGAGAAGTATATCTCACATTTAGAGAGTATATCTCATATTTAAGAGAGTATATCCACATTTAGAGATATACATTTGAAGTATATCTCACATTTAGAAAGTATATCTCACATTTAGAGAGATATATCTCACATTTAGAAGTATATCTCACATTTAGAGAGTATATCTCACATTTAGAAAGTATATCTCACTTTAGAAAGTATATCCACATTTAGAAGTATATCTCACATTTAGAAAGTATATCTCACTTTAGAGAAGTATATCTCACATTTAAAAGTATATCTCACATTTAGAAAGTATATCTATTTAGAAGTATATCACATTTAGAAAAGTATATTCACATTTAGAAAGTATATCTCACATTTGAAAGTATATCTAATTTAAGAAGTATATCTCACATTTAGAAAAGTATATCTCAATTTAAAAGTATATCTACATTTAGAGAGTATATCTCACATTTGAGAAGTATATCTCACATTTAGAAGAATATATTCATCTTTAAAATTATCTCAATTTAGAAAATTCGTTCATCTTAGAAAGTATATTCACATCTTAGAAAATATCTGTTAAGTCTATTAAAATTATATTCATCTTTAGTAAAATTACTTGATTTTCTCTATTAAAATGTATCTCTTTTGTAAATTTCTTCATTTAGAAAGTATATCATTTAGAATAGTATAAATTTGTTCATCTCTCATTAAAAGTTATCTCACATTTAGTAAAATTATATTCATCTCTTAGAAATTTCATCAAAATTCATTATCATCTATGTAAAATTCTGTTCATTCTTAGTAAAATTATTTCATCTCTTAGTAAAATTCTATTCATCTCTTAGTAAAATTCTGTTCATATCTTAGTAAAATTCTATTCATATCTTAGTAAAATTCTGTTCATCTCTTAGTAAAATTCTGTTCATCTCTTAGTAAAATTCTTTCATATCTTAGTAAAATTCTGTTCATATCTTAGTAAAATTCTGTTCATATCTTAGTAAAATTCTATTCATATCTTAGTAAAATTCTATTCATTCTTAGTAAAATTTGTTCAATCTTAGTAAAATTCTGTTCATCTCTTAGTAAAATTCTGTTCATATCTTAGTAAAATTCTGTTCATATCTTAGTAAAATTCTGTTCATATCTTAGTAAAATTCTATTCATATCTTAGTAAAATTCTGTTCATATCTTAGTAAAATTCTATTCATATCTTAGTAAAATTCTATTCATATCTTAGTAAAATTCTTTCAATCTTAGTAAAATTCTGTTCATCTCTTAGTAAAATTCTGTTCATATCTTAGTAAAATTCTGTTCATATCTTAGTAAAATTCTGTTCATATCTTAGTAAAATTCTATTCATATCTTAGTAAAATTCTGTTCATATCTTAGTAAAATTCTGTTCATATCTTAGTAAAATTCTTTCATTCTTAGTAAAATTCTATTCATATCTTAGTAAAATTCTATTCATATCTTAGTAAAATTCTGTTCATATCTTAGTAAAATTCTGTTCATATCTTAGTAAAATTCTGTTCATATCTTAGTAAAATTCTATTCATATCTTAGTAAAATTCTATTCATATCTTAGTAAAATTCTGTTCATATCTTAGTAAAATTCTATTCATATCTTAGTAAAATTCTATTCATATCTTAGTAAAATTCTATTCATATCTTAGTAAAATTCTGTTCATATCTTAGTAAAATTCTATTCATATCTTAGTAAAATTCTGTTCATATCTTAGTAAAATTCTATTCATATCTTAGTAAAATTCTGTTCATATCTTAGTAAAATTCTATTCATTCTTAGTAAAATTCATGTCTTTCATTCTTAGTAAAATTCTATTCATATCTTAGTAAAATTCTATTCATATCTTAGTAAAATTCTATTCATATCTTAGTAAAATTCTGTTCATATCTTAGTAAAATTCTATTCATATCTTTGTAAAATTCTGTTCATATCTTAGTAAAATTCTGTTCATATCTTAGTAAAATTCTATTCATTCTTAGTAAAATTCTATTCATTCTTAGTAAAATTCTGTTCATATCTTAGTAAAATTCTTTCATATCTTAGTAAAATTCTGTTCATATCTTAGTAAAATTCTGTTCATATCTTAGTAAAATTCTGTTCATATCTTAGTAAAATTCTATTCATATCTTAGTAAAATTCTGTTCATATCTTAGTAAAATTCTGTTCATATCTTAGTAAAATTCTATTCATATCTTAGTAAAATTCTATTCATATCTTAGTAAAATTCTGTTAATCTCTTAGTAAAATTCTGTTCATCTCTTAGTAAAATTCTGTTCATATCTTAGTAAAATTCTGTTCATATCTTAGTAAAATTCTGTTCATATCTTAGTAAAATTCTATTCATATCTTAGTAAAATTCTGTTCATATCTTAGTAAAATTCTATTCATATCTTAGTAAAATTCTGATTCATTCTTAGTAAAATTCTATTCATATCTTAGTAAAATTCTATTCATATCTTAGTAAAATTCTATTCATATCTTAGTAAAATTCTGTTCATATCTTAGTAAAATTCTGTTCATATCTTAGTAAAATTCTATTCATATCTTAATAAAATTCTATTCATATCTTAGTAAAATTCTGTTAATCTCTTAGTAAAATTCTGTTCATAACTTAGTAAAATTCTGTTCATATCTTAGTAAAATTCTGTTCATATCTTAGTAAAATTCTATTCATATCTTAGTAAAATTCTATTCATATCTTAGTAAAATTCTGTTCATATCTTAGTAAAATTCTGTTCATATCTTAGTAAAATTCTATTCATATCTTAGTAAAATTCTATTCATATCTTAGTAAAATTATGTTAATCTCTTAGTAAAATTCTGTTCATCTCTTAGTAAAATTCTGTTCATATCTTAGTAAAATTCTGTTCATATCTTAGTAAAATTCTGTTCATATCTTA
Source organism: Arion vulgaris (assembly GCA_020796225.1). Classification (NCBI taxonomy): domain Eukaryota; kingdom Metazoa; phylum Mollusca; class Gastropoda; order Stylommatophora; family Arionidae; genus Arion; species Arion vulgaris. The sequence goes on along the minus strand of CM036760.1, from coordinate 45,476,928 downwards.
GTAAAATTCTATTCATATCTTAGTAAAATTCTGTTCATATCTTAGTAAAATTCTATTCATATCTTAGTAAAATTCTTTATATTCTTTAGTAAAATTCTATTCATATCTTAGTAAAATTCATTCTATTCTTAGTAAAATTCTATTCATATCTTAGTAAAATTCTGTTCATATCTTAGTAAAATTCTATTCATATCTTAGTAAAATTCTGTTCATATCTTAGTAAAATTCTATTCATATCTTAGTAAAATTCTGTTCATATCTAAAATTCTTTCATATCTTAGTAAAATTCTGTTCATATCTTAGTAAAATTCTATTCATATCTTAGTAAAATTCTATTCATATCTTAGTAAAATTCTATTCATATCTTAGTAAAATTCTGTTCATCTCTTAGTAAAATTCTATTCATATCTTAGTAAAATTTGTTCATATCTTATAAATTCATTCTTAATCTTAGTAAAATTCTGTTCATCTCTTAGTAAAATTCTATTCATCTCTTAGTAAAATTCTATTCATATCTTAGTAAAATTCTATTCATATCTTAGTAAAATTCTGTTCATATCTTAGTAAAATTCTGTTCATATCTTAGTAAAATTCTATTCATATCTTAGTAAAATTCTATTCATATCTTAGTAAAATTCTGTTCATATCTTAGTAAAATTCTGTTCATATCTTAGTAAAATTCTATTCATATCTTAGTAAAATTCTATTCATATCTTAGTAAAATTCTGTTCATCTCTTAGTAAAATTCTATTCATCTCTTAGTAAAATTCTATTCATATCTTAGTAAAATTCTATTCATATCTTAGTAAAATTCTGTTCATATCTTAGTAAAATTCTATTCATATCTTAGTAAAATTCTATTCATATCTTAGTAAAATTCTATTCATATCTTAGTAAAATTCTGTTAATCTCTTAGTAAAATTCTATTCATCTCTTAGTAAAATTTATTCATATCTTAGTAAAATTCTTTCATATCTTAGTAAAATTCTGTTCATATCTTAGTAAAATTCTATTCATATCTTAGTAAAATTCTGTTCATATCTTAGAAAAATTCTTATTCTTAGTAATCTATTATCTTAGTAAAATTCTATTCATATCTTAGTAAAATTCTATTCATATCTTAGTAAAATTCTGTTAATATCTTAGTAAAATTCTGTTCATATCTTAGTAAAATTCTGTTCATATCTTAGTAAAATTCTGTTCATATTTATTAAAATTCTGTTCATATCTTAGTAAAATTCTATTCATATCTTAGTAAAATTCTTTCATATCTTAGTAAAATTCTGTTCATATCTTAGTAAAATTCTGTTCATATCTTAGTAAAATTCTATTCATATCTTAGTAAAATTCTGTTCATATCTTAGTAAAATTCTGTTTCATATTCTTAGTAAAATTCTATTCATTCTTAGTAAATTTTTCATTTTAGTAAAATTCTTTCATATCTTAGTAAAATTCTTTCATATCTTAGTAAAATTCTTTCATATCTTATAAAATCTTTTAGTAATTAAAATTCTGTTCATATCTTAGTAAAATTCTGTTCATATCTTAGTAAAATTCTGTTCATATCTTAGTAAAATTCTATTCATATCTTAGTAAAATTCTGTTCATATCTTAGTAAAATTCTATTCATATCTTAGTAAAATTCTGTTCATATCTTAGTAAAATTATATTCATATCTTAGTAAAATTCTATTCATATCTTAGTAAAATTCTATTCATATCTTAGTAAAATTCTATTCATATCTTAGTAAAATGATGAGTTGAAATATTGCTTTGCCTTCTGAAGATTGTGGGTTCAAGTCTAGATCATGTCGCTCAATCCAGATTTGTGCATTTTTAATCAGAGATCCCTAGAATTGTGTGGAGCTACGGAGTTATCTCTTGTAGGTGGTTGGTTATTTCTCCCCCAAAAAGAGGAAGTCATATGGGGAAACCTGGTGCAGTGAAGTCAATCCATCGTCTTCAGATCTTTCTTTTGACTGTCTCATTTATTGCTCTTTCTTTTGACTGTCTCATTTATTGCTCTTTCTTTTGACTGTCTCATTTATTGCTCTTTCTTTTGACTGTCTCATTTATTGCTCTTTCTTTTGACAGTCTCATTTATTGCTCTTTCTTTTGACAGTCTCATTTATTGCTCTTTCTTTTGACTGTCTCATTTATTGCTCTTTCTTTTGACTGTCAGGTCATTTTCTCATTTATTGCTCTCTCTCTCTTTCTTTTGACTGTCAGGTAATATTCTCATTTATAGCTCTTTCTCTCTCTCTCTTTCTTTTGACTGTCAAGGTCATTTTCTCATTTATTGCTCTCTCTCTCTTTCTTTTGACTGTTCATTTATTGCTCTTTCTTTTGACAGTCTCATTTATTGCTCTTTCTTTTGACTGTCTCATTTATTGCTCTTTCTTTTGACAGTCTCATTTATTGCTCTTTCTTTTGACTGTCTCATTTATTGCTCTTTCTTTTGACTGTCAGGTCATTTTCTCATTTATTGCTCTCTCTCTCTTTCTTTTGACTGTCAGGTAATATTCTCATTTATTGCTCTCTCTCTCTCTCTCTTTCTTTTGACTGTCAGGTAATATTCTCATTTATAGCTCTTTCTCTCTTTCTCTCTTTCTTTTGACTGTCAGGTAATATTCTCATTTATTGCTCTCTCTCTCTTTCTCTCTCTTTCTCTTTATTTCTCTCTCTCTCTTTCTCTTTCTTTCTCTCTCTCTCCTTCTCTCTCTCTCTTTTTTTCTCTCTCTCTCTTTCTTTCTTCTTTCTTTCTCCCTTTTCTCTCTCTTTCTCTCTCTCTCTCTCTCTTTCTCTCTTTCTCTTTCTCTCTCTTTCTCTCTCTTTTTCTCCTTCTCTCTCTCTCTCTCTCTCTGAACATGAACATTACACTCGTCAGCTATCCCACTCTGAGAACTACAGTCAATTCTTTTAATTATTTGCCTTGTCTGTGTACAGTTGTCTGTGTACCGTACCAGCGTTCACTTTACGGATCACACTCAATGAATCATACAGAATGCACACATGCGTGTAGCTTTGTGTCATAGTCACTGCCAGCACTTCCATTCTCAGGCTTCTTGCTGTCATACTCAATTCACAAATGTCCTTCTTGATCCTTCTGTCTTTGAGCTTGTAGAGATGGCCGAAGTGGTCTTTTTGGTGACGAACTATCAGTCCATTCGTGTAGAGCTCCACCATTGCTGCCTCTAAACGTGGATCTCTATCCTTGCTGCCTCTAAACGTGGATCTACATCATTGCTGCCTCTAAACGTGGATCTCCATCATTGCTGCCTCTAAACGTGGATTTCCATCATTGCTGCCACTTTTTCTTCGAACGCTCCATATATCAACCACTTGTTAACTACTCTTTGTGACTTGTATGTGATCCGAGTTTAAGAACGATTGTTCGTTGTGTTAGTTATGCGCCTACAAGTAGGTCAGCCCATCCGATTTCTGCGACGCTTTTTATTTACTAGAGTAGCTTTCCTAGGCCCCTTACCTCAGTCGCGTCTTACGTCGCAGTGTTTCTATTCTTTGCTTCATTTGCGGATCTGTCAGCACACAGGCTATTGCTACCACTAACTCAGAACTTCCATCATTGCTACCACTAACTCAGAACTTCCATCATTGCTACCACTAAACCAGAACTTCCATCATTGCTACCACTAACTCAGAACTTCCATCATTGCTATCACTAAACCAGAACCTTCATCATTGCTACTACTAAACCAGAACTTCCATTATTGCTACCACTAAACCAGAACTTCCATTATTGCTACCACTAAACCAGAACTTCCATTATTGCTATCACTAAACCAGAACTTCCATTATTGCTACCACTAACTCAGAACGTCCATCATTGCTACCACTAAACCAGAACTTCCATCATTGCTACCACTAAACCAGAACTTCCATCATTGCTACCACTAAACCAGAACTTCCATCATTGCTACCACTAACTCAGAACTTCCATCATTGCTACCACATACTTAGAACCTCCATTATTGCTACCACTAACCCAGGACCACCACCATTGCTACAACTAACCCAGGACCACCACCATTGCTACAACTACATCACTTTTAGTGTCACTCAAATATCTCACTTTACGAGACAATATGTTGTTTTTGAACCAAGAGTCCGCCAAAAACCTTGTCACCAAAATATCGACATTAACACTGGACAAAATATCGACATTAACACTGGACAAAAGTTCAGCAATCAATTGTAATTATGTATTAAATGAACTTGTTGACAAGTCGATCTTCGTATCGGAAGTCAAGCAGTCTGATCCGTCAACTGTTGATGATATTATGGAGTTTTCATCTAATTAGCTTTCTTCTAAGTGAAGATGTAGAAGCAGAAAGTAAAGATATCAATTATAATTAAATATTGTCAACTAGTTTTAGTACCACTGTTATAAATGTTGAGATGTTGACAAATGTTACAGTTGTTTAGATGTTGTCAACTGTTACAGATATTTAGATGTTGACAAATGTTACAGTTGTTTAGATGTTGTTTTGTTGGTTGGTAATACTGGTGGAAGATAGAAGATGTTGTTGTAGGTTAGTGTTCTGTCACTTTGACAGAACACTAACCTTTGATGATGGATTACGTGTCAGGAGGTGTCCTGACACGCACAATGGAAACTGATAGATACGGCACTAAGGGCGTGTCCAGGGAGGTGTACTGACACGCCAATGGTAACTGACAGATAAGGGCGTGTCCATGGAGGTGTACTGACACGCGCAATAGTAACTGATAGATTAGGCACTAAGGGCATCACCAGGGAGAATATTGATAAACGGAATGTCACTGGATCACACTGGTGTGCCTGGGCACACCCTTTGAGAACCATTTTTCTACACTCTAGCAGCGTAGGGACTTATATCCAAACACAACTCCTGACTCACATTGCTTGAACTGTTCTGCGTTACGTTCTACTCACGCATGAAATGTTGCTGTTGTCATTTGAAAACATGTTGTTTAAATTATCCCATAATTCTTATCCAAACCTATTTAATAATTACTCTTCCATTCATCAATCACTCCCTCTCTCTAAGACTCCCTCCCTCTCATCTGCACCCACAATGCCTTTCAGTTTAATTGAGTAATTATATAATTTCCACGTCCCACCATATTACCACCCCTAATGAGATTTACGTTCAGCCTCAGCCTGTCACGTTGATCATCACTTGCCCTTATCATATCTGTGTTTCTGGTGGCATTCCCACGATTAGATCAATGGATGCTGGTGATTATCTTGTCCTTTCATTATCCCTAATAACCATCTTGTCCGATAAGGAGAGCACAGTCTGCGCTGTCAACAAATAGAGATCGTTAACCGCTTGTATCCAACAAGACAAGGGTTGTCTACGGTAGAACTTAACGTACGAGTCTAGTTATCTTATATCACGTAGATGTACGTATCCAACGTGACATATGTGTTTTAAATCTCTAACGTGACGTGTGTTTATCTCTAACGTGACATTTGTTAATATCTCTAAAATGGCATGTGTTTGTATCTCTAACGTGACATGTGTTTATATCTCTGGCGTGACATATCTTGATATCTCTAACGTGATATATGTTTATATATCGAACGTAACATGTGTTTACATATCTAACGTCAGTTTCATATCTAACGTGACATATGTTTACATATCTAACGTGACATATGTTATACTATCTAATGTTGTTATATATGTTTGAACATATCTAACCCCTGTGACTTTTTATCTGTCCCTTATAGTTACTGTCATTTGTTGACATGTTTGCTGTTTTATCATATGTTATGTAATTCTTCCCACGACACCCACATTGTTGAACACCTGTTTCCTGCTGGTGTTCTTTTTATCTGTTCTCCTTAAGTATGTTATTAACTGTCCCCACGACACCCACAAACCAACATTTGTTGTCCAATATTAAAACCAGATCTTGTATTAGATCACATACATCTTTTGATAAATCATCATTTTTCAGCCGATCAGACGATCTTAGAAAGCTTTCATCCATTACTGCCAGCCAGCGTAATGACGTGTTAAAAGCTTGGTCTTGCATAGATGTCCCTGATGTTTCAACCAACATAAATTTGAGTTTTTAAACTTTGGATTCTATTTCTAGGATTCTATGTACAAGACGTCAGCAAATGGACGTCTCTTCTGTTAGGAGACATGGGTAAATAGAGAGAGAGAGATGAAAAACATAATACAGATGAGATGGAGGTCATTAGAAATAATGAGAGAGAAATGAAAGTAGAAGAAGAAAAGAAGGTAGAGGAATAAAAAAAAGGTAAGGGAAGAAAAGATGATAGAAGAAGAAAGAAAAGGTCAATAAAAGAAGGTAGATGTAATAAAAAATGTAGAGGAAAAAAAGGTAGGTGAAGAAAAGATAGAGGAAGAAAAGAAGATACAGAGAAGAAAGAGGAAGAAAAGGTAGAGAAAGGAAGGTAGATAGAGAAAGAAAAAAAATAAAGAAAGAAAAGAAGATAGAGGAAGAAAAGAAGATAGAGGAAGAAAAGAAGATAGAGAAAGAAAAGTAGAGAAAGAAAAGAAGAAGAGAAAGAAAAGAAGAAAGAGAAAGAAAAAGATAAGAGAAAGAAAAGAGAAAGAAAAGAAGAAAGAGAAAGAAAAGAAGAAAAGAAAGAAAGAAGAAAGAGAAGAAAAGAAGATAGAGGAAAAAAGAAGAAGAGAAAGAAAAGAAGATAGAGAAAGAAAAGAAGAAAGAGGAAGAAAAGAAGATAGAGGAAGAAAAGAAGAAAGAGGAAGAAAAGAAGATAGAGGAGGACAACGCAAAAGATGTAATGACGACAAAAAGAACAACTTTAGAGAAATGAATAATAATAATAGATTTCGTACAGTCATACTTTACATAGCTATGTCTGCAAGTAATTTCTCCATGCCGCTCTATCCTGGACAACTCGCACAATCTCTTCCATTGAATTGTTATACTAGTGTTTGACCAATTTCTCTGATTTCATCACTTCTCCTGAATGCATCCCATCTAGAGAAATAGATGCAACAAAGCAAATTAAAAAATACGGCAAATGGTACCAATTTTAAAATGCAAACATGTCAGCATGAACACAAAAAGAGCATTGTTCAACACAATCTTTCTCGCCCCATTATGCTACCATGCCAAACCTTGGGCTCTGACATCAAATATGTTAGAAGAAAACTAGTCACGACAGAGATGAAGTGTCTACGCAGAATGCTGGGAGTAACAAGAAGAGAACGGTTTAGAAATCACATCAGGAAAAAATGGGTACAACATCAGGAAAAAATGGGTACAACATCAGGAAAATGGTACACATCAGGAAAATGGTACAACATCAGGAAAAAATGGGTACAACATCGGAAAAATGGTACAAATCAGGAAAAATGGGTACAACATCAGGAAATGACAAATCAGAAAATGGGTACAACATCGTATGAACTCATCATGAAACAACAAATTAAATGGTACGACAATCGCATCAAAGAGAAATATTAGTCCGATAAAATGAATACAAAGCAAAAGGCCGGCCACGCAAAAATGAGAACCTCTGAGAGAACAGAGGCGACCAAAGACACTGTTTATGAAGCACACACAAAAGCCGTTCTAGAAAACTCTTCTTATCTTAAACGCTGTGAGGACAAACAGGATTAGAGAAAGACAAATGACAGAATACCAACTTACAAAGTAGATTAGACAAGACTCAAGTAAGATTCTTACACCTTCTGCCTCCAACACCACACTGAGCTACAATGGAAAGGAAAGATGAATTATCATCAAATAGCTTGTCCTGAGTAGAACGTTTTCATCCCAACAGTTCTCCGGAATTTCTCTCTCAGAGGCCAGATGTCCTGCCTCTGCAGCCGTCATGTTCAAACCATCAGTTACATCCTGAATCCATCTTCTCCGTGGTCTTCCTCTTCTTCTCTTTGCCGGTATGCCTCTTTCCATGATGGTCTTCTCCAGCCCTTCATGAATATAAGTGCTACAGAAGAAGAGTCATTCGTATATCTTGGACAAAGAGTAGAGAACAAATAAATATATACAGAGAGAACTCAAAATCAAAGAAAACTGGCTAATGCTACAAATAAGAATGAGAAAATTAAAGTATTTTGGACATATAAAAAGACACGAATGGCTTGAGAAGACCATCATGGAAGGAGACATCCCGGTAAATAGGAGAAGAGGAAGAACATGGAGAAAGTGTATTCAGAATGTAATTGATGATTTGAGCACGACCGCTGTAGAGGTGGAGCATCTATCCTACGAGAGAGAAGAGAGAGAGAGAAATGATTAGGGAACAGTTATGATGGTAAAGTTCTGCTCAGGACAAGCTATTTGATAATGATGATTTGTCTCTAGCCTTCAGGATAATAGAAATATGATTAACGCATCTATGATGATAAAGTTTGATCGGGAAGCTTTGAAATGCGATCTGTGAAGCATTGCCAGAGGATTGAGAGAGAATACACGTTATGGAAAGTCTCCAGAAAACATCCGATTTATGATGATTTACAGGTGAGCATCTAGCCCTACCAGAAGATCTTATTACGAACATATTGGTAATTTCTGCGTAGGACAACTTTGATTTATGCTGTACCTGGACATCTAGCCTACGAAGGAGATAGATGGATGAGATGATGACAGATGATGAAATTCTGCTCAGGACAAGCTATTCGATAATGATGATGCTGTAGAGGTGGAGCATCTAGCCTACGAGAGAGATAGAGAGAGAGAGAGAAATGATTACGAACAGTTATGATGGTAAAGTTCTGCTCAGGACAAGCTATTTGATAATGATGATGCTGTAGAGGTGGAGCATCTAGCCTACGAGAGAGAGAGATAGATAGAGAGAGAGAGATGATTACGGACAGTTATGATGGTAAAGTTCTGCTCAGGACAAGCTATTCGATAATGATGATGCTGTAGAGGTGGAGCATCTAGCCTACGAGAGAGATAGAGAGAGAGAGAGAAATGATTACGAACAGTTATGATGGTAAAGTTCTGCTCAGGACAAGCTATTTGATAATGATGATTTTTCTTCGTACTCTTCATATCGACCACTTGTTAACCATTCTATGTGATATGTATGTGATCTGAGCTTAACAGCGATTGTACGTTGTGCCAGTTAAGCGAATACAGGTAGCCCAGCACATCCGATTTCAGCGATGCTTTTTATTTACTAGGGTAGCTTCCCTAGCCCCTACCGCAGTCTCTTCTTACGACATACCTTGTAGGTCGCGTTGGTACATCTTTGCTTCCTTTGCGGTACCCGACACGACACGACACGGGACGATTATGATGATGATGATGATGATGATGATGATGATGTACGATGATGCTGATGATGATGTACGATGATTCATATATTTCATCGATTCTGTCATTTTTCATTGTTGTTGAGACAATCAAAATTTACAAATATATTTTTTAACGATGTCAGATTTCGAATGTATCCAGTAGATTCGTGTATATTATTCGTACGATAAGTTTGTACGCGAGTGAGCCCACATGTCCGTGTTTACACTCGTCCTTAATTGACAGTTTTATAAACGGTAGATCTGTAGGCGGACACTAAGTATTGACAACAGATTATACTAGAAATAAAGTAATGAGAGATCTGTAGGCGTAGTCTGTTGATGTGCTGAGCTTGGCTGACGTGTTTCTACGTCTGGGAGTAGTTAGATCGACACCAGGTCACGGGTTACTTTAATTATGGTGAGAATTCTGGCCTCAACAGTTACCAGAGAAAGCATGGATAGTTTTAATGAGAATAAAATATGGCTGATCTAATCAAATTTTAAAATGGCTGTTTATATGAGATTGAAATATGGCTGCCTCTATGAGAAGAACTATTGCTACATTGCGAAAGAAAGGAGGAGGGATGGGGGTTGATCTTGTCCGTGCGAGCAAAACATGCGATTTTCATGAAAATCTGCAATTTTCGTTATGGTTGTAGTTTTCATGTTGCTTCTTCTTCTTCTTTGCGTTCGTTCTTTACGACCAATTTTAATCACTATATGTGATATGTTTGATCTTTGCCAAGAACGTGTATACGTTGCACATTGGTTTGGTAGGCCCTAAACGCAAAGACTTCTATACGTTTAGGACACATGCATCTGATTTCAGCCAAACCTTCTTAGTCGCCTCTTACGACATGCGTGGCAGTAACAGTGGTTCTATTCTTAACACCCCAAATTTGGGCCCCGGTAACCACTCGGGCGTTTTTCATGTTGCAATGTGTGCTTCTTTCTGTCTCTCTCACGCACTCTCTCTCATTGTCTCTTTCACTCTCTCCCCACTCTCTCTCTCTCTCTAATAGTGCCCCATGTGTGTTCTCCTGTCTCCCATCACACAAGATATTGAAATATGTTAGACGACATGAAAATATAATACTAATATGAACATGATTCAATATTGTCGAATTTTATTTTACTGCATTCATTTTAGATTTTAATATTGCATGCGCTAGTGAGTTGTTTAATGTCATGTTATATCGATACTTTCTCATATGCGATATATTCTGGTATCGATACTTTCTTATATGCGATACATGCTGTTATCGAGAGTTTAGTTTAGTTTAGTCGACAGATCATCTTCATCGCATATCGAATAAATTAGCCCATTTTTTTTTCTTTTCTTAATCCTGCTTGCCTCACAGCGTCAGGTCAAGAAGAGATTTCTAAAACGGGCCTTTGTATGCACTTCGTAGATAGTGTCTTTCGTCGCCTCTATTATCTCTGATGTCCATCTTTAGCGTGGCCAGCCTTTTGCTTTGTACCATTGTATCGGAGCAGCATTGCTCTTCTTTTAGGTGCACTGTCTGTTGGTAATCTGCTTACGTGGCCGAACCATTTAGCTTGTTGTTTCTTGATGAAGTCTAGTACTGATGTTGTACCTACTTTATTCCTGATGTCTTCATTTCTCAACCGAATTACTCAAATTAGTCCATAAATGCTCCTCAGTATGTCTCTCAGTTTAGTTTAGTCGTAGAATCACCATCACTGCACATCAAACCAATTAGTCCATAAGTACTCTAATCTCCTCGGTATGTCTCTCAGTTTAGTTAAGTGGTCGGATCATCTTCATTGCTCGCTCGCTTTTTACAGCAACCATACCTGCAAGCATATCGGCGTGTTCACTTCCCTTTACATCTGAATGTCCTGGCACAAAAATAAAACTGATTTTTGTCAGCTTAGACCTCTTCAGCGACTTCAACTACTATATTAATACATACATCTTACGATGCCGCCTGATGCGGCCGCCTCTCTGTATCATAGCACCGCACAGCCCTGGCTTAGAACCTCTTCAACGACTTGAACTACTATAGTAATACATACATTTTACCAAGTGACTGCGACTGGTACATAGTACTTCTTCTTGTTTCTTTCCTTTCTATAATCATGTTTTGTCTCAAAACGGCAGGATAAGAAGAGTTCTAGAACGGGCTTTTGTGTGTATTTCATAAACAGTGTTTTTTTGGTCGCTCCTGAGGTCCACCTTTTGAGTGGACGTCCACTGTATCGGAGTAACATTGTTCTTTGAAGAGCACTGTCTGTTGGTAATCTGCTTATGTGTCGTACCTTTTAATTTGTTGTTTCTTGATGAAGTTCAGTACCGATTGTGTACCCCCTTTTTTGTCCTGATGTCTTCATTTCTCAACCAGTCTCTTCTTGATATTCCCAGCATTCTGGTAGACTCTTCATCTCTGTCGTACTAGTTTTCTTCATGTTTGATGTCATCATCCAGGTTTGGCACTGATAGCATAATGTTTGGAGAGGTATTGTGTTGAACAATGTTCCTTTAGTGTTCATGGTGACATGTTTACATTTTAAAATGGCGCCATTTGTCCTATCACTTGATTTGCTTTATTGCACCTATGTTGTATTTCGTTTGTTCATAGAACTTCAATGTCGTATAACTGCCATTCATTATTGACTTCTCTATCTCTTCTGTTTCAGGTCACTTCCCGATGAACCCTGAACTATGTGTGCTGTGGGTAGCCAGTGATGTACTCATGTGTTCAGCATCGATATGGCATATGTGTACGATGTCAATGGATCGATACTTCACACTAAAATACCCAATGCGATACGGCAGAAACAAGACACGTAGAATGGTAGCAGGAAAAATACTGTTTGTCTGGGTAGTATCCGTAGCTATATCCAGTCCAGTTTGTATCCATGGTTTTATGGATACATCCAGCGTGTTTAGAAATGGCGAGTGTGTTCCGAAGGTCAAGAATTTTGTTATTTTCGGATCCGTGTTTGCGTTCTACATTCCGCTGTTAATCATGATTGTGACCTACTTTCTGACAATCAGAATTCTCTGGAAGAATCAACAACGTATGAAACATATTGAGAGGTCAGATCTTAAACCAAAATTGGCTCAAATAACTGCCCAGTGCACCGGTCTAGCTATCCCCAAGTTGTTGACCAGTCTCAGAAAAAGCCACAAATCTATATCATCTTCGCATTTATCTCGATTACGTACAAGAAAGCGACCTCCAGGTACATGTTCTTCTAGTATTTTAAGTATTCAATCTACGGGAATTGAAAATAATACCAGCGATTTAGATTTTAGTGATGATAGCGGGGCAGGCGGAGGGCGAAATAACCTGGGAATGGTTTACCTGGCCCCGCCCCCAACTCAAACATGCACACCTGGATCATCCTCCTCCATTGCATCAGTACCACCTCCCATCAATTCAGACACAGATGAGAGTGAGAATGAGACTAACTATTTCAGTCTTTTCCAAACTCGCAACTCAAGTCGATCTCTATGTACCCCCGTCAGTCTGAGCACATCTGAAAAATCGTTACATAGACGACTACAAAAGAAACAGTTGTACCAGCAACAACAACAGGAGTTGTATTTGCTACGCCAAGAATATCACCAGCAACGACAACTTCATCACGATCATCAAGATGATGCCTCACTATCATCATCTCCACAAGAAGATATGCCCAAAGATGAACTTCCAGAAAATCAAGTCTGCTTGTTTTCTGCTACAGCTTCCCCAATATCCCATCCACTACCACTATTACATCTAGAGGCACACCATCACCAGATGTGTCCCTTGTCTGACAACATCCTGGTGACGTCATCACAACCTACAACTTCATCTGTGTCCAAACTTTATAGAAAATCTTCCAAATTCAACTCGACAGAAAAAGGCAGGAAATCCTCAAAAAAGAAACGATATTCTAAAAGATGTAAGAAGAGACGTAACAGTTTTGTACAAGACGGAACTCCAACCCAGCACTTAAAGGTACCGTGCCCCATATACTTCAAACGCCAGCGGGCGACTAAACCGAACATCGGTCACACAGTTTTATCTACTGCCGTGTCCGATTCTCAAGTTTCCCAGGCAGGACGAGAGAATAAGCTCGGTAACGCTCGCGACCAGGGTGTGACTTCATTTCACCTGAGCTACAGCAACCTGAGCAAAGATTACAAGTCTTTGGAGTGGGACCGCAGGTATTTCCAGGTAAGAGATTATACTATCTACCTATAGTTTGTATATTATATAAATACGTAGGTATGTTCAGGTAAGAGATTATACTACCTATAATTTGTATATTATATGGAAACTCAGGCATTTCCAGGCAAGAGATTATACAGCCTACCTCGAGATGTTTTCTTTAGTCATTTTCCATCTCTCACTGGCATACGTTAGGATTGATATAACATTGGAATTTAAAATGTTAACCTTAGTATTAAAACTATATAATTTGCAGTTTCATAAATTATTTGACTTTTAACACTGATGTTGCTTTGACATTTCGTAGCATAATTTCTTTTTAACATTTCCCAATTAATTAATTAATGTAAATATTGTTATTGGTTATTTATTTTTGGTTACTAAACTGACGTCATTGCACTCTGGGTAGACCCATAGATGCTCAGTCTCCCCCAACAGATGTTGAAGAGTATGCATAATGATGGTTTCTGTGGCTTCTGGTTAAATACACTATTCATTCTGCACCTCAGGCATCCAGTTCTACTTGTACAACGGGTAACTCCAAACTGCTTAAATCGGTGGATCGATTCAACATCGATTTTAGTGTCTTCATCCAACAGACAATCGCGAAGAGACCGAAGAGCATCCCCTTTATCCATCTTCAACTCGCCAACAATCGATGCTATTGATGCAAGCTTATTCTCTCTCTCATTACCACAAAACCCCGCATGTCCAGGACAGTAGATCCACGTACGCCTCTGGAGGTTAGAAACTTCTATAAACGACATCCACTCATTCCGAAACTTGCCCTTTTGGATCTTGTGAAGCATCGACTGAGAGTCAGATACAACAACGGATCCAGTAAATGGAGTCACAGAGAGCCAATGGACGGTAGCAGTAACGGCCTCAATCTCCATCCTCATACTGGAAGTAGTTGTCCATGAAAGGAAGAAAGGAAGGAAGGAAGGAAGGAAGAAAGGAAAGAAATGTAAATATAATGTATTGATAATGTATATTCCATTCCTAAAAAATAGAATATCTTTCATTGATCATGTTTTGTCTATGTATCTACCTCCTCCTCTCCTCCCCTCCCCACCCTGACAGATACAAGAAGAGATGGATCTTTGTTTGAAAGGAGAGTTTGATCTATGGGATCGACGGTATTCCAAACACAATCCAGATGTTCTATCACACAAGGAACGTGTTAGCGGAGACGGAAGACATTCTGGTAGACAGAGAACCGCCTGCCTTAAATCTGATATATCTTTGCCAGTGCTGGATAACTTGAATATCGATAACAACAGTTTCAACACGTACAGTCACTCTGCGCCCAACTCTCCACTCAATAGACGAAATGTTGATAGCTTAAACTTCACTTCAGAAGACGATATGGAGAATGAGGAAGATAAAGAAGAAACTTCAGATAGAACTAACGACGAGGAAGGTAACGATAGTACCGAGTCATCCAACTCTGATGTTGTTACTATCAGACTTTACCCTCCAACTCCAAAGTCAAAAGTGTTAGTAGTGTCGACGGCGGAGTAGCAGTAGCAGCAGCAGTCATCACACATTGACCATCAGCTGTAGTTCTGATAACCATTCTGCCAGCACCCTACAAACAATTACTTGCTTAAACGTTCCTTCCAACAACATCACAACACGAACCAGCACTGACAATTTAACCAGAACGCAGTATTCCAGCCTCAGCCATAACCAAACAAAAGATGAGAGCAACCATAAGTTGAACAACTCTCTTGTTAACGGATCTAGCTGTCATAATTTGTCTCCAGCAAGTAGCTCACCGCTCCCTGAACTTGTCATCTCCAGTGAGGGAGAGATGACACTTGAAGAAACAGATGATACTGTAGACGACAGTCCCAAACATAATCGTATTAAACTTCGACGACCTCATCAATTGGAATCTCACCACAGATTTAGAAGAAAACCTTCTCCCAACGATCCAAGCCGCAGCGATAACCACGTCAAACCTAGACGTTCTGTTTTCAGAAATACATTCCGCGTCCACAAAAGAAAACATGCAGTGAAGCACATCTTGTCCAAAAAGACGGCAACAAACGAAAGAAAAGCATCCAAAGTTCTTGGGATCATTTTCCTTGTTTTTGTTACTTTGTGGACTCCATTCTTTGCTGTAAACGTCATCAACGCTAGCTGTGATACTTGTATGGATAACTTCAATAGAGAAATGATGTCCTTATTTCTTTGGATGGGTTATATCGCATCTCTGGCTAACCCTATTATTTATACAATGTTTAACACCGCTTTCAGACGGACTTTTATTCGAATATTAACCTGTCAGATTCGTTGTACGAGAAGAGCTAAGACCAGCGATCTACATTATATGAGTTGTACTACTATGCTGGCCAGTGAGAGGAGGAATACGATGACAGTTGTTCTGAGGGACGAGTCTAGATAGTCGGTTTTTTAACTTATCGTATCTATCGTATACTACATATCTGACACTGCTATCTGCCATCTGTCGCTGCAATATCACACCTCTCACCTGACACTTCTACCTGCACTGCACACCTTACACGTCTACCTGCTATCTCACCTGATACTTCTACCTGCACTGCACACATTACACGTCTACATGCCATCTCACCTGACACATTTACCTGCACGCACACTTTACACGTCTACCTGCTATCTCACCTGAAACCTGACATTTCTATCTGCACAGCACACCTTACACGTCTACCTGCTATCTCACCTGACACATTTACCTGCACGCACACTTTACACGTCTACCTGCTATCTCACCTGACACTCCTACTTGCACAGCACACCTTACAGTCTACCTGCTATCTCACCTGACACTCCTACTTGCACGCACACTTACACGTCTACCTGCTATCTCACCTGACACTCCTACTTGCACGCACACTCACACTACCTGCATCTTACTGACCTCTACTTGCGCACACCTAACGTTACCTGCATCTTACTACTCCTACTGCACGCACACCTTACTCACCTGCTATCTCACCTGCACTCCTCTGCACAGCACACCTTACACGTCTACCTGCATCTCACCGACCTCCTACTTGCAGCACACCTACTTGCCTGCTATCTCGCCTGACACTCACTATTGCACAGCACACCTTACACGTCTACCTGCTATCCACCTGACACTCCTACTCTGCACGCCACCACTTTGTCTCCTGCTATCTCGCCTGAAACCTGACATTTCTATCTGCACAGCACACCTTACACGTCTACCTGCTATCAAACCTAACACTTCTACCTGCACGGCACACCTTACACGTATATCTGTTATCTCACAATACACCTGACACATCTACCTTTACGTCACACCTTGCACCAGACACATCTACCTACACTACACACCTTACACGTCCACCTGCTATCCCACCTGACACATCTACCTGCACAGCATACCTTGCACGTCTACCTGCTATTACACTTGACACATCTACCTGCACGGCACACCTAACACATATATCCGCACGGCACACCTTACACGTCTACCTGCTATCTCACCTGAAACCTGACATTTCTACTTGCACAGCACACCTTACGCGTCCATCTGCTATCTCACCTGACACTTCTACCTGCACGGCACACCTCGCACCAGACCAGACACATCTACCTGCACGACACACCTTACACGCCTACCTGCTATCTCACCTGACACCTGACACTTCTACCTACATGACTGAACATAAAGAATGTCAAAAACTCTGAAGATGGAAACTGAATAATTTCAACAAATAATAAAACACATCAAAACAAAACACTAAACAAAACATGACAAGCTTTCATCCGATATTGACTAGAAATAAGAGAAATGAGAAATATGTTAACTATCTGGGTTTTTGTTTGTTTGCATTTGTCTTGAGATAAACAAACTTGTTTAGCAATTTTCATTTGTTTTTCTCTCAATATTTCATTGTGTGGAGACACCATACAATGACCGGAACTATTAGCGGTTGACGTCAATTTCTAATTTGTTGACGACATCAACGTCCTTGCTTGTTCTGATCTAGAAGATTAGAAAAGCATCTCAAAGTTAGAGAAAGTGAACAGAAAACATGGCATGGAAATTAAGTCTGAAATGGCAAGATATTTAATGGGGAAAATAAAACATTAATCTCATACGAACATTCGGTTGCTGGAGCGTCTGGTCGAGGGGATTAGAACGCGGCTCCCATTCGGTAGAACCGGGTTCAATCCGCGGTACAGCCGAGAAGTTTGTTTTTTCTGTCGAGGGCATAAAAAAAACATCCTAACCTGAACACTTTCGTGGTGACTGCACTAGCCACGTGACCGTTAAATTCTGCAGGCTCATGTCCCTCCTGTCCTACACAGCCCTAAAGGCCCTGTTACAGGGCGCAACGACAGTTTTTTTTGTTTTAAACATTCGATTAGATTGATTATCTTAGTAGCCATAGAGATCATCAAATGATGTCTTCTGTCTGGTATTTGTCTGTCTTATATGCAAGCACAGAAAGGGAGAGACAGAGAGAGCGACAGAGAGAGAGCGACAGAGAGAGGAAGACATAGAGAGAAAGAGACAGAGAGAAAGAGACAGAGAGCGACAGAGAGAGAAAGAGAAAGATACAGACAGACGGAGAGAGACAGAGACTGAAAGAGAGTGAGAGACAGAGATAGTGAGAGACAGATAGAGAGACAGATATAGACAGAGAGAGACAATGACACAGAGAGAAAGTGAGAGACATAGACACAGAGAGAGTGAGAGACAGAGAAAGAGAGAGAAGAGAGAAGACAGAGAGAAAGAGACAGAGAGGGACAGAGAGAGACCTAGAGAGAAACAGAGAGAAACAGAGAGAAAGTGAGAGACATAGACACAGAGAGAGTGAGAAACAGATAGAAAAAGAGAGAGAAAGAGAGAGACAGAGAGCGAAAGAAAGAGAGAGACAGAGAGAGGTAGAGAGAGAGAGAGAGAGAGAGAGAGTCGTATAAATAATACCTAACATGACACAACAAATCTGTACAGTTCGACTACAGATAAGATTAATAAAAAAAACAACAACTTCATCTTACAGTCTACCACATCTACTCAGTTATACTGTAGCATCGTATCAGATATGCGTGATCTTAGTCAAGGTTGTCAGAACTGACGTCATATCGTCCAAATTATCAAAGAAAGATGTCCGCCTCTGTTGAAAACATCCAACCGGATGTGACGCATCATGTCCTCTTGATCAGCTTAAACAGTGTTGGCAGTCATTGTTCAATAGACTTCCCATCCTATTAGCTATTGGATCTATCGTCTGATGTTTTCTATCACAGTCTGGGGGCGGAGGGATAACTACATTAGTGGAATGACTGGTGTTAAACAGAGGTTCTCAAACTTTTGGAAGTGGTGGCACACTAGAAGTCTTACAAAAATCGGAGCCCCACTATACACAACAACTCAATAAATAAGATGAAGAAAGCACAGAAATACAGAAATAATTTTAAAGTGCAACGTACCTTTATTCATCATTTAATTTCTGTCTAAATTTAGCTAGCAAAGAACCTCATCACATGGAGATTTAAAACCTCTGCCCTATGTGCCGCCTTTGGCACGAAAGGAACAAACTAACTAACTAGCTAACTAATTTCTGTCTATGAGAAGCATGGGCCTGGTGTGTCTTTGCGACTTTTTACCCTGGTACCCGCTGGCACCGCATTGCCGACCCCTGATCTAGAATTTACTAGGGCACACTTAGTAATGTCACCGGGCACACTGGTGCGCTTGGGCACACCCTTTGAGAACCACTGTATTAAATATTGGATATATCGTCTGGTGCTTTCTCTCACAGACTAGATGGGGAGGGAGGGATGGAAGAGGAGGAAAGGGGGAGAGATAACTGCATTAGTGGAACGACTGGTGTTAAAATGTGGGTCCCAGACAAATTGATTAGTTTGTGTTTTCTATGAAAACCTTCAACATTTCTTGGAAACATAAATAGTAATTTTGTGAACCTAACAAACAATCTCGTTCCGTGCGCCCCTTATCCGATTAGTGTTCTTCTGTTCCGTGCGCCCCTTATCCGATTAGTGTTCTTCTATTCAGGATAAATCGTCAACGTTTCAGTTCAAAATGCTACCCGTAACACCACCTGTTTCCGGTCACAAATTGGAAAATATAGGCCAAATAAGAGCTATTAAACTGTGTAATCATGTTAACAGCAGAAAGTATTGCTGGCAACGGAGGAAGTGATCGATAAAGAGAGTAATTGCTGTAGACATTTTTTTAAAAAATGTACAAAATATCGACAGACTGGAAATCTAATGTTAGAGATGAAATTTAAGTACAACCTTTTACGGTACAACAGACGGGAAATCCCCAACAACCACCTACATATGGGGAATATCCAATAAACATACCACATCCGGGAATCCACAAAAACCATATAACAAACGGGAAAACCCTAGGAACCATATTATCATCATCATTCTTCGTTGCGTCTTATGACACATAAGGAAGGAAAACAAATATCCACTTCCTATCTTGTGCTGTTCTTTCTACTTCTAACCTAGTTATATACATATCTTTGATGTTGTTCTTTCTACTTCTAACCTAGTTATATACATATCTTTGATGTTGTTCTTTCTACTTCTAACCTAGTTATATACATATCTTTGATGTTGTTCTTTCTACTTCTAACCTAGTTATATACATATCTTTGATGTTGTTCTTTCTACTTCTAACCTAGTTATATACATGTCTTTGATGCTGTTCTTTCTACTTCTAACCTAGTTATATACATGTCTTTGATGTTGTTCTTTCTACTTCTAACCTAGTTATATACATGTCTTTGATGTTGTTCTTTCTACTTCTAACCTAGTTATATACATGTCTTTGATGTTGTTCTTTCTACTTCTAACCTAGTTATATACATGTCTTTGATGCTGTTCTTTCTACTTCTAACCTAGTTATATACATGTCTTTGATGTTGTTCTTTCTACTTCTAACCTAGTTATATACATGTCTTTGATGTTGTTCTTTCTACTTCTAACCTAGTTATATACATGTCTTTGATGTTGTTCTTTCTACTTCTAACCTAGTTATATACATGTCTTTGATGTTGTTCTTTCTACTTCTAACCTAGTTATATACATGTCTTTGATGTTGTTCTTTCTACTTCTAACCTAGTTATATACATGTCTTTGATGTTGTTCTTTCTACTTCTAACCTAGTTATATACATATCTTTGATGTTGTTCTTTCTACTTCTAACCTAGTTATATACATGTCTTTGATGTTGTTCTTTCTACTTCTAACCTAGTTATATACATGTCTTTGATGTTGTTCTTTCTATTTCTAACCTAGTTATATACATGTCTTTGATGTTGTTCTTTCTACTTCTAACCTAGTTATATACATGTCTTTGATGTTGTTCTTTCTACTTCTAACCTAGTTATATACATGTCTTTGATGTTGTTCTTTCTACTTCTAACCTAGTTATATACATGTCTTTGATGTTGTTCTTTCTACTTCTAACCTAGTTATATACATGTCTTTGATGCTGTTCTTTCTACTTCTAACCTAGTTATATACATGTCTTTGATGTTGTTCTTTCTACTTCTAACCTAGTTATATACATGTCTTTGATGTTGTTCTTTCTACTTCTAACCTAGTTATATACATGTCTTTGATGTTGTTCTTTCTACTTCTAACCTAGTTATATACATATCTTTGATGCTGTTCTTTCTACTTCTAACCTAGTTATATACATGTCTTTGATGTTGTTCTTTCTACTTCTAACCTAGTTATATACATGTCTTTGATGTTGTTCTTTCTACTTCTAACATAGTTATATACATATCTTTGATGTTGTTCTTTCTACTTCTAACATAGTTATATACATGTCTTTGATGTTGTTCTTTCTACTTCTAACCTAGTTATATACATGTCTTTGATGCTGTTCTTTCTACTTCTAACCTAGTTATATACATATCTTTGATGTTGTTCTTTCTACTTCTAACCTAGTTATATACATGTCTTTGATGTTGTTCTTTCTACTTCTAACCTAGTTATATACATGTCTTTGATGCTGTTCTTTCTACTTCTAACCTAGTTATATACATGTCTTTGATGTTGTTCTTTCTACTTCTAACCTAGTTATATACATGTCTTTGATGTTGTTCTTTCTACTTCTAACCTAGTTATATACATGTCTTTGATGCTGTTCTTTCTACTTCTAACCTAGTTATATACATATCTTTGATGTTGTTCTTTCTACTTCTAACCTAGTTATATACATGTCTTTGATGCTGTTCTTTCTACTTCTAACCTAGTTATATACATGTCTTTGATGTTGTTCTTTCTACTTCTAACCTAGTTATATACATGTCTTTGATGCTGTTCTTTCTACTTCTAACCTAGTTATATACATATCTTTGATGTTGTTCTTTCTACTTCTAACCTAGTTATATACATATCTTTGATGTTGTTCTTTCTACTTCTAACCTAGTTATATACATATCTTTGATGTTGTTCTTTCTACTTCTAACCTAGTTATATACATATCTTTGATGTTGTTCTTTCTACTTCTAACCTAGTTATATACATGTCTTTGATGTTGTTCTTTCTACTTCTAACCTAGTTATATACATATCTTTGATGTTGTTCTTTCTACTTCTAACCTAGTTATATACATGTCTTTGATGTTGTTCTTTCTAATTCTAACCTAGTTATATACATGTCTTTGATGTTGTTCTTTCTACTTCTAACCTAGTTATATACATGTCTTTGATGTTGTTCTTTCTACTTCTAACCTAGTTATATACATGTCTTTGATGTTGTTCTTTCTACTTCTAACCTAGTTATAAACATGTCTTTGATGTTGTTCTTTCTACTTCTAACCTAGTTATATACATATCTTTGATGCTGTTCTTTCTACTTCTAACCTAGTTATAAACATGTCTTTGATGCTGTTCTTTCTACTTCTAACCTAGTTATATACATATCTTTGATGTTGTTCTTTCTACTTCTAACCTAGTTATATACATGTCTTTGATGTTGTTCTTTCTACTTCTAACCTAGTTATATACATGTCTTTGATGTTGTTCTTTCTACTTCTAACCTAGTTATATACATGTCTTTGATGTTGTTCTTTCTACTTCTAACCTAGTTATATACATGTCTTTGATGTTGTTCTTTCTACTTCTAACCTAGTTATAAACATGTCTTTGATGCTGTTCTTTCTACTTCTAACCTAGTTATATACATATCTTTGATGTTGTTCTTTCTACTTCTAACCTAGTCCTGTACATGTCATTGAGCTATAATTCTAAATATCGCCTTCCTGTACATGTCTGTGAGCTATAATTCTAAATATCGCCTTCCTGTACATGTCTGTGAGCTCTAATTCTAAATATCGCCTTCCTGTACATGTCTGTGAGCTCTAATTCTAAATATCGCCTTCCTGTACATGTCTTTGAGCTATAATTCTAAATATCGCCAGTCCTGTACATGTCATTGAGCTATAATTCTAAATATCGCCAGTCCTGTACATGTCATTGAGCTATAATTCTAAATATCGCCAGTCCTGTACATGTCATTGAGCTATAATTCTAAATATCGCCAGTCCTGTACATGTCATTGAGCTTTAATTCTAAATATCGCCAGTCCTGTACATGTCATTGAGCTATAATTCTAAATATCGCCTTCCTGTACATGTCATTGAGCTATAATTCTAAATATCGCCAGTCCTGTACATGTCATTGAGCTATAATTCTAAATATCGCCTTCCTGTACATGTCTGTGAGCTCTAATTCTAAATATCGCCTTCCTGTACATGTCTGTGAGCTCTAATTCTAAATATCGCCAGTCATGTACATGTCTGTGAGCTCTAATTCTAAATATCGCCTTTCTGTGAACAACAGAGAACATATAATAATAATAAAGAAATCTCCATCAACCATCACCAGATAAGAATTCCCATCCATTTTTCCAGAGAAAGGAAATCCCCAGCAACCATCCAGATATCCACATACTTTATGTAACACAAGGACGTTCAGCCATGGCCTCCGATAAACATACGGCCTCGGGCTCCGGTAAAAATTCTAGGAAATAAGACCGCAACTGTCGCGTGATCCTCGCATTGCAGTGTTGTAGTATATAAACAAATTCATTTTCAAAACAATACAACATGCTAAAGTCACATGTGAGCGTATGTAGCTAAAGCTGTAGTGAGCTCGATCAAGAACCCAAGCGTACCTGGTTCAAACCCCACTGTGGGCAAGTTTGGAAGCAAATTTGTTTCGGTTTTTTTTTTTTTATACAAAAGGTAAAAATAGACCTTCACTGTTCAGAAAGCAATGGCAAACTACTGAACGTATTAGTGGTGCCTAGAAAATAAATGACTCTTTTACTGTGGTTTATGGCTACGTCCTTTAGGATATGCCACAATTTCAATTTCAAATCAATGTTATATTATGTTAGAAATTAAGTTTAAAGCTAAGGAATATCAGTATTATTAACAATTTTCATCAATAAATAACCGTCAACTCGGAGAATTGAGTCAAATTGCAAAAAAGTGAACAGTGTTCTATCAAACATATACACAAATCAGCCCCCATCTAACAGGAATTTATGTTTTGTCGGCTAAGCTATTCGGTCTTATGTTGCCGGGGGAATGCGGTTCAGCCCATTTAAAAGATCGGAAATTGCCGTTGTAGGGAGAGGGCTTGGGAGAGAGCAAACCTTTATATATGCTTGATATAACATTGAATGTACAGAAGATATTTTAAGCGAACGAAAGAAAAGAAGATTAATTAAACTGGGATATTGTTGGAAGCAATGTCCCACCAACATTCTAAGTGTGTACCCATCCAACCTGTCTGACGTCATTATGTACACATCCAACCTGTCTGACGTCATAGCGCACACATCAAATCTGTCTGACGTCATCATGTATACATCTAACATGTCTGACGTCATCATGTACACACCCAATCTGTTGACATCACCATCATGTGCTCAATCAGACCCCACAACAGTATATTCACATGAAAATGTTTGCACTGCAATCAACAAACGTAATTAAACAGAGGTGATAGGAACATATCTGGGTAACAAATATCTGGAACTCAAGTCTGTAATATCATCAAACAACCAACAATATTTAGACATGTCTGGCACTAATCGTTGTTAATCTCAGCATAAGCCAACACTCATGAATAATTAATAGAAAACTAATGAAATACTAAGAGAGAAGAGAATTAGGTAGTTTGCTAAGAGAAATAGAAAAAAAGAGAGATTTTACCGAGGGAGATAGAAAGAAGAGATAATATACCGAGGGAGATAGAAAGAAGAGATAATATACCGAGGGAGATAGAAAGAAGAGACAAAATACCGAGAGGGATAGAAAGTAGGAGAAAATACCGAGGAGATAGAAAGTAAAGAGAAAATACCGAGGGAGATAGAAAGTAAGAGAAAATACCGAGGGAGATAGAAAGTAGGGAGAAAATACCCGAGGGAGATAGAAAGTAGGGAGAAAATACCCGAGGGAGATAGAAAGTAAAGAGAAAATACCCGAGGGAGATAGAAAGTAAAAAGAAAATACCGAGGGAGATAGAAAGTAGAGAAAATACCGAGGGAGATAGAAAGTAGAGAAAATACCGAGGGAGATAGAAAGTAAGAGAAAATACCGAGGGAGATAGAAAGTAGGAGAAAATACCGAGGGAGATAGAAAGTAGGAGAAAATACCTGAGGGAGATAGAAAGTAAAGAGAAAATACCTGAGGGAGATAGAAAGTAGAGAAAATACCTGAGGAGATAGAAAGTAAGGAGAAAAATACCGAGGGAGATAGAGAAAGTAGGGAGAAAATACCCGAGGGAGATAGAAAGTAAAGAGAAAATACCCGAGGGAGATAGAAAGTAGGGAGAAAATACCCGAGGGAGATAGAAAGTAGGGAGAAAATACCCGAGGGAGATAGAAAGTAAAGAGAAAATACCCGAGGGAGATAGAAAGTAAAGAGAAAATACCCGAGGGAGATAGAAAGTAAAGAGAAAATACCCGAGGGAGATAGAAAAAAATAGAGAAAATACCGAATGAGATAGGCCGGTATTTACGATCTACAAAAGAAAATGGAAGAGAGAATCTACAAAAGGTATAAATAAGATAGAGAGAAAGAATTAACAAAAGGTATAAATAAGATAGAGAGAAAGAAACAACAAAAGGTATAAATAAGATAGAGAGAAAGAAACAACAAAAGGTATAAATAAGATAGAGAGAAAGAAACAACAAAAGGTATAAATAAGATGGAGAGAGAAAGAAACAACAAAAGGTATAAATAAGATAGAGAGAAAGAAACAACAAAAGGTATAAATAAGATAGAGAGAAAGAAACAACAAAAGGTGGAGAGAGAATCAACAAATAACTAACCTCTAGTGGATTTTTGTGTGTGTTTCAGTCTGTGATATCTTCATTGCACTCCGGACATGTCCATAGGTGCTCCGATCTCCTTCGCAATATCTCCAACAGCGTCCAGCGACTAACCGCATCAGTTCGATGTTGATTGATGATTTTTTTAAATGTTTAACTCCTAGTGGACCAGGGAAAAAGCCATGTTTTTACAAGCTATTTGTTTTCAGAATAAAAGTCTCGCTTTAGTGTGGCTTGTGGTAAAGCGCCTCCAAAGCCTTGTAGTGTGGGGTTTGGTCCACAATGAGTTAACGTATGGTTTGTCTGCCAAGTGTTAATAAATCTGTGTGTTCGAGCGTATGTTTGTCAGTGCGTATTCTTCAAGGAAACACATGTACTTATCCAGCGCCTGGTCTGTGTGTTCTAGGGTATGTTTGTCAGTGCGTATTCTTCAAGAAAAACATGTACTTATCCAGCGCCTGGTCTGTGTGTTCTAGCGTATGTTTGTCAGTGCGTATTCTTCAAGAAAAAACATGTACTTATCCAGAGCCAGAGAGCCGCTGTAGCGTAGTTGTTAGTGAACTCGCTTCGCAAGGCTGGTGGTCTGGGTTCAGCTCCGCAATGTGCGTGGAATTTTTCCCGACCACGACGGCTCTCAGGTCGACCCAGCCTCAACTGGATACCGGACATGATCTGGGAAAGTAAAGCGGCCGGCGTGATGCTGACCACATCACCCATTGTGTGCCGACGGTCAATTAAAAATACAGCCCTAACACTGTATTGACCTATATACCACAAGGTATGAAAGGGTTCCTTACTTTACTTTTTTTATCCAGAGCCTGGTCTGTGTGTTCTAGGGTATGTTTGTCAGTGCGTATTCTTCAAGAAAAACATGTACTTATCCAGCGCCTGGTCTGTGTGTTCTAGGGTATGTTTGTCAGTGCGTATTCTTCAAGGAAACACATGTACTTATCCAGCGCCTGGTCTGTGTGTTCTAGGGTATGTTTGTCAGTGCGTATTCTTCAAGAAAAAACATGTACTTATCCAGCGCCTGGTCTGTGTGTTCTAGGGTATGTTTGTCAGTGCGTATTCTTCAAGAAAAACATGTACTTATCCAGCGCCTGGTCCGCGTGTTTCTTTTCATTTTAGATCTGCAACAAAAGCTTTTTATATTTCTACGGAACTCTTTTTCATACCACGTGGTATATAGGGTACTACGGTGTTAGGTCCGTGTTTCTTCATTGACCGTCGGCACACGATGAGTGATGTGGACTGTCTGCACACGATGAGTGATGTGGACTGTCGCACACGATGAGTGATTTGGACCGTCGGCACACGATGAGTGATGTGGACTGTCGCACACGATAAGTGATGTGATCAACATCTCACCGGTCACCTTTACTTTCCAGTTCTATTCCTTGTACCCAATTGAGGCTGGGTCAACCTGAGATCCTTTACAGTCGGAAAAATAGTCCACACCCACTGTGGAATTGAACCCCGATCACTAGTCTAAGAAGCCAGTTCACTAACAACTACGCTACCGCTGCTCTCCATACCAACAAAGATTGATTGATTGATTGATTAAATGACTGATTGATTGATAGGACGATCATCGGCGAGTAACTATGTGCGCCCTGATCTCTTTCTTTAACAAGAGAATCTTATCAGCAGTGCACGAACTCCGTAGCACCGTCGAGGAACCCGATGTAATTTAGAAGATGGTAAAAATATTTGGTACGAATTTTATTTTTGAATTTCCTTGTGAATTTTGCCTGGGCAACGGTTTTTGGCTCGATTTTGCCTGGGCAACGGTTTTTGGCTCGATTTTGCCTGGGCAACGGTTTTTGGCTTGATTTTGCCTGGGCAACGGTTTTTAGCTTGATTTTGCCTGGGCAACGGTTTTTAGCTTGATTTTGCCTGGGCAACGGTTTGTAGACTACAAGACATGCAGGAAAAAGTGGATGCTCTGACACAAACGGCACAACGAGTCGGCCTTAAAATCAGTCAAGAGAAGACTAAAGTAATGCGTAGCAACAACATACAGCAAGATCCAATACTGATTGAAGGAAGGGACATAGAAGATGTGGATGAATTTGTCTACCTTGGAAGTAAGATCAGCAGATCAGGAGGTACAGATGAGGACATTAATGCTAGGATTAGGAAGGCCCGACAGGCCTTTGCGATCCTGCACATGGTGTGGAAGTCCGCTGCCATCTCCACGAAAACAAAGCTCAGGATTTTCAGCTCAAATGTGAAGTCGGTGTTGCTGTATGGCTCGGAAACTTGGCGAGTCACTAAGGCAAATACAAATAAGATCCAGACCTTTGTCAACGGATGTTTGCGGCGGATTCTCAGATTGAGATGGTATGATAGAGTTACAAACACGGATCTGTGGATAAGAACAGGGCAGGAACCTATGATGACACAGGTCAAGAGGAGAAGATGGCGATGGATAGGCCATACCTTGCGGAAGACACAGTCGAGTGTCACTAGACAGGTGCTCGAGTGGAACCGCAGGGAAAACGAAAAGAGGACGCCCTAAGCAGACTTGGAGACGAGGTCTTACTGAGGAGCTGAAGAGTGCTCAATTGACCTGGGAGAACATAAAAAGAACAGCCAGAGACCGAGAAGAGTGGCGAACAACTGTTGAGGCCCTATGCTCCACGAGGAGCGGAGAGGATTATTGATTGATTGAACGGTTTTTAGCTTGATTTTGTCTCGGCAACGGTTTTTAGCTTGATTTTGCCTGGGCAACGGTTTTTAGCTTGATTTTGAACTGTCATGGGTTCTTTACGTGCTCAACTTGAACACAGGACTTACGTTTTATCGTCCGTCTCCGATATGAGTAGGAGTTCGATCTCACCTACACTTCTTCTTTCAGCAACAGGTTACCCATACGATCATCATATCAGACTCAATGAATATGCTTCAACTGATTGAATCTGGAAGTATGCGGGTGGAATGGGTGGACAGCATTCGGAGATCACATCTCAAGAAAAGGACTTGGCTGTACACACCTGGACATGCTGGAGTGCAGGGTAACGAGCGTGCAGACTTTCTTGCAAACAATGCCCCGACTCAAACGGGCAGATGTATGGACAGAGCCGATATCATCAATGCGGTACGCTCTCAATTATGTGACATGGGCACGTCTCAGACACTGGAACGAGTTCGAGAATTAGGCGTTAAGTGTGGACATGCCAGACAGTGTCGTCTTCGTGGTAGAGAGAGAAGATATAGTAATCAACTTCTCATGGGTACTGTAAGCAAATGGACTTTGGGATGGCTGCTGCAACGGAGAACAGAGCATGCATGGGAATGCCCAATGTGCCGTGACGTCGATCACATAACATAACATAACATAAAATAACATAACATAACATAACATAACATAACTTCTTCTTTCTCGAACGCTCTATATCGACCACTTGTTAAACCACTATACAAATCACACAGAGTGGTTAACAAGTAGCTGATATGGAGAGTTCGAACAACAAAAAGAAGAAGAAGAAGAAAAAAAAACAATTTACGTCACAATCTGTTACTGTGTCACATTCTTGTCACAGAATCTAATGTTGGCAGATAATGTTTATATCTGGAACTAGCCAGAACTGAAGTCGACAAAGTTCATTGCAACTCTTGTAACTTGACAGAAGGAGGAGATGAAGAAGAAGGAAGGATTGAAAGGAGGTGGAGGTAGAAGATAATGAGAATGTATTTCTGCAATTGTTTGGCTTCTGAAATGAAAGTTAAAAAATAGTGAGCATGTGGTCGTTGTGTGCTTATCATTATTTGTTGTAAGGTTTCCCATTGGTTCCAGTTGTTGGCAATTTAATTTTTACATTTCTCTACGTGGCGTATTCACACAAGATGGGGGAGAGATAGATGGTGAGAGATTTATGGGTAGAGAGAGATGGAGAGAGAGAGAGTGATGGGGAAGGATTGATGAAGAGAAAGATGGAGAGATATTGATGGACAAAGAGAGAGAAAGAGAGAGATGGGGAGAGATTGAAGGAAAGAGAGAGATTGATGGAAAGAGAGAGAGATGGGGAAAGATTGATGGGAAGAGATGGAGAGAGATTGATGGAGAGAGAGAGAGATAGGGAGATATTGATTGAGTGAGAGAGAGGGAATGAAAGGGCGGGATGAAGTGAAGGAAATATGGAATTAACCAGTAAGAGAGAGAGAGAGAGAGAGAGAGATAAATAGATGGAGAGAAAGAAAAACGGAGAAAAACAGAGAGAGAAATGGTGAAAAATAAATAAATAGAAAGTGAGAGAAAGACAGCGATGAAGAAAAAGATGAAGAGAGATATATATAGAGAGAGAACGAGATGAAGAGAGATGTGGAGAGAAACAGAGATGGAGAGAAAGATAGAAATTGAGAGAAAGAGATACAGAGAGGAAAAGAGATGAACAGAGATGCAGAGAGAGAAAGAGAAAGAGAAAATGGACAGAAAGAGATGGAGAGAAACAGAGATAGAATGGGAGAATGAGAGAGAGATAAAGAACGATGAAGAGATAGATAAAGAGAGATGGAGTGAGAGAACGAGATGGAGATAGATATGGAGAGAAGCAAAGAAAGCTGAAGAGAAAAAGAAATGGAGAAAAAGAGACAGAGAGAGGAAAAGAGAGGAAGAGAGATGGAGAGAGAGATAGGCAGAGAGAGGGAGAGAACAGAGAGAGATGGGGAGATGGAGAGAAATAGAGAGCAAAAGAGAGAGAAAGAGAGAGAGGAAGTGTCTTGCATGGAGTAATCGTTGATCTTCTTCTCTTCCCCCATTTATTTCTTTATAGAAGTGTTTGGAGAGGGAGGGGGGGTGGAGGAGGAAACTATAGTGATTTTGTATTTACTTGTTCTCTATAAAAACAAAGGGGATAAGGGGATTGTAACAACTACAGAGGCATCTCCCTTCTAAGCGTAACAGGCAAAGCTTTTGCACTAGTCCTTTCAAAACGACTACAGAAACTGGCGGAGCGTGTTCTTCCAGAGTCACAATGTTGATTCAGAGCTAGACGGTCAACAACTGACATGATATTTACCCTTCGACAGCTACAAGAGAAGTGCAGAGAGCAGAACAAGCCTCTATGTATTGCTTTCGTGGATTTGACTAAGGCATTCGACACAGTCAGCAGGCCAAGTCTTTATAAAATATTGAAGTATATTGGTTGTCCCCAAAGTTGCTCCAATTGATTGTTTCCTTCCATGAGGGCATGAAAGCCAGCATACAGTTCGATGGCAGCGCATCTGATAGTTTTGAGGTTAAGAGTGGAGTCAAGCAGGGCGTGTCCTGCCCCACTCTCTTTGGTATCTTCTTCGCAGTCCTTTGAACCACGCCTTAGGGGACGCTGATGGTGATGTTTTCATCCGCACTAGATCTGATGGTTCATTGTTTAACTTGGCTCGCTTAAGAGCCAAGACAAAACGACGGAAATACTTCTCAAGGACCTCCTTTCGCTGACGATGCTGCCTTAGTCGCCCACAGTGAGAACACACTGCAAAGTCTAATTAATAATTTGTCAAAGGCATGCGACCTCTTTTCTCTGACAATAAGTGTCTCCAAACAGTTGTATTATGTCAAGGAGGTAAGACATCAAACATCACTTTAAATGGCGACCATTTAACACCAGTAAAAAATTTGCTATCTTGAGGTAGAGGACTGCAGCCTTCTGACGGATGAATCAACGTCGATAGGATCCGCTACTACATCGGCAAAGCATCAAAGCAGAGCGGAGGACAACAAAAATTGATTGAGACGAAGATCAAAAACGAAGACATGGTGAAATAGCTTTAATAATATGAAAGTCAGAGAACATGGACAGCTATCAAGAACGAGAGGAGATTAACATCTTTCACTCGATGTCTCCGACAAGATTGAGAACATCAGGTGGAGAAAGATAGAAATTAGAAAGAATACAACAGTGCAAAACGCATCCATCAGGATGCAGCAGAGAAGAGAAGATGGATGGGACATGAGAAGAGATGGAAACATCGCATACCAAGAAGAAATGTTGTTGTAGAACTCGGAGAGAAGAGAGACTGGAGTAGAGCCACTGCTAGATGAAGATGTCTGCAAAACTCAAGAAAGCTTTTCAAGATCCCAGACATGGGAGGACTAGCTGATGGAAAGAGAGGTGAAAGCCAATAGGAGAGGAAGGCAGAGTCTTGGAGAAGAGACATGGGGAATGAGCTGAACAAAGAGAGAAAAGGAGAAATCTCAGGAGAATCTGTCTACTAATATTCTTATTGAAGCTGTCTGGAAGATGGAAGGAGGAAACTATATATATATTTATTTACTTGTTCTAATGCACTTTGTAAGCTAATATTCATTGTCTTAAGGCTGTTCTTGGTACCGTCGCTCCAGCTTTTGCGTGGTCTTCCTCTTGCCCTGTACTATTTAGATTTTGTTAATGTGACTCTCTGTGGTTGACGATACCATGGCATTTTTGGCAGGTGCCCAAACCATTTGATATGTTGTTCTTTTCTGAATTGCATGACTGGTTTCATGCCCAGCCTTCTGATTTCTTCATTTCTAATTTTGTCTCTTATTGTCACACCTGCAGCTCTTCTAAGATGCGTCACCTCTGTCGTTATGATTATCCACTCATTAGCTGCTATTATTGGCCATGGTTGGCACTGGTAACAAGGTATTGGCCAGAAAATCGTTCTTATAAGATTTGCTTTAGTCTTTAGCTGTTTTTCATAATGTCACAACAGTGGTGCCCCAATACCTAGTTAGCTTGTGTGCATCGATTGCCGATTTCCTTATCGATAATTCCGTCTTTTTTAGTAGGTGAGATCGAGTTCCTAGTCCTATCAGAGACGGATGATAAAACGTCGGTACCGTGTTCATGTTGAGGACATAAAAGATCCCTTTGCAGATCAAAGAAGACAGAATTGATGCATTTGAGATGTGGATATATAGAATAGGCAGAGTTTCATGGACAGAAAAACAGACAAATAAACAAGTTTAGGAAAACTAGGCATGAAGAAACAATTATTAAGAGAAATAAAATTCAGACAAGTAAAGTATTTTGGGCACATAAAAGACATGACACCATGATAAAACATTTACTAGAGGGAAAGTTGAGGGGAGTAGAGCAAGAGGAAGACCGAGAAATAAGTGGGAGGGAAACTTTAAGAAATGGACAGGTTACAGTCTGGAAGTGTGCAACACCAAGGCGAAAGACAGAGGATGCTGGAGATTCATTGCAGCCAACCTTCGATGTGGAGACGGCACCTGATGATGATGATGATGAGCAGATCAAAATATGGTTCAACCATAATCGCTTTGTCCGTCGTCAGGCTAGATCACCAGTTTCCTGCTAGAAACGTTGACCAAGGCTTTCATAGTTTGAGCAAGTGTAGGAAATAATGTGTATGCATTTTCCTGCTGGCGATTTCTTGTTGTTTAAAGGGACTGAGCATAAACGAGTGCACTGTTTTCAGAATTGTCTGTTCATCCATAAATTAACTATTACAAGGGACGCAACAACAGAAATATTAAAAACAGTCTATACCAGTAGGAGCTACTTCCCATGATTAAATTAAATAGTGAATCAAATTGTTTCTCTTTTCTCTAATCATGTTTTGTCTCACAGCGTCAGGATAAGAAGAGATTTCTAGAACGGGCTTTAGGGTGCTCTTCATAAACAATGTCTTCTGTCGCCTCTGTTATCTTAGAATTCTACCTTTGCGTGACAGGCCTTTTGCTTTGTATCCACTGTATCGGAGTAACATTGCTCTTTGAGGCGCACTGTCTGTTGGTAATCTGCTTATGTGGCCGAACCATTTAATTTCTTATTTCTTGATGAAGCTCAGTACTGATGTTGTATCCACTTTCTTCCTGATGTCTTCATTTCTCAACCGGTCTCTTCTTGTTACTCCCAGCATTCTGCGCAGACACTTCATCTCTGTCGTGACTAATTTTCTTCTCTCATTTGATGTCCGTGTCCAGGTTTGGCACTGATAGCATAATGTTGTGGGAAAGATTGTGTTGTTCAGGAGAAAGATTGTGTTGTTCAGGAGAAAGATTGTGTTGTTCAGGAGAAAGATTGTGTTGTTCAGGAGAAAGATTGTGTTGTTCAGGAGAAAGATTGTGTTGTTCAGGAGAAAGATTGTGTTGTTCAGGAGAAATATTGTGTTGTTCATGAGAAAGATTGTGTTGTTCAGGAGAAATATTGTGTTGTTCAGGAGAAAGATTGTGTTGTTCAGGAGAAAGATTGTGTTGTTCAGGAGAAAGATTGTGTTGTTCAGGAGAAATATTGTGTTGTTCAGGAGAAAGATTGTGTTGTTCAGGAGAAAGATTGTGTTGTTCAGGAGAAAGATTGTTCAGAAAAGTTGGTGTTCAGGAGAAAGATTGTGTTGTTCAGGAGAAAGATTGTGTTGTTCAGGAGAAAGATTGTGTTGTTCAGGAGAAAGATTGTGTTGTTCAGGAGAAATATTGTGTTGTTCAGGAGAAAGATTGTGTTCTTCATGAGAAAGATTGTCGAAAAATTGTTGTTCAGAGAAAGATTGTGTTGTTCAGGAGAAATATTGTGTTGTTCAGGAGAAAGATTGTGTTGTTCATGAGAAAGATTGTGTTGTTCAGGAGAAAGATTGTGTTGTTCAGGAGAAAATTGTGTTGTTCAGAAGATTTTTCAGGAAAGATTGTGTTGTTCAGAGAAAGATTGATTGTTCAATCTTTTTCCTGTCATAGTGACATGTTTACATTTTAAAAGTGAACATAAAAAGTGAAATGTATCTGTTTATTTTATTCAGACAATAAATTGAACTAACATTTGAATAAAGTACAATTGTAAATCACAATTATTATCAACATAAATAAGAACAACATAGATTTGTAAAATATTATAACATATCTATAGCAAATAAGAAAAACTGCACAGAAAGATCATGAGAAAATCACAGAAATTATAACATAAAACATCGCTACTGTGACATACATATCTGAATCATGTCGATTTGGATTGGCTGTTATATAAATAGGTTCTGTTATTGCCCATTCTAACTGGTATGATAAATTATTTCAATAAAGGAGACTTTGTTGAGTTGATGTTTAAACACAGCTTCTGGTAACATAAGCACGAATAGCTCAGATGACAAATCGGAAATTCCTGTTAGATGGTGGCTCGTTTGTGTATATGTTTGATAGAACACTGTACGCTTTTTTGCAATTTTACTCGTTTCTATGCGTTGATGGTTATTGATGAAAAATGTTAACAATACTGATACTCCTTAGTGTTAAACTTAACGTGTAACATAATATATCCTTGATTTAGCTTGTTGTATTGTTTTTTTTAATGAATTAGTCTATATACAACAACATTGGAATTCGAGGATCATACGACAGTTGTGGTCTTATTTCATAGAATTTTTACCTGAGCCTGCCGGCCGTATGTTTATCGGAGGTCACTGACGATTTAAAATAATGGAGACTGGATTTAGTTAACATTTAAAAAATGGAGACTGAGTTGAGTTAACATTTAAATAATGGAGAATGGTTTGTGTTAACATTTAAATAATGGAGACTGTGTTGAGTTAACATTTAAATAATGGAGACTGGGTTGAGTTAACATTTAAATAATGGAGACTGGGTTGAGTTAACATTTAAATAATGGAGACTGGATTTAGTTAACATTTAAATAATGGAGACTGGTTTGTGTTAACATTTAAATAATGGAGACTGTGTTGAGTTAACATTTGAAAAATGGAGACTGGGTTGAGTTAACATTTAAATAATGGGGAGACTAGTTTGGTTAACATTTAAATAATGGAGACTAGTTGAGTTAACATTTGAAAAATGGAGACTGGGTTGAGTTAACATTTAAATAATGGAGACACTGGGTGTCAGATCAAGTTGAATATAGCGTTGTGGTTTTCAAAGGTTCTGGAATATTCTCTGACTTAATACCTGTATTTCAAGGTCATTTATTCTCTCAACCCAAAGAACAACATGATATCCCTTAGTCTCTCACTCTCTTAAGACAAAAGACAACTTGATAGGTTCAACTGTATTTAACAGACCTTGAGCAGCAAACTTGAGTTCTTCCCCTTTTCTTGGAACAGTTTGGTCGTTTACTACGGACTTCATTTTTCTTAGAATGTGCACTAATGCAACTTTCAGTTCCAGGAGGGCCAGTCTCATTCCAAGACATTGCCTGGGACCTTGACCGAATGGAATAAATGCCATGAGGTCTCTCTTGTCTTTCTCTTCTGGAGAGAACCGATCTGGATTGAAAGTTTTAGGATCAGGGTAGACACTTGGATCGGTCATGATATGGTAATAGGGAATCAGGACCTGTGCTCCTTTGGGATTGTAACTCCCTCATACGTTCTTGTCTCAAGTGCCTTTCTAGTGACGATGGGAGCTGGTGGATGCATGCGCAAAGTCTCGTTAATGACTTGTCTACCAAGTGAGTTTACTCAACTCTTCCGTTGTTGGAGTGACTGATTTCACAACCGACTGAATCTCTTGGTAAACTCGGTCCTGGAGAAATAGAGAAAGAAAAAATAAGTTGTGTGACGTGTTGGGAGCAGAGAATGACGTGTTGGAGGAAGCGAAAGATGTGTTGGGGGCAGAGAATGACGTGTTGGAGGCAGCGAAAGATGTATTGGAAGCAGAGAATGACATGTTGGAAGCAGATAATGGCATGTTGGAAGCAGAGAAGGTCGTATTGAAAGCAGAGCAGGACGTGTTGGAAGCAGAAAATGACGTGATGGAGGCACAAACACTGTCCCTTGTCAAAAGAGATGACAATTTGACAAACGATTATACAAAATGACATGTAGACAGAAGTTAACAGACGAACATACAAGATGACAGAGGTTGACAGACGTTCATACAAGATGACAATATTGACAGACGTTCTACAAGATGACAGAAGTTGACAGATAATCATGCACTAATAACTTACCTGAATGTCTGGATTGCGAGCAAGCTGTGTTAAAGCTAATTGCAACGTTGTTGCTGTTGTCTCCATGCCCGCAAAAATAATAAGCATTGAGTGTCCGAGAATTTCATCGTCTGACATTGCGCTGGCCACACCCTCCCAGCTTGATTTGTTTATCTTGATATCACCCTCATCATCATCATCAACATCTTCCACTTTGCCTTCCTTAGCAGCATTATTAGCTTTCAGAAGCAGGTCTAGAAAGTCCACATGTCTTCTTACGACACCCTGTTTCTCCTGTTTTATCTTCTCATCGATCGTTTGTTTAAGCGCCATCTTGAAATAGTCGGTACCTTCCATACTAATGGGATCAAGGTATTGGGCGTTTGGAAACAGCGCTCGAAAAATTGTCATTCCATATGGTATTAAATCTAAGAGTTCAAAAACAACTCTCCTGAGGCCAACTACTGGATATATCATTGTTCTGGCATAATTCAGAAATTCATGATCATCTCGGCCGATGAAATTCACGTCTAGTCCAAAAGCAGTTTTAGCAATAATTTCTCCCGTGTACTGCGCAGCGATATCTTTTATTGGAACAAGTTGACCAGATTTGGCAGATTTCTCCAGGTAACTTGTCAGACTTTGAGCAGAAGTTTCAATCCACTGAGAAATATGCTTCAATTTACCTGAGGTAAAGGATGGAGAGACAATTTGTCTGTGACGTTTCCATTCCGCTGTTTAGCAAAAATAGCGACTTAGAGAAGGGAGACTTTGATTTCAAGATTTCAGACCGTTCTACAAAATTGCTGAAATCTTTGACTAAAACATGCTTGAGAAGTTTGAAATTGGAAGTCAGTAAAATTAGATTTGATCCGCTTCTCACGCCAACGATGTCTCCGTACTGGTACAAGAGCTCTGAGAACTTGGACCTGCAAGGTAATTATGCATGACATGACAGAGTGGATGGAACATTGTGCAGGACATATTAGTGTGATACAGGAACAGGTTGGAGGAACGATGAGAGTTTAGACTAGTAGATGAAGTAGATAGTATTTTGTAGTTGATAAGAACACAGACAGACGGATGGACAGACAGACAGACATTATGTTAACCGGCATACTATCAAAGCGAGCGTGGGACAACAAAAATTGACATTGCAGACGAAGACTCAAATATATAGAGCCTGTGTAGTTAGTTCTTTACTATATGGCTCAGAAACATGGACAGCCTACTCAAGACACGAGAGGAGACTTAACATCTTTCACCTTCGATGTCTCCGCAAGATTATGAACATCAGGTGGTACGAAAGATAACCAACTCTGAAGTACTACAACGTGCAAATCTGCCTTCCATCATGGGCATGCTCAGCAGTAGACAACTAAGATGGTTGGGACATGTGAGAAGAATGGAAACTTATCGCATACCAAAACAAATGTTGTTCTGTGAACTTTCGGAGGAAAGAGGCACCAGGGCAGACCACTGCTCAGATATAAAGATGTCTGCAAAACCTCAATGAAAACTTTTCTATAGATCCCAGCACATGGGAGGGACTAGCTGATGACAGAGTTGTGTGGAAAGCCAAATTACGGAAGGGCGCAGAGTCTTTTGAGAAGAGACTTATATACGAGCTGAACGACAAGAGAGAAAAGCGAAACTCAGAAGTTGTCACAGTAAAACACTTGCCTATTGACCGTCTGTAAAGATGAAAAGGGCCATATATATATAGAATACTAAATAATTTTTTAGAAAATCTCCCATTGCCTTTTCAGTGTTATGGTCATGAAGTGTCTGTCATTTCACATTTCTAGACCCAAGTGTGGAGGAGGTAGATGAACAATTCCTTTCCTCGTGTGTGGAACGTATAGTGTGGAATTGAACAAATAGCCATCTTGTGTTACAGTTGATAGGCTAAAGCTTATACATGACGCTAATCCGTCATATAATATACTACTCTAATCGTCAAAATAAAAAGGCAGTAAAACATCCGACAAGTGCAAGTATACCTTCACACTGTATCAAGAACATTTCTAGCACCGTATCGGCTACATTCATCTACGAACACAGACAAACATAACGCACAACATTCCCTGATGAAAACTTGTGGACATATCACTACTGATGGACGGCATCAAATCATACTGCTCAAAACAGAATACAGACCACACACTTTAGTACAATAAACTACTAGACGTTGTTCTAGCATGAACTACCCATCTCAACAATGAAGTGGAAGAGTCAGTTGTCTTTTGAGAAGAAGAATGACTTTTAGGTTTTTCTTGGAGCAAAGTAAGATTGGTTCTTTCTTGAGCGAATGTAAGGATTGGTTCTTTCTTGGAAGAAGTAAGGATTGTTCTTTCTGGAGCGAATGAAGATTGGTTCTTTCTTGGAGCAAGTAAGGATTGGTTCTTTCTTGGGGAAGAAGGATTGGTTCTTTTTGGAGCAAAGAATGATTGGTTCTTTCTTGGAAAAAGTAAGGAGTTGGTTCTTTCTTGGAGCTAAGAAGGATTGGTTCTTTCTGAAGCTAAGGAACTTGGTTCTTTCTTGGTGTAAGAAGTTAGTCTTTAGGAAAGTGAATGTTAGGTTCTTTCTTGGAGTAAAGATTGTTCTTTCTTCAGGAAGGAGATTGTCTCTGCTTCTTAGCTAGGATGATTGTTCTGTTCTTCTAGAGGTAGTAGATTGTTCTAGCTTTTTCCCTAGGGCGTAGTATGATTGTCTCTAGGTACTTGAGTATCTGTTCTAGCTTTCCTAGGAGGTAGTGATACTGTCTCTGTTCTTCCTAGGAAGTAGGATGATGTCTCTAAGTTCTTCCTAGGGCGTAGTGATGATTGTCTCTAGTTCTTCCTAGGAAGTAGGATGACTGTCTCTAGCTTCTAGGGTAGAGATTGTCTCAGGTTCTTCCTAGGAGTAGTGATGATTGTCTCCTAGTTCTTCCTAGTGAGTCAGTGATGATTGTCTCCTAGGTTCTTCCTAGGGGCTAGTGATGATTGTCTCTAGGTCTTCCTGGGGAAGTAGTGATGATTGTCTCTAGGTCTTCTGGGGAGTAGTGATGATTGTCTCCTAGGTACTTCCTTGGGGAGTAGTGATGATTGTCTCCTAGGTACTTCCTTGGGGAGTAGTGATGATTGTCTCCTAGGTTCTTCCTAGGGAGTAGTGATGATTGTCTCCTAGGATCTTCCTAGGGCGTAGTGATGATTGTCTCCTAGGTACTTCCTTGGGAGTAGTGATGATTGTCTCCTAGGTCTTCCTTGGGAGTAGTGATGATTGTCTCCTAGGTTCTTCCTAGGAAGTAGTGATGATTGTCTCCTAGGTTCTTCCTGGGAGTAGTGATGATTGTTCCCCTAGGTTCTTCCTGGGAGTAGTATGATTGTCTCCTAGGTTCTTCCTTGGGAGTAGTGATGATTGTCTCCTAAGTTCTTCTTGGGAGAGATGATTGTCTAGGCTTCTGGAGTGATGATTGTCTCTAGGTTCTTCCTGATAGGATATTGTCCTAGGTCTTCCTGGAGTGGATGTCTCAGGTTCTTCCAGAGAGTGATTGTCTCTAGGTCTTCCGGAGTAGTGATGATTGTCTCTGGTTCTTCCTTGGAGTATGATGATGTCTCGGTTCTTCGGAGTAGATGATTGTCTCAGGTTCTTCCTAAGAGTGATGATAGCTCTAGGTTCTTCCTGGGAGTAGTGATTGTCTAGGTTCTTCCGAGATGATGATTGTCTCTAAGTTCTTCCGAAGAGATGATTGTCTCCAGTCTTCC
Source organism: Arion vulgaris (assembly GCA_020796225.1). Lineage (NCBI taxonomy): Eukaryota > Metazoa > Mollusca > Gastropoda > Stylommatophora > Arionidae > Arion > Arion vulgaris. The sequence goes on along the minus strand of CM036760.1, from coordinate 45,436,481 downwards.
TTGGGGAGAGTGATGATTGTCTCTGGTTCTTCATGGAGTATGATTGTCTTTAGGTTCTTCCTGGAGAGTGATGATTGTCTCCTAGTTCTTCTGGGAGTAATGATTGTCTAGGTTCCTTGGAGAGTGATGATTGTCTCTAGGTTCTTCCTGGAGAGTAATGATTGCCTAGGTTCTTCCTGGAGTAGGATGATTGTCCAGGTTCTTCCTTGGAGTAGTGATGATTGTCTCTGGTCTTCCTAGGGAGTGATGATTGTCTAGGTTCTTCCTGGAGTAGTGATTGTCTCTGTTCTTTCTTGGGAGTATGATTGTCCTAGGTCTTCCTGGGAGTAGTGATGATTGTCTCCTAGGTCTTCTTGGAGCAAAGGAAGAGTTGACCGTTTTCTGTATATCAACTCTCCACACAAGAAACCTTTATAGATCTGGTAAAGGGGACCCAACCATTGAAGAGTTGGAATTTTGAGAGGTCCAGTATATCCCAAGACTTTGTTGATTGTCTCTTTAGAAGATCGTAGGTATACGCCCCAGACAGAGCATGGGGGTTGCATTCATCTTTGTTATACACAAGGAACAATTAACGTGATTACCAACGCAGTGAGTGACTTACTACAGAATTATTCAACCGAGACGGTTGCAACGCCACCTGATGATGATGATAAAAATACATTCCCTATTATGATAACAAGCAGTCCAACTTAACCGTGGACAAACAAAACTGATGATAACAAACCAACAAATAAGTTAGTCGTTACAAAGACAGTCGCTAGTGTCAGGAATACTTTCTGACTGATCAGCAAGATTGTGTGTTAGAATCTTAGACCATGTATGCTCTTCAACAATAGACTTATGGAAAATATGTATACATGAGAGACACTTCTTTTTCTTCTTCAGCAAGCTCTGGTCATGCGATTAGTTTACTGTAGACCACAGACTGGGCAGTCAGCTTCAGGTCTGTCAGGTTTCCTTCTTCATCTATCTCTGGTCATGCGCTTAATTTACTGTAGACCACAGACTTGAAGTTAGCTTCAGGTCTGTCAGTTTCCCAAAGCTTAGTTTTTGGTTAACTGGGTGTGTCCACATGTAGCTTCTCAGCTCACACAGGAGAGGACAGTCTTGCAGGACAAGCTCTGGTGTCTGTTCCGTATGTTAACACTGGCAAAGAGCTGTTTGACGATATCCTAGTCTATATAAGTGTTTGTTGAGTCTGTAGTGTTCGGTACGAAGAGGAAATATAATGACCTGGTCTGTTCTGTTTATGTCTTTGTGGAAGAAAAAGACAAGATGGAAGACAGAACAATACACTTATGTGTTATGTCAATGAGAGGAGAACAATACACTTATGTAAGTTATGTACACATGAGAGAGAGAGAGAGAGAATACACTTTGTAAGTTAGTACACATGAGAGAAGAGAACAATACACTTATGTAAGTATGTACACTGAGGAGAGAGAGTGAAAATACATATGAGGTATGTACAATGAGAGAGAGAGAGAGTAGAACAATACACTTATGTAAGTTATGTACACATGAGAGAGAGAGAGAGTAGAACAATACACTTTGTAAGTTATGTACACATGAGAGAGAGAGAAGACAATACACTTATGTGTTATGTACACATGAGGAGAGAAGTAGAACAATACACTTATGTAAGGTATGTACACATGAGAGAGAGAGAGTAGAACAATACACTTATGTAAGTTATGTACACATGAGAGAGAGAGAGGAACAATACATATGCAAGCTATGTACACTGAGAGAGAGAGAGAGTAGAACAATACACTTGTGCAAGGTATGTACACATGAGAGAGAGAGAACAAACACTATGAAGTATGTACACTGAGAGAGAGAGAGAGAGAGAGAGAACAATACACTTATGAGTATGTACACATGAGAGAGAGAGTAGAACAATACACTTATGTAAGGTATGTACACATGAGAGAGAGAGAGAGAGAGAGAAGAATAATATACTGATGTAAGTTAGTAAAGTGTAAAGGTGTGTCTAACAATGTTCTAGATTGATCTACCTGAAATCTTGTTTAAATGTAAAAAATAGTGACACTTTTGGTTCCTTGACGCCATATTGTGACCAACTGTTGCGATTTACCCTCTGGTAGAAATAGTAAACAATTGCTAGGAATGTGACCAGGTACAGGTAGCCTGTAGCAGATGTTGATACTTCCTGGTCCGTGGTTGATGGCGACGAAGCCACTGACATTTCTACTTCGTGGTACTACGTGCTGTTTTTGACTGAAACAGGAAATACTTTTATTAACTCTTAGACCAATAGCTTGAGCAGTTAACATGATCTTACACAACATAACCTTACACACATAACCTTAACAACATAATCTAACACAACATAATCTAACACAACATAATCTAACACAACATAACCTTAGACAACATAATCTAACACAACATAACCTTACACAACATAATCTAACACAACATAATCTAACATAATCTAACCTCACACAACATAACCTAACACAACATAACCTAACACAACATAACCTAACACAACATAACCTAACACAACATAATCTAACACAACATAATCTAACACAACATAATCTAACACAACATAACCTAACACAACATAACCTAACACAACATAATCTAACACAACATAACCTAACACAACATAATCTAACACAACATAACCTAACACAACATAATCTAACACAACACATCACACAATCTCACAGAAATAAAAACCCGTTTAAACTTAGGTCTAAAGGCGTGGAAATGATTTCATTGGCCCGGATACCTGTAAAGTTTGCATAAGTCACACTTGAATGGCAATGTACAAATGGTGATAAGGAAACCAAGTCTTCATGTCTTTTTATATGTTCACAATATTTCAATTTTCCCATTTTTATTTGTAGTATCAGCTAGTTTTACTTGATTTTAAGTTCTTTCCGGATAGATCTATTTGTTCTCTTCTCTGTCCATGATATACAAAGTTCTTTCTGGATAGATCTATTTGTTCTCTTCTCTGTCCATGATATACAAAGTTCTTTCCGGATAGATCTATTTGTTCTCTTCTCTGTCCATGATATACAAAGTTCTTTCCGGATAGATCAATTTGTTCTCTTCTCTATCCATGATATACAAAGTTCTTTCCGGATAGATCTATTTGTTCTCTTCTCTGTCCATGATATACAAAGTTCTTTCCGGATAGATCTATTTGTTCTCTTCTCTGTCCATGATATACAAAGTTCTTTCTGATAGATCTATTTGTTCTCTTCTCTGTCCATGATATACAAAGTTATTTCTGGATAGATCTATTTGTTCTCTTCTCTATCCATGATATACAAAGTTCTTTCTGGATAGATCTATTTGTTCTCTTCTCTATCCATGATATACAAAGTTATTTCTGGATAGATCTATTTGTTCTCTTCTCTATCCATGATATACAAAGTTATTTCTGGATAGATCTATTTGTTCTCTTCTCTCCATGATATACGGAGCAATCTTCTTTAACACATTTTTAGAGGATCTCAATGGCGATGTGGTTACGTCGTTTACCTGTCGTACTGAATGTTGTGGGTTGGAATACATATGGAGAAACCAGCTACAAAGAAGTTATTCCTTCGCCTGTTGACTATTTGAACATTTTCAAATGTATTTTAATGTTTGACCACTACCTTGTTCAATAACGATACACTATAAACCTGAGTATTAATAAAACAACATCAAACATACAATACAACCCAAATATTATAACAACATCAGCCATACAATACAAACCAAATATTAATAAAACAACATCAGCCATATAATACAAACCAAATATTAATAAAACAACATCAGCCATATAATACAAACCAAATATTAATAAAACAACATCAGCCATACAATACAAACCAAATATTAATAAAACAACATCAAACATATAATACAAACCAAATATTAATAAACAACATCAAACATACAATACAAACCAAATATTAATAAAACAACATCAAACATATAATACAAACCAAATATTAATAAAACAACATCAAACATACAATACAAACCAAATATTAATAAAACAACATCAAACATACAATACAAACCAAATATTAATAAAACAACATCAAACATACAATACAAACCAAATATTAATAAAACAACATCAAACATACAATACAAACCAAATATTAATAAAACAACATCAAACATACAATACAAACCAAATATTAATAAAACAACATCAAACCTACAATACAAACCAAATATTAATAAAACAACATCAAACATACAATACAAACCAAATATTAATAAACACAACATCAACATACAATACAAACCAAATATTAATAAAACAACATCAGCCATACAATACAAACCAAATATTAATAAAACAACATCAAACATACAATACAAACCAAATATTAATAAAACAACATCAAACATACAATACAAACCAAATATTAATAAAACAACATCAGCCATACAATACAAACCAAATATTAATAAAACAACATCAGCAATACATTACAAACCAAATATTAATAAACAACATCAAACATACAATACAAACCAAATATTAATAAAACAACATCAAACATACAATACAAACCAAATATTAATAAAACAACATCAAACGTACAATACAAACCAAATATTAATAAAACAACATCAAACATACAATACAAACCAAATATTAATAAAACAACATCAAACATACAATACAAACCAAATATTAATAAAACAACATCAAACCTACAATACAAACCAAATATTAATAAAACAACATCAAACATACAATACAAACCAAATATTAATAAAACAACATCAGCCATACAATACAAACCAAATATTAATAAAACAACATCAGCCATACAATACAAACCAAATATTAATAAAACAACATCAGCCATATAATACAAACCAAATATTAATAAACAACATCAAACATACAATACAAACCAAATATTAATAAAACAACATCAGCCATACAATACAAACCAAATATTAACAAAACAACATCAGCCATACAATACAAACCAAATATTAATAAAACAACATCAAACATACAATACAAACCAAATATTAATAAAACAACATCAAACATACAATACAAACCAAATATTAATAAAACAACATCAAACGTACAATACAAACCAAATATTAATAAAACAACATCACACATACAATACAAACCAAATATTAATAAAACAACATCAAACTTACAATACAAACCAAATATTAATAAAACAACATCAGCCATACAATACAAACCAAATATTAATAAAACAACATCAAACATACAATACAAACCAAATATTAATAAAACAACATCAAACTTACAATACAAACCAAATATTAATAAAACAACATCAGCCATACAATACAAACCAAATATTAACAAAACAACATCAGCCATACAATACAAACCAAATATTAATAAAACAACATCAGCCATACAATACAAACCAAATATTAATAAAACAACATCAAACATACAATACAAACCAAATATTAATAAAACAACATCAAACATACAATACAAACCAAATATTAATAAAACAACATCAAACGATACAATACAAACCAAATATTAATAAAACAACATCACCATACTAATACAAACCAAATATTAATAAAACAACATCAGCCATACAATACAAACCAAATATTAATAAAACAACATCAAACATACAATACAAACCAAATATTAATAAAACAACATCAAACATACAATACAAACCAAATATTAATAAAACAACATCAAACATACAATACAAACCAAATATTAATAAAACAACATCAAACGTACAATACAAACCAAATATTAATAAACAACATCAAACATACAATACAAACCAAATATTAATAAAACAACATCAAACGTACAATACAAACCAAATATTAATAAACAACATCAAACATACAATACAAACCAAATATTAATAAAACAACATCAAACGTACAATACAAACCAAATATTAATAAAACAACATCAAACGTACAATACAAACCAAATATTAATAAAACAACATCAAACGTACAATACAAACCAAATATTAATAAAACAACATCAAACATACAATACAAACCAAATATTAATAAAACAACATCAAACGTACAATACAAACCATATATTAATAAAACAACATCAGCCATACAATACAAACCAAATATTAATAAACAACATCAAACATACAATACAAACCAAATATTAATAAAACAACATCGACATACAATACAAACCAAATATTAAAAAAACAACATCAGCCATACAATACAAACCAAATATTAATAAAACAACATCAGCCATACAATACAAACCAAATATTAATAAAACAACATCAGCCATACAATACAAACCAAATATTAATAAAACAACATCAAACGTACAATACAAACCAAATATTAATAAAACAACATCAAACATACAATACAAACCAAATATTAATAAAACAACATCAAACGTACAATACAAACCAAATATTAATAAAACAACATCAAACATACAATACAAACCAAATATTAATAAAACAACATCAAACATACAATACAAACCAAATATTAATAAAACAACATCAGCCATACAATACAAACCAAATATTAATAAAACAACATCAGCCATACAATACAAACCAAATATTAATAAAACAACATCAGCCATATAATACAAACCAAATATTAATAAAACAACATCAAACATACAATACAAACCAAATATTAATAAAACAACATCAGCCATACAATACAAACCAAATATTAACAAAACAACATCAGCCATACAATACAAACCAAATATTAATAAAACAACATCAGCCATACAATACAAACCAAATATTAATAAAACAACATCAAACATACAATACAAACCAATATTAATAAAACAACATCAAACGTACAATACAACCAAATATTAATAAACAACATCAGCCATACAACTACAAACAATATTAACAAACAACATAAGCCATACATCAACAATATTATAAACCAACATCAGCCATACAATACAAACCAAATATAATAAAACCAACATCAACATAATCTAACCAACATAATCTAACATCAACATACATCTAACCAAATTAACCTAAACAACATAATCTAACACAACATAATATTAACAAACATAATCTAACACAACATAATAACACAAATATTATAAACAACATAATTTAAACAACATAATTTAAAAAACACATCAACATCAATCATACATATTAATAAAAACATAAACTAGTCTAAAGAGAAATATTTCAATTGCCCGATACCTGTAAATTTAATAAACACACTAATGCAATACAAATGGTGATAAGAAACAAACTCATTCTTATTTTCACAAATTTAATTTTCCACATTCTAATTACATCAGCTAGTTTATACTTGATTTTAAGTTCTTCCATAGATCTAATGTTATATCTCTCTACATGATATACAAAGTTCTTTCTGGATAATCATTATAACACTCCGTCATGATATCAAAGTTCTCGATAATCATTTGTTCTTTCATCACATGATATACAAAGTCTTTCGATAGATCATTTGTTCTCTCCTGTCCAGATATCAAAGTTCTTTCCGATAGATCTACTTGTTCCTTCTCTGTCCATGATATACAAAGTTCTTCTGAATAATCCAATATTAATAATCAACTCAAACTGTCCAATGAATACAAAGTTCTTTCCGGATAACTATTGTTACCAAATATCTAATAACCATAATACAAAAGTATCTTCCGATAGATCTATTTGAATTTCATCATTCCATGAATACAAAGCCATTACTTTCCAAATCATGTCTCTCTACCATATATAACAAATCATTCATGAATAATAACTAATTTATAAACTACTCAGACATATATACGAAACAAATATTAATAAACACATTTTAGAGCATCAATACAAAGCAATTGTTAACAAATCAGTTTACAATGTACAAACTAATAACATGTCAGAATACAATGAAAACCAGCTATAAAGAAACAACTATCAGCCTTACAATGACCAATATTAATGAAAACATTTTCAAACATATTTAACAATTTCACACACATGTTCATCAGACGATACATATAAACCATATTAATAAAACAACATCAAACGTACAATACAAACCAAATATTAATAAAACAACATCAAACATACAATACAAACCAAATATTTGATCCTGATGAAAGAATTAACACAGTTTTTCCAATCAATATGGCAGAGATTATGCTGGGACTGAGGTTGGAAGTTGAATACTTCTGTGAACAAATTATCACAACTATTTATAGCGAGATTGTTATATACAATTAAACATATTAATTAGAAGCGGTCACAAGATGATGAATATCTTGTTGAACTCAATGAGAATGATCATCATTCTTACAACAACAGATCATTGAAGATGTTGGTACATAATGTGACATACTTATCTTGAGAGCTCTTAGTAGGGTAGTTGTGTGTATATATGTCGCATCAGCTGTTTGTGACGGAACTAAATATAAGAGTATCTGATGTTGGTTGTTTATTTAGACATTTCTGATTATCAGGTTTGATAGTACCGGGGTTTCGTCTTCTTCTTCTTCTTCTTTTGTCGTCACACTGCTGCCGGGTTCTTGTCCAGTGTCTTGGGTTTTTTTTTGTCTTTCGCTGTTGTGGTGAATTGGGTGATTGTTATTTGTACTCTTTGACAAAGTTCTTTCCGGATAGATCTATTTGTTCTCTTCTCTGTTGGATTCGGTGCTGGAATTTTCCTCAGTGTGTGTTATTTGCGTACAGCTTGTGGAGGAACTTCAGTCAGAACTCGACCGCATAGGTAGATGGTGCGTTGAAGCAGGAGCATTGGTCAACCCCACAAAGCAGCGGTGACATGGTTCTCTTTAAACAACCACATCGTCACACTCCAACACCATCTGTGGTTTTGTGTTCAGAGGTGGTGGAGCGATCTCAGTCTCTAAAATACCTGGGTTGCGTTTTGATCGTAGTCTAGCTTTAACGGAACACATAGCTCATGTGATAATGAAGGCGAGGAAAGGTTTGCTGGCGATGAGGGTAATGGCTGCGGCGGACTGTAAACAGCGCCATCTTTGTCTTTATACCAGGGTCTGGTCCTTTCTGTGCTTGAGTATGCGCTGGCAATCCTTCTCTCAGTCATAGTCAGATAGAACGACTGGAAAGAATAGAGAACGAGGCTATGCGCATTATACTTGGGTGCACTAAATGCAGGGCGATGCGCTATCTCCTTGACTATCCTACTATGGAGTATAGAATACTGATGAGCCGTGCACGAGCATACCTTTGAGTCAATGCTGACACACAACATCCCTTCACATGGAATTAAAACGACAAAAGGAAAAGGTTTAAAAAGGAAAATCTTGGATGGGTCAGGCCGAGGACTGTATTGAACAGGTGTGTACACTTGAAGACATTGATCCCGGTGAAGAATGGATACCAGTGCCAACAGGAATCGCTACATCCTATTCTGTATGCATCGAACTTGCTAAAGAATGCAGACAACACAACCCACTTGTCGTGGAGGCAGAGGTTCAGGATTAATTTCTGAGAACGCATCTGAGCATGATGTAATCATTTATACGGATGGTTCGGTGATTCGACGTGTGCGGAGCTCGTGGGCTTTCACTGCTCAGTTCGGAGGTGATGTTGTGAAGGAAGAGAGTGGTGGTTTTGCCGTGACTACGAGCAGTCTCACTATGGAAATCATGGCGGTTACTAAAGCAATGATTTGGCTAGAATCACAGACTTTTATCCATGCATGTTTTCTCAGTGACTCAATGGGTATGCTCAGGAAGATTGAAACAGGATGGGCTCGGAGACATTGGATAGAGTCGCTGGGGAGGTCTAAGCTGACAAAAATCAGTTTTATTTTTGTGCCAGGGCATGCAGTGTAAGGGGAATGAACGTGCGGATAAGCTTGCAGGTATGGCTGCTGTCCAAAGCTGGCGAGCAATGGACCAGGCTGATATTATAAATTCCTTAAGGAGAGAGGGCGTGTACATGATTCACGTAATAGCGGCGAATCCACAACACTAACCAGACTGCAAGAACTCAAAGTTAAGTGTGGTGTAGCTCGACAAGAACGCTATGCTGGCAGACAAAGAAGAATTGTAAACCAACAAAGAACCGGTGTCGTTAGTCGCCACACGCTGATGGACATACTGAGGGAGAGATCGGAGCACTTATGGACTAATTTGTTCGACGTGCAATGATGGTGATTCGACGACTAAACTAAACTAAACTCTTTGACAGGATTCTGCTATGCCATCTAACCATCTTTTTCGTGGCTTTCCTCTCGCCTTCCTTCCTGATGTTCTGTTGTAGAAGACCTTATAATGTGATTCGCTGCATTCTTATTAAGTGGCCAAACCACTTCATTCTATGTTTCTCAATGTAATTCAAGCAAGGTTATGTGCCAACTTTCTTTCTTATGCTGATGTTGCTGACTCTGTCTTTTCTAGTGTTGTTTGTAACTTTCAGAGGCAACTAATTTCACATGTATCGGGGTTTGTCTTACGATAATTGATTGCTTCTGTTAAATCTAACCTTTCTACAAGAATACAGTTTCATGAAAGCAGGAACGTATCATTAAATAGTTTGTCCTGAGCAGTACTTTGCCACCCCAACAGTCCTCCGGAATTTCTCTCTCATAGGCCAGATGTCCCGCCTCTGCAGCAGTTATGTTCAAACCATCAGTTACATCTTGAATCCATCTTCTCCGTGGTCTTCCTCTTCTAAAATGGTTTTCCGATCCGAAGCGAGTTCAGCTTGTCAGTGCAAAACACAATCGGAAAGTGTTTTCTGATCCCTCGATGAACCACAGGATAGTCACTCGTGTCAACGCTGAACACGCTCAGACGGCAGGTAGCCGAAGATTGACATTGCACGGTTTCTCGGCTCGGTCCTCTCGCAGAAAGGCCGATCGAATTATTGCACAAAGCACGAACTCCGTAGCTTCAGCAATCCTAGGGTCTCTGGAAAAAAACTGCACTCGTGAACAGAATGGCGCAGTTCGGACTCGAACCGACGACCTTCGACTCACAAGGCAAAGGGCTTAACCACTTAGCCACAGAGACTCACAGAGGAGATATATATTTCCTCTTCTTCTCTTTGTCTGTATAAAGAACGTATAAATGTGATATATAAACAAACCTCCCCCCCTCCCCCACCATACAAAATAAAAACCCACAAACACACATATCCACACCCTCCCACATAACAAACACACACACATGCACACTTACACATACACACAAATATATATATATTATAATACAATAGCTTGTCCTGAGCAGAGCTTTGCCGCTCTAACAGGACATCGGAATTTCTCTCTCACAGGCCCCTTCCACTCTGAAGCCGTCATGCTCAAATCATCGGTTATATCCTGAATCCATCTTCTCAGTAGTCTTCCTCTTTTCCTCTTTGCCGGGATGCCTCCTCCCATGATGGTCTTCTCCAGCCCTTCGTGTCTTTTTATATGTCTAAAATACTTTAATTTTCTATATTCTTATTTGTAGCATCAGTCAGTTTTCTTTATTTTGAGTTCTTTCTGGATAGATCTATTTGTTCATGACAGACAAAGGACTCTTCTGTGCCAATTATATTCAAACATATATGTTTTTCCACTGTCTTGTTTATTGTTCATTCTTCACACCTATACGTTGCTACTGGAAATATGCATACTTTTAGAACATATTTGTAAGACCATTTTTGTTCTTCTTTTAACCCTTTAGCTGCTAAGGACGTATATATACGTTTTCCCATTCACTGCTAAAGACGCATTAACACGTCTGTTTTATCTCTCCTCTGTGGGCTAAAGACGTGTTAACACGTTATACATTTCTACTGTCACTGCTATAGGCGTATATTCACGTTTGTGACCTAGAAACAAATAGTAGATATTTTAGCTCCGTCTTTGGAAAGTATGTAGCAGCGAAAGGGTGTTAATTTCCTTCATCCCATTCCCAACTCTAGTTAGCAGTGAACTGATATATTCGAAACTGTTTACATTTTCTAAAACATGAGTATAGATCTACATTATACTCTCTAGATTTTTCTATGATTGTTCTCATGCTAAGTATATAGTCACGTGTTCCTCTGTTCCGTCTAAACCATGGGTTCCCAAAGTGGGCAGTACCGCCCCGAGTTGGCTATCATGCCTTCCGGAGAAGGGGGTGGGACGATAGTGGGTCCAGAAGCTACTAGGGGGAGAGAGGTTTTTCGTGATTTTGCCATTGGATAATCATAAAAATGTGAATTCTGCATTTTAATTCATCTTATGCCCATCTTACACGATCCATTTTTCCATCAATTTTCTATTTCATGTATATAATAATTTGAAAATTGACCATGTGTGACAGAAATATATATCAATTTTCTATGTCAAAGTGAAAATAGAGCATGTATATATATATATATATATATATATATATATATATATATATATATATATATATATATATATATATATATATATATATAAGAAAGATCAATGAAATTGTATGTCTGTCCCAATTATTTGAAGATATCTGGACATCCTACAAACTTGAAATTTGGCAAGAAGGAGGCTTTCGTCGATTTGAAGAGGACAAAATTATCAAACTGAACTATTTGTTCCTTTCTATAACCATATTTCCAACTTAACGCACATGGTTATCCTGTGTACAAATCGCATCACATGGTTATCCTGTGTACAAATCGCATCAAGGTTATCCAGATTTACAATCGCATCACATGGTTATCTGTGTACAAATGCATACATGGTTATCCTGTACGCATCATGTTTCCTGTGTACAAATCGCATCCATAATTATCCTTTAGCAAATCGATCCATGGTTACCCTATGATGCAATCATACATGGTTATCCTTGGTACAAAGCATCTGATTATCTGACAAATCTATCATGGTTATCCTGTGTACAATCCACATGGTTCTCTGTGTCAAATCGCATCAATGGTTGTCTTGTCAATCGCATCTGTTATCCGTGTACAAATGCATCCATGGTTTCCTGTGTACAAATCATTCATGTTATCTTTAATATCATGTTATTGGTACAATCGCATCAATGGTTATACTGTGTAAAATCGCATCATGGTTATCCTGTGTCAAATCGATCCATGGTTGTCCTGTAATCCATCTGGTTGTCCTGTGTACAAATCGCATACATGGTTATCCTGTGTACAAATCGCATCACTGGTTATCCGTGTACAAATCGATCACATGGTTATCCTGTGTACAAATCGCATCACGAAGTTATCCTGTGTCAATCGCATCACATGGTTATCCTGTGTACAAATCGCATCACATGGTTATCCTGTGTACAAATCGCATCACATGTTTATCCTGTGTACAAATCGCATCACATGGTTATCCTGTGTACAAATCGCATCACATGGTTATCCTGTGTACAAATCGCATCACATGGTTATCCTGTGTACAAATTGCATCACATGGTTATCCTGTGTACAAATCGCATCACATGGTTATCCTGTGTACAAATCGCATCACATGGTTATCCTGTGTACAAATCGCATCACATGGTTATCCTGTGTACAAATCGCATCACATGGTTATCCTGTGTACAAATCGCATCACATGGTTATCCTGTGTACAAATCGCATCACATGGTTATCCTGTGTACAAATCGCATCACATGGTTATCCTGTGTACAAATCGCATCACATGGTTATCCTGTGTACAAATCGCATCACATGGTTATCCTGTGTACAAATCGTATCACATGGTTATCCTGTGTACAAATCAGATCTATCCATGATTTCACGACGTTACAGTCACGTGATCATGCTACATGTTTTCTTCAATTTTCTTACAGAATCTTTCCATAATTATTTTTAGTAAGATTTTACTCACTAATCGATGCTTACTGTGGTTCTATAGTTGGTACATAATTTGATGTCTACTTTTTCATGTATTGGGATATTCCCAATAATGGAATATGTATAGATTAGGTGCTCGTCCCTCGTGCCAAAAAAGTACCATGTTTACTCCCTCGTAGAGCCATCTGGATAGAGATCCCTGATTTCAGTGCAGGTGAGATCGTGTTCCTAGTCCTATCGGAGACGAACGGTAAAACGTAGGTCCCGTGTTCAATATGAACACGCAAAAAAATCCTTGGCAGTTCAAAATCGAGAAGGACATGCTGAAAAGCCGCTGCCAGGGTAGAATTCTTTAGAAACGATTTAAAATAAAATTCATAAAAAATGTTTTTAACCATCTTTAAAATTACATAGGGCAACCTCGCAGGTGTTACGGAGTTCGTGCTCTTCAATGGAGATCTTCCTGTGTAAGAAAAGATCGGAGCACACATGGTTACTCACCGAAGTGCAATGATGATGGTCCAATCAATCAATTAATCAATCTATGAAATATTCCCATATCTTTTTACATATTTAACAATTAAAGGAATCATTTTTCCTGTCAGCAATAGTATGAGAAAGTTACAGACATCCAAACAAATCACAAACAGGCTAAAAATGAGAATGATCAAATGCTATATATATATCCTATATTAATGTATGGCTCGGAAACATGGACAATGAACAAGCAGTTAGAAGACAGAATTGATGCATTTGAGATGTGGATATATAGAAGAATAGGCAAGTTTCATGGACAGAAAAACAGACACATATACAAGTTTTAGGAAAACTAGGCATGAAGAAACAATTATTAAGAGAAATAAAATTCAGACAAGTAAAGTATTTTGGGCACATAAAAGGCATGACACCATGATAAAACATTTACTAGAGGGGAAAGTTGAGGAGGAAGAGCAAGAGGAAGACCGAGAGATAAGTGGGAGGAAACTTTAAGAAATGGACAGGTTACAGTCTGGCATTGTGCAACACCAAGGCGAAAGACAGAGGATGCTGGAGATTCATTGCAGCCAACCTTCGATTGGAGACAGGCACCTGATGATGATGATGAGGTGTAGAGGAATACGGTGTTTGGCCAGTATTTTTTTTACCATCGGCACACAATTTGTAATGTGGTCAACATACGCTGGGCGCCATTAATTACCAGTGCTTTTCCTGGTACTCAATTGAGAGTGGGTCAACCTGAGCCGTTACGTTCGGAAAAATACACCACACTCATTGTGAAATTGAACCCGGACCACACACCTAAGAAGCCAGATCAGTTCACATGTGTGCGAATGTTGAAGTCAGCTCACTTTGTTGGTTAGTGTTCGAGGCCTAGACTTGAAATAATGAAGTAACGACAGAGAGATGTCAAAATGAAGCACTAAGGTCACGAAACAGTGACGTAACGACAGGGAGAACGTCAAACTGATGCACGAACATCACACAACTGTGACGTAACGACAGAAAGACGTCAACATGACGCTACAACTAGCTACACATAACTGTGACGTAACAACATAGGGACGTCACCATGACACACAAATTACACGAAAGAATGACGAAACGACAGAGAGACGTCACCATGACACACACAAATGATAGAAACCAATGACGTAACGATAGAGAGACGTCACCGTCGCACACAAATGACGCAAAACAATGACTAACAACATAGAGACGTCACCAAGACACACAAATGACACGAAACAATGACGTAACGATAGAGAGACGCCCCCATGACGCACGAACATCACGAAACGATGACGTAACGATAGACAGACGTCAACAAGGACATCGATATTGATTGCGTACAATATAAAAAAAAAATTGTGAGTAGTTCTGTCTCAATATATTTTTATTTTATTTTGTTATCTCCATTCTGTACATGTAGGTTCTGATGTTTCCCAAAACAGATCTATATCACTCTGTGTCGCCACAGCCAGACACTCAATTATTAGCTTCGATAGAATCAAAAATAGTTGCACATTATATAAGAAATCATATAATGAAAATGAAAATCGTGGCATATCCCAAAGGACGTAGCCATCAACCACAGTAAACAAGTCGTTGATTTTCTAGGCATCACTTATACGTTCAGTAGTTTGCCATTGCTTTCTGAACGGGTGGCGCCATCGTCCTTTGTTAAAATCAACGAAACAATTTGCAAGCAAACTGTCCGCAGCGTGATTCGAACTCAGAACGTCGGGGTTAATAGACAGGTTAGATACAGTAATATTGGAGATAACATTAGCTAAAGTAATAAGGGAGATAACATTAGATAAAGCAATAAGGGAGATAACATTATATAAATTAATAAGGGAGATAACATTAGCTAAAGTAATAAGGGGTAGAACATTAGATAAAGTAATAAGGGGGATAACATTAGCCAAAGTAAGAAGGGAGATAACATTAGATAAAGTAATAAGGTGGATAACATTAGATAAAGTAAGAAGGGAGATAACATTAGATACAGTAATATGGGAGATAACATTAGCTAAAGTAATAAGGGGGATAACATTAGATAAAGTAATAAGGGAGATAACATTAGATAAAGTAATAAGGGAGATAACATTAGATAAAGTAGGAAGGGAGATAACATTAGATAAAGTAATAAGTGTGATAACATTAGATAAAGTAATAAGGGGGATAACATTAGATAAAGTAAGAAAGGAGATAACATTAGCTAAAGTAATAAGGGAGATAACATTAGATAAAGTAAGAAGGGAGATAACATTAGATAAAGTAACAAGGGAGATAACATTAGATAAAGTAATAAGGGAGATAACATCAGATAAAGTAATAAGGGAGATAACATTAGATAAAGTAATAAGGGAGATAACATTAGATAAAGTAGGAAGGGAGAGAACGTTACATAAAATACTATGGGGAATAACCTTAGATAAATTAATATGGGAGATAACCAGTGGCGGCACGTCATTAAAGGACAGTTGAGCCGGGCCCCACCAAAACTAATGTATAACGTGTATTTATTTGTTTATAAATGATTTGTTCATAATTATAACTTTTAACTTGATACTGATTAGCTTTGATGGTTGAATATATAACGCTAAAATATACAACATAAAACATACAGTCTAAAATTCAGCATCTTTCCTCCATAGTTAGTATTCTTCACTCAATTCCAGCGTACTATTTTTTAGGGTCAGTAGAATGTGGTCTGTTACTGACCGTCTGTTAACATAGCAACCTCTGACCTCTCTCTCGCATAGGTTATTTAGAACAGACAAATATGTGATTTTCGTCCATTCGTTATGGAATTTCTTACGTGGCCAGGTCAGTGCACAGTTAATTGGTGTTATTGCGCTATAAATTAACCAGTGTGTGTAAATAATGAACGATATATAAAAATAATAGAAAATAATAGAAATAATTAACTAATCGTCATATAATAGTTTAATGTAATCGCTCATCAATATACATTGTATACGACAATAAACTTTCTAATAAAGTGGGATAACTTCCCGGGATAGACAAATAATAGTAAATACTAAAATATAACCTAAGCCAAAACCATGATTTTTTTCCGAAAATCTGTGTCTGTCCCACCAACAAAAATGACCACTAGCCGCCACTAGAGGAAACATTAGATAAAGTAATAGGAGAGATAATATTTGAATGTACAAATTATTTTACAATATTTTATAAATAAAAAATGAGGTAGTTCTGTTATCTTGCATATGTCTTCGCTGTATTCTCAGACTGAGATGGTATGACAGGGTGGCATAAACCTGTGGATAAGTGCACGACAGGAACCTATGATGACTCATGTTAGTATGGGAAAATGGTGATGGGTCAAACATACCCTGAAGAAGGCACAATCGAGTGTCACTGGACAAGCACTTGGGTGGAACAAGCAAGGGTAACGAAAATGTGGACTCGTTTAACGAGTGAATTGATGGTTGGATGGATGAATATATGAATGCAGGGATGGATGGATAGCTGAATGGATCATTGGATGACTAGATGAATAGATGAATGAAAGGATGGATGAATGGATCGATGGATGAATGCATCGATGGATGGATAGATCGATGGATGGATGGATATATGAATGGAAGGATGGGTGAATGGAAGGATGGATGAATGGATCGATGATGAATAGCTCGACAGATGAATGGATCGATGGATGAATGAATCAATGGATGAATGCATCGATGCAGGGTTGGCTAGATGGATGGATGGATATATGATTGTGAGGATGGATGAATTGATCGATGGATGGATAAATGAATTGATGAATGGATAAAGAACTGAGCATCAAAATGTCTCAATGAAGATTTGCTATAAACATCTTACATGAAATGTTGAAATACTATTCAGACAGTCTTCAGACTTAGAACGGGGCACTGCAGTCTCAGAGCACACCTCCACAGAATGGTTCTCAGAAACTCAGCACCTGCACCTGTGGAGCACCTAAGCAGTCCCCAGAGCACATCCTGCAAGACTGCCCTAGTCTGAGTAGTGAGAGATTGGAGATCTGGCCAACAGAAACAACCCTACAAGACAAACTATGGAGAACCGGTGAAGACCTCAAGCGCACCGCCATGTTTATGACACATACCGGAGTAGTCGCATAACAAAAGTTGATCGCAGAAGAAGAAGAAGACTATTCAGACAACACAATTTGACAAATATATGAATCTCCCGATGACTCGTTTTACACTATTCTATACTATATGAACGCGTCTTTAAGATTTCATTCTAAACTCAACAGACTCATTCTGAAATGTGCAACACCTGCTTCTGTTGTTCTTCTTCTTTCCTATCCACGGGAGATAACAAGCTTCATTTTTTTTATTATGTGCCAAAGCTTTCAAGTTTTTACTTTAAGCTCATTATAATCTGCCTCTGTGGGTACAACATCAGTACTGAACTTTATCAAGAAACAACAAATTAAATGGTTCGGCCACATAAGCAGATTACCAACAGACAGTGTACCACAGAGAATAATGCTGCTCCGATACAGTGGATACAAAGCAAAAGGCTGGCCACGCAAAAAGTGGACCTCAGAGATAACAGAGGCGACAAAAGACACAATTTATGAAGCACACACAAAAGCCCCTGCTAGAAATCTCTTCTTACTCAGAAGCTGTGAGACAAATCAGGATTGGAGAAGAGAAAGAAAGACGAGGTGCATAGAGAGGCACGATCCAGATATCTCCTTTTTCGACCTGACGCTGAAAGGAAAAATAGTATTCGAGAATAGATAGATAGATAAATGTCTCGTCCGTTCATATACTTAATCCGATTATGTGGTGCTGGGACTCGCTTGGGGAGCAAAGAATATCAACCATGTGACCTACAAGGCATGTCGTAAGAAGCGACTAAGGTAGGAACCTAGGGAACCTACACTAGTAAATAAAACGTATCGCAGAAATCGTATGTGCTGGCCTACTTGTAGGTACATAATTGTCACAACGTACAATCACTCTTAGGCTCAGATCACATACAAATCACAAAGAGTGGCTTAACTTGTGGCCGTTATGGAACGTTCGAAGTAGAAGAAGAAGAAGGTTGTGCGTGCCTACTTGTAGGTGAATAACCAATAAAACCTCTTAGGCTCAGATGACATACAAATCACAAAGAGTGGTTTAACAAGTTATCGTTATGGAGCGTTCGAAGAAGAAGAAGAAGCTATACTTGATCAAAGATCCGCATAACCTTGACACTTACAATATTCTGCTACACATGAGACTTATCAGGTACTAACAAATAATCACACCTGGAGTGACATGGTTACCTGTCTAGTATGTCTATCACCTGGTTTGTATATTTGTAGAAGAACGCAGTATAATCACGTGATCTCAAAGTTCTCTCAGAATATGCGTCTCTGTGTCCTCACACAATGAGACACTAGATGCCATGTTCAAACATTCATCATCATCATCATGTTGCTGTATTGAGAGTTGCATCCAAGTCAGAAGCATGATCTAGTCCAGTATTACAACATGTACAATCTACAGAGTGGACAGCCTTCATCTGTTTTGTTATGTTTAACATGCACGTTGTTGTACATTCCTACAGGTAAACGTTCACACAGATGTACAGCAATACAGGTAAACATGGTCAAACGTTTACACTCACACAGGTATAACTTCCACAGGTGTACGGCAACACAGGTAAACATTCACACAGGTGTACAGCAATAACGGTAAAAATTCACACAGCAGTACAAGTAAACATGCTCAGAAGAACTTGAAAACCCCTTGTCCACATAAGCCCCCTTTTACCACATCCACATATTTGACCACATCCCCACAGTTGGCCACAGCATCCTCTCCATCCAATTGACCACATCCACTTTCATCCTAAGTTGACATCCACATCCACATTATTGACCCACAAATTTCCCTCTACAGTTGACCACATCCACATAATTGACCACATCCCAACAGTTGACCACATCCACATAACTGACCACATCCTCACAGTTGACCACATCCACATATTTGACCACATCCCTAAGTTGACCACATCCACATATTTGACCACATCCCTAAGTTGACCACATCCCTATATTTACCACATCCTCACAGTTGACCACATCCACATAATTGACCACATCCCACAGTTGACCACATCCATAACTGACCACATCCCAATACACATCACATAACTGACCACACTCAAACAGCCGAAAATTTACACAGCTGAACATTCACACTGAACGCTCATTGATAAAACACCACTCTTACTACCATCACGTGACGGGGAAACATCAGTAGTAGCCCTTCCAACATACTCTCCATCCTTAAACAAGCCATTCTCCACACATCCCTCCCCTGTGTTAGCAAGCCTGTTCATTTGTAACGCCTCAACGGCATTAGGCAACAACCCGTGTGGTACCCCCCTCTCCCAGCCTCGCCTGATCTTCCAGATATACCCACTTAACGGTGGGCACATACAGATGACTTTCAATAACAACACAGAAACAGGAAGTATTAAACTTAAAAATGTTATAGATTTGACAGCTTTGAGA
Source organism: Arion vulgaris (assembly GCA_020796225.1). Taxonomy (NCBI): domain Eukaryota; kingdom Metazoa; phylum Mollusca; class Gastropoda; order Stylommatophora; family Arionidae; genus Arion; species Arion vulgaris. Next base: position 45,415,652 of record CM036760.1, on the reverse strand, counting down.
GGCCCATCCTGAGCCCAACCTGGTGCCCCCATTATGAATACATGAGCCGCCGTCAATAGAAGAACCAGATACCCCATTTTGGTGTGGACACATTTCCATTCCGACCAGTTCAAGGAATCACCAACGGAAGGGATCGAAGTCAACCCAATGATAGACATCATGACAAAGGCAGCAATGCCAACAATACATGCAGCCTCTCCTTTCCATCGCATCCATGATGTACTGACAGGAATAACTATGTCAAAAGTCGATGTTATGTTAGCTGGTAAGGTCACAGATACTGTGTGGAACCACGAGCTATAGTAAGTCGGTGACATCATCAGAACGGATGCTATCACGTGAACGATGACCAATAGGAAACTGATAAGACCTAACTGCTTCCGGCTCTTCAACCAGTTGTCGACGAAGCCAGGGAATCGTTTGTGTTTTGTACCATTGTAGATTTGCAGAAAGGACGCCACGTGACCTGTCAATCAAATAGAGAAAATAGTGTTACAGATAAGTACAACTTTTAAGTTGGTCATGAACAATTCAAACGGTTTTTTTTCTTTTTCAAATGAGATCATTATCGATATAGGGGAAGACTGCAGTAAAACTAGTTAGCAATGGCGAAGCACGTAAAAAAACTATACGTAAAGTACTGTAGTTTTACAAAATACAAAAACAATAACAATACACAGTAACTTTTCGACCAAAAGGCCTTTATCAAGCAAAGATACAACAAAGTGATGAATTTCACTTCTTTTACAGCACACTACATATAGAATACAACAATAAAATCATAACGGTCCTAAAATGAAAATCTGTGACTAAATCTGTGAAAATCTTCTGTTTACCACTTTTAGTTTTTCTGCATTTATTTCGTTATTCGTTTTTAGTCATATAATTTCATTTTAGGACCGTTAGGATTTTATTGTTGTATCCGTTGGTTCTTCTTCTTTGCGTTCGTTCTTTACGACCAATTTAATCACTCTTTGTGATATGTTTGATCTTTGCCAAGAACGTGTAAACGTTGCACATTGGTTTGGTAGGCCCCTAAAAGCATAGATTTCTACACGTGTAGGACACATACATCTGATTTCAGCCAAACCTTCTTAGTCACCTCTTACGACATGCATGGCAGGTAACAGTGGTTCTATTCTTTACACCCTAAATATGGGCCCCGGTAACCACTCGGGCGAATATCCTTTGGTTGATAAAGGCCTTTTGGTCGAAAAGTTGCTGTGTATTTGCCGTGTTATTATTTTTTGTATTTTGTAAAACTACAGTATTTTATTTTTACTTGTTTCGCCAATTCGACCATTATGAATGCAATCGTAGTCATAACGACTAATACATCCCCGCTGACATATTTTTGCGTGAACGCTTGCTTTCTTTTTCATCAGTGTCCTTCGCCATTCATGCAACCCTTCTCAGACTTCAGATGTACTTGTAATTTAGATCCCCAAGTAAAGATCTGGGAGTCAGGGAACATGTAGTCCAACAATACAAATTTAGATCCCCAAGTAAAGATCTGGGAGTCAGTGAACCTGTAGTCCAACAATACAAATTTAGATCCCCAAGTAAAGATCTGGGAGTCAGTGAACCTGTAGTCCAACAATACAAATTTAGATCCCCAAGTAAAGATCTGGGAGTCAGTGAACCTGTAGTCCAACAATACAAATTTAGATCCCCAAGTAAAGATCTGGGAGTCAGTGAACCTGTAGTCCAACAATACAAATTTAGATCCCCAAGTAAAGATCTGGGAGTCAGTGAACCTGTAGTCCAACAATACAAATTTCGATCCCCAAGTAAAGATCTGGGAGACAGTGAACCTGTAGTCCAACAATGTACCAACAAATTTGGATCCATGCAGGCATTGAAACAATGAATTTGTATTCATTTTAAGTTTTAGAATAGGGATCTCATTTTTGTAATTATTAAGGCTGTAATCTTTAGATCGGCCACAAAAACGAAAGAGTCGACAACTTTGAATACCTTGGGACATTGCTGACAAATGAGGGGAATGCTATAAAAGAAATTAAAAGAAAGATGAACATTGCTTTGCAAAAACTAAAAGAACTAACTAACCTATGAAAGGGAACTGATATAAGAACAAAAATGAGATGTTTAAGAGCCTGCGTTTTTTCTCTGGCAGCATTTGGTTGTGAGACATGGACCATTGACAAAGCGGCGGAGAAGAACATCAATGCCTTTGAATGTAAATGTTACAGAAGAGTACTTAGAATATCATGGACAAGAAAAGAACAAATGCTTCTGTTCTACAACAGCTTGATATTAAAGAGAGTTGACTATTAAAGAGCACACAATCATAGGAAAATTAAATATTTCAGACATAGCAAACGACATAAGTGCCTAGAGAAGATAATTTTGGAAGGAATGGTGCCTGGAAGAAGAATGAGAGGAAGATGTAGAAGACGATGGGTGCAAGATGTCATTGACGATCTGAGAATGACTGCTGCTGACACCGGTCAACTTGCACAGAACAGAGAGTTTTTCAGGACTGTTGTCATGGGAGCCAAGTTCCGGAAGTGACAAGCTACTTGATGATGATGAATCTTTAGGTCTCAGCGGTTAGTTTCTTACTGAATATCAAGACAAAAATCATGAGCAGTTGGTTTATAATGAAGAAACGCTACAAGACCAACTAGAATAGATTTGAATACTAACCTATTATACATTGTTCTTGTCTCACTACCTCCATTTTGATTCCTGTAGTAGTTCTAAATATTCAGTGGCGTCGACATAAGAAAGTGAGTTGTCTCTTCCAGTTCGAGATGACTATCTCATAGCTCCTACCTCAGCATTGAACCCTCTGTCTAGATTGGTTATCGTGTGTCATTGTAGAACATCTCTCTATATTATATCCATGTTCCCTTTCAGTTTCAGTTTGGAATATCGTTATAGCACTCCGAACATGTCCATATGTGCTCCGATTTACTTTACAATATATCTCCAACAGCGTCCAGCGACTGACCGTATCAGTTTGATGTTGATTGAAGAGCCTACTCATATACCTGTTGTGCTGTTCTTTTCTGGTCACTCGCATCTTCACTCCAAGCTCTTGCAATTTAGCAGTTGAAGTGGACTGAAAGTATTCTAATGATGATACTTTGAGCTGACCGAAATATATCAACTATTCAGGTTCCCTGAGATATTTATGTATCTTAACGGTGCAATTTTTCAATTTCAGAAATAAAAAATAATTTTGCAGAAATGTATAATCAACATCGAGAATTCACGTGACTTACCTGGTAAATATGTCAAGGCCAGCACAGTGATGGCCGTCATACATAATGGCTTGTTAAGAACTTTCAGAAACAGTTGTTCCCATTCAAATTCTGAGCGTTCTATGAAGTAAATGTACACGATGTAGCAAGACCACCCGTTGAAGATGGCAAACGTTAGAAGTATTGGCATTTTCCATTGTGAGAATACTTTTAAAACAAAGTTTTCCATATATAGAGCAGATTTTAACCCACCCAGATCTACGACTCTGAAACCCATTTCTTTAGCAAGATCTGCTACTCTAACACGGGCTGATGGATGATTGCTGGCAACAAACGCTCTAAGATTGTCTGCAGATGATACTAAGTCCTCCATAGCGCAGGCCGAGATGGAGTTAAAAGCTTTCACAATAAAAGCCTGTGGAAGAATGGATGCTAAGAGCTCAGCGTTAGACTGGTCAGCGTGTTTGTAATCTCTATTTGATACATCGACCAGAATCTTGTCTTTAGTCTGTTTAACAAAATGTCTGAAAGTACCTTTAAAGTCTTCCCCGTGGATCGCTACAAATATAATCTCACAGTTTTCAATGCAGTCAGGGATTGATGCAACCTTAACCCCGCACACACAATCGCTTGTTGACTTCATAGTTGCTTGTCTCGTCTCTGGACGTCTGCTGCCCATGATGACATCATGTCCAGCCATAGTTAGCCGCTTACTGAGAGCAGCAGCGTAGTTACCTGTACCTACGATTCCTATAGAAGCTTCTCGAGCCTGGCATTTGCTGGAGTTATTTACCAGCGGTAATATCACCTCCTCAGCCATTACAGGAAATCTAACACACTATACTGTAGGTAAGTGTTCGAATAATATATGTAGTAGTAGACTGTTTGCCGCCGTCAATTATATGTTGGTCAGTTTGATCGTCAGTTAATATTTTACTTTCCAACCTACTTAAGCATATCAATTAGACCTTGACATAGGCGGAACACAGGCTCTGGAAGACTCAGCTAAGGAGCTAGGCTTAAACAAGTTTCTCAATGGTGGCTTTTCTCTTTGTGTATACTAATGCGACCAGCTCAATGGTGGCTTTTCTCTATGTGTTTACTAGTACGATCAGCTCAATGGTGGCTTTTCTCTATGTGTTTACTAGTACGATCAGCTCAATGGTGGCTTTTCTCTATGTGTTTACTAGTACGACCAGCTCAATGGTGGCTTTTCTCTATGTGTTTACTAGTACGATCAGCTCAATGGTGGCTTTTCTCTATGTGTTTACTAGTACGATCAGCTCAATGGTGGCTTTTCTTTATGTGTTTACTAGTACGATCAGCTCAATGGTGGCTTTTCTCTATGTGTTTACTAGTACGATCAGCTCAATGGTGGCTTTTCTCTATGTGTTTACTAGTACGATCAGCTCAATGGTGGCTTTTCTCTATGTGTTTACTAGTACGATCAGCTCAATGGTGGCTTTTCTTTATGTGTTTACTAGTACGATCAGCTCAATGGTGGCTTTTCTCTATGTGTTTACTAGTACGATCAGCTCAATGGTGGCTTTTCTCTATGTGTTTACTAGTACGATCAGCTCAATGGTGGCTTTTCTCTATGTGTTTACTAGTACGATCAGCTCAATGGTGGCTTTTCTCTATGTGTTTACTAGTACGATCAGCTCAATGGTGGCTTTTCTCTATGTGTTTACTAGTACGATCAGCTCAATGGTGGCTTTTCTCTATGTGTTTACTAGTACGATCAGCTCAATGGTGGCTTTTCTCTATGTGTTTACTAGTACGATCAGCTCAATGGTGGCTTTTCTCTACGTGTTTACTAGTACGATCAGCTCAATGGTGGCTTTTCTCTATGTGTTTACTAGTACGATCAGCTCAATGGTGGCTTTTCTCTATGTGTTTACTAGTACGATCAGCTCAATGGTGGCTTTTCTCTATGTGTTTACTAGTACGATCAGCTCAATGGTGGCTTTTCTCTATGTGTTTACTAGTACGATCAGCTCAATGGTGGCTTTTCTCTATGTGTTTACTAGTACGATCAGCTCAATGGTGGCTTTTCTCTATGTGTTTACTAGTACGATCAGCTCAATGGTGGCTTTTCTCTATGTGTTTACTAGTACGATCAGCTCAATGGTGGCTTTTCTCTATGTGTTTACTAGTACGATCAGCTCAATGGTGGCTTTTCTTTATGTGTTTACTAGTACGATCAGCTCAATGGTGGCTTTTCTCTATGTGTTTACTTTGTACGATCAGCTCAATTGTGGCTTTTCTCTATGTGTTTACTAGTACGATCAGCTCAATGGTGGCTTTTCTCTATGTGTTTACTAGTACGATCAGCTCAATGGTGGCTTTTCTCTATGTGTTTATTAGTGCGACCAGCTCAGTGGCGGTGTGTCTGTATTGAGATGCATCCAACTCAATGGGGGCTGGTTTCAATGTAGGTACAACTCAATGATGGCTTGTCTCTATGGAGATATAACTACATGCAATTAGAACTTCTACAAAACTGATGTTGGATGTGATCTGTTTGCAGCCGATGTCAAACATGAAGATGAAAATAAGATGATCAATAAATGTTCCTCATTGAAAGTATTTCTGTAGAAATCAACGAAAGTAATATGTGTTACAATGATAGCACACACGAGTCAATGTTATTTTACAATGATAGCACACACGAGTCAATGTTATTTTACAATTATGGCACACACGAGTCAATGTTATTTTACAATTATAGCACACACGAGTCAATATTATTTTACAATGATAGCACACACGAGTCAATGTTATTTTACAATGATAGCACACACGAGTCAATGTAATTTTACAATTATAGCACACACGAGTCAATGTTATTTTACAATTATAGCACACACAAGTCAATGTTATTTTACAATGATAGCACACACGAGTCAATATTATTTATAACTATTGCACACGAATCATTGTTATTTTATAAATATTGCACATGAATCAATGAAATTGATATAATTATAATGCACCAAGACCGTGGAAGATTTATTCAAACTCATGAAAGACTATGCTAGAATTCTAACTTGTAAGAAAAGTTTGTGTTGTAATTTTAAAATATTTTATTTTAGAATAATTCTAAACAAGGAAAATTATCGAAATGTTGTTACAGCATTTATTGAAAATGATTGGAAATCACTGTATGTGAGATCGAGTTACGAGTCCTATTGGAGAAGGACGATGAAACGTAGAAACGGTCATCATGTTGGGCACGTAACGAAACTCTTTGCTGTTGAAAATTAATAATAATAGGCTGCAAAGCCGCTGCCTGGGCAAAAGTGATTTAAAGAGATTAAAATAAAACTCTTCCAGAACTTAAGCAAATCTTCAATATTACATCATGTAGCTTTCGCAGTGCTCCAACGTTCGTATACTTTGCCGTTGATATTTTTCTGTGTAAGTAAAAGTCATGTAGCTTTCGCAGTGCTCCAACGTTCGTATACTTTGCCGTTGATATTTTTCTGTGTAAGTAAAAGTCATGTAGCTTTCGCAGTGCTCCAACGTTCGTATACTTTGCCGTTGATATTTTTCTGTGTAAGTAAAAGTCATGTAGCTTTCGCTGTGCTCCAACGTTCGTATACTTTGCCGTTGATATTTTTCTGTGTAAGTAAAAGTCATGTAGCTTTCGCAGTGCTCCAACGTTCGTATACTTTGCCGTTGATATTTTTCTGTGTAAGTAAAAGTCATGTAGCTTTCGCAGTGCTCCAACGTTCGTATACTTTGCCGTTGATATTTTTCTGTGTAAGTAAAAGTCATGTAGCTTTCGCTGTGCTCCAACGTTCGTATACTTTGCCGGTGATATTTTTCTGTGTAAGTAAAAGTCATGTAGCTTTCGCTGTGCTCCAACGTTCGTATACTTTGCCGGTGATATTTTTCTGTGTAAGTAAAAGTCATGTAGCTTTCGCTGTGCTCCAACGTTCGTATACTTTGCCGGTGATATTTTTCTGTGTAAGTAAAAGTCATGTAGCTTTCGCAGTGCTCCAACGTTCGTATACTTTGCCGGTGATATTTTTCTGTGTAAGTAAAAGTCATGTAGCTTTCGCTGTGCTCCAACGTTCGTATACTTTGCCGGTGATATTTTTCTGTGTAAGTAAAAGTCATGTAGCTTTCGCAGTGCTCCAACGTTCGTATACTTTGCCGGTGATATTTTTCTGTGTAAGTAAAAGTCATGTAGCTTTCGCAGTGCTCCAACGTTCGTATACTTTGCCGGTGATATTTTCTGTAAGTAAAGTCTGTAGCTTTCAGTCTCAAACGTTCGTTTACTTTGCCGGTGATATTTCTGTGTAATAAAAGTCATGTAGCTTTCGCAGTGCTCCAACGTTCGTTTACTTTGCCGGTGATATTTTTCTGTGTAAGTAAAAGATCGGAACACACCTGGTTTTCATAGAAGGTCAATCTTGATGGTCCTATCAATCAATCAATCAATCAATCAATCAAATAATGTAGGAATGTGCGGAATTGAGAGATGGACTTACAGAGATAAATTTAACTGACAGAAAGAAAGTGGACACAGAGAGAAAATGGACAGAATGAGAGAAAGTAGACAGACAAAGAGAAAGTAGACAGACAGAGAGAAAGTAGACAGGCAGAAAGTAGACAGATAGAGAGAAGTAGACAGACAGAGATAAAGTAGGACAGAGAGAAAGTAGACAGAAGAGAGAAAGTAGACAGACAGAGAAAGTAGACAGACAGAAGAAAGTAGACGAAGAGAGAAAGTAGACAGATAGAAGAAAGTGGACACAAGAGAAAGTGACAGACAGAAAGAAAGTAGACAGAGAGAGAAAGTAGACAGATAGAAGAAATAGACACAGAGAGAAAGTGGACAGACAGAAAGAAAGTGGACACAGAGAGAAAGTGGACAGACAGAGAGATAGTGGACAGACAGAGATAAAGTGGACAGACAGAAACAAAGTGGCCACAGAGAAAAAGCGGACGGATAGACAGAAAGAAAGTGGATAGACAGAGAGAAAGTAGACAGACAGAGAGAAAGTGGACACAGAGAGAAAGTAGACAGATAGAGAGAAAGCGAATAGACAGAAAGAAAGTGGACAGACAGAGAGAAAGTGGACAGACAGAAAGAAAGTGGACACAGAGAGAAAGTGGATAGACAGAAAGAAAGTGGATAGACAGAAAAAAGTGGACAGAAGAGAGAAAGTGGACAGACAGCGAGAAAACGGACTGACACAGAGAAAGTGAACAGAGAGAACGTGAACAGACAGAGAGAAATGGGACAGACAGAGAGAAAGTGGACAGAGAGAACGTGAACAGACAGAGAGAAATGGGACAGACAGAGAGAAAGTGAATAAACAGAAAGAAAGTGTAGGGATATAGAGAAAGTTGAAGGACAGAGAAAATGCAAGTGATGACAGCAGCAATGTTGGACATGTATTTCTCTCTCTCTTTCTTCTCTCTCTCTCTCGCGATCCCTGGACATGTATTTGAAGTCATGTGCATGTCTTTTAGGACTGAACCGAAGTCACATGCAAGGAAAATCAATCCCTGATATTTTCCAGACCGCTTTAGAGAAAGAACTGTCAATGCACATATGAGACTCACCCTCGTGCACTCAGCCCTCGACCAGACCTATATAACACTCGATAGATAAGAATTCACATAAACAGATCTTACTCGTCGACTGACATGAAATGTCTACGCAGAATGCTGGGGGTGACAAGAAGAGACCGGTTTAGAAATGAAGACATCAGGAAAAAGTGGGTACAACATTAGTGCTAGACTTCATCAAGAAACAACAAGTTAAATGGTTCGACCACATAAGCAGACTACCAACAGACAGTGCGTCTCAAAAAGCAATGTTACTCCGATAAAGTGAATACAGAGCAAAAGGTCGTTCACCTAAAAGGATGACCTCAAAAATAACATATATGACGAAAAACGCTATATATGAAGCACACACAAAAGCCCATTCTAGAAATCTCGTCTTTTCCTGACGCTGTGAGAAAAGACAGGATTATAGAAAACGAAACGAAACTCACCGTCCAGTTCAGTTCGTGTGAAAATCAGACATCAGTCTATAATGTATCACAATATAGCACACAATCTATCACTCTATAATATAGACTATAATTTTATAGCACATAATCTATCACTCTATAATGTAGGAAGTGTATCACTATATTTAAAACAATTATCACTGTAATATCGACTACATCAATCTATAATCTAGACTATAAGTCTATAGCGTATCTCGAGTGTATCGTTGATAGTATAGTTCAGAGATAGATTAGGACTTACAGACTTGCAGAATTAATGTCCACTCTGGAGCTATAGACTTACCTCTCAAATAAGCTGGGATCTCTGAAATTGCTGGTCTGAACTAATGAATAGTCTATTTTTAAGTCTAATCTGGCAGAGAATTTGTTTTCTCTTTCTGAGTCCACAATTGAAGTCTAACCTCGCGTACGTTCTCTCTCTCTGAGTTCAGAACTGGTCTAGCCTCACAGATAGCTTGTCCATTCTCTCTCTCAGCTCAGTACTAAGTCTATCCTGGCAAATAGCCTGTCTGTTCTCTCTCTCTCTCTCTCTCTCTTTCTCTATGAGTTCAGAACTGATGTTTATCCTGGCTAAAACCTGTCTGTTCTCTTACTCCCTGAGTTGAGAACTGAAATATATCCTGGCAAATAGTCTCTTCTATCTCTCTCAGATTTCAGAACTGAAGTCTATCCTGACAAATAGCATCTCTGTTTTCTCACTGTGAGTTCAGAACTGAGGTCTATCCTTGCAAATAGCATGTCTGTTCTCTCTCTCAGAGTTCAGAACTGAAGTCTAATCTAGAAAATCGCTTTGAGCAGCAAGTTTACGAAACATGAACTCGCTGTGCGTGTCACAGAAGAGGTCATAGGTCACATACCAGTCATGATTTTGTCTATTTTAATCTCACTAGTGTCACCTCAACTATAAATGCTTTTGTTTGTAGTAAATTACTTGTCTATTTGTGACCGAGGTTGCCATCCATTTTGTCTGGGTGTCAGGTAGGGCAGCCAGTAATTGATTGATTGATTGATTGATTGATACGAACATCAAAAAAGCACTTCGCTAAAATGAATGTGTTCCAATTTCTTTCTTAGACATGAAATTTGCATCGACAGTGCACCAACTCCATAGCATCGATCAGTTCAAGGTGTAATTTTGAGGATGATGAAAATTTTGATGAATTTTAATGTCGAACGTATTATTGATTTTCTTAGGTGTAGCTTTCAACCTACTTTTATCCCTTTTGGTTCTTCTTCTTTGCGATCACTATTATGATGATTATACCGTTAGACGCGTTCTTATGATGAAGTCGACTGTTGTTTGGAGCTCATCTCTGGTGCCTTGTAGTCTTTAATGTATGTTGTAGAGCCATCATTCCACTCTAGGGAGGATCCCGTTTAGTTGATCAAGAAATCTTTGACGACAGAACTATTTATTTATTTCTTAATGTTTCACTCCGTTGTTCATCGCTGTCTTCCTCTTGGCCACTTGCTCTCAGTCTTCACGTCGTGTCTGGTTTGCATAACGCTATTGGTGTGCTCATTAATTGACCTGTCTAATCCCATAACAGATCTGATCAGGTTGTCTGTCCCACACATAACGGATCTTATCAGGTTGTCTGTCCCTCACATAACGGATCTGTCCAGGTTCTCTGTCCCTCACATAACAGATCTGATCAGGTTGTCTGTCCCTCACATAACAGATCTGCTCAGGTTGTCCGTTTCTCACATAACAGATCTGCCCAGGTTGTCTGTCCCTCACATAACAGATCTGTCCAGGTTGTCCATCCCTCACATAACAGATCTGCCCAGGTTGTCTGTCCCTCGCATAACAGATCTGCCCAGGTTGTCCATCCCTTACATAACAGATCTACCCAGGTTGTCTGTCCCTCACATAACAGATCTTATCAGGTTGTCCGTCCCTCACAAGTCTCTCACAAGAACTGAATCAGTTGTACATGACACCTTCTGAAGACTAAAAATTCCGACAGCACTCATAAAGTATTGAGACAAACTCAGACCACGTCAAACAAGAACAACAACAGAGACTAAAGTGTAGCTACACATATAATGTTTATACTTACAGAAACCGCCTTAAGAGTGTGATCTGAGAACTAACGACCAGAGAAATGCACAATGCACTTGCGTAATTAAGTGACATTCAAAACCAAATCTAAAATTAAGTTACAAAAAATGATGTCATCAACAAACATGAGAAAATAGACATCTGGTGTTGATCAACAAAGATAAGATATAAGATGTCAAAGTAGCTTCCGTGATTTAATACATAACTGGAGCACGCGAGGGCGATGATGATGCGAGAAAAGTAGAGGCTGTTGGAATTTTTATGATCTTTTTTTTTCTTCTTTTGTCGTCACACTGTTACCAGGCTGTTGCCCAGTGTCGTCACACTGTTATCAGGTTGTTGCCAGGTCACACTGTTACCAGGTTGTTGCCCAGTGTTGTCACACTGTTACCAGGTTGTTGCCCAGTGTCGTCACACTGTTATCAGGCTGTTGCCCAGTGTCGTCACACGTTTCCAGGTTGTTGTCCAGTGTGGTCACACTGTTACGTCCAGGTATTGTTGCCAGCTGTTCCAGGTCACACTGTTACCAGGTTGTTGTCAGTGTCTCACACTGTTACCAGGTTGTTGCCAGTGTCGTCACACTGTTAGTTCCAGTGTGTCTGCCTTTTTCAGTGTCATCACACTGTTACCAGTTGTTGGTCATCTGTTACCAGTTGTCCAGGTCGTACACTGTTCCAGGTTTTGTCAGTGTCGTCACACTGTTACCAGGTTGTTGCCCAGTGTCGTCACACTGTTACCAGGTTGTTGCTCAGTGTCGTCACACTTTTACCGGGTTGTTGCCCAGTGTTGTCACACTGTTCCGGATGCTGCCAAGTTTTGTCACATTGTTACCCAGTTGTTGCCCAGTGTTGTGTTTTCTGTTTTGTCCTGCGCTGTTGTAATGCTGAGGATAGTAATTTTAGTTTTTTGACAGGATTCTGCTACCCCATCTATCCATTTTTTTTTTGGCCTTCCTCTCACCTTCTTCCATGATGTTCTCTTGTAGAAGACTATGTATACTGTTAAGTTTGTATCGCGTTTAACATATAGTTATTTTTTGCGACTATGCTTTGCTCATTGTCCATGTTTGGCTCTGGTAACACACAGTAGGTATGAAAATGCTGCTGATCATCTGTTGCCTAGCTGTCAGTGAAATTTGTGTGTGCTTTAACAATGGGGCTAGCTGGTAGGTTACAGCATTTGCTTTGTGCACTCTAGCCTCTATCTCTCTGTCTTGTCTTCCATCCTCTATGAATATGCATGCTTCTTAGCTATCCTAATTATGTTTCTGATCTTGTGTGTGGAAATTGTACACTTGTCGTGACAAAGATTTTGTGTCTTCATTTCTTGAACCAGTTGTGTGTGTGTGTCCGTTTCTGAGTCGGGCATGATAATTGATAGATTATTCTTATCTGTGAGGTCAAAGGTTAATTGGTTGTCTTGTTCTTAGCACGCGTGATATGTGACATGCTGGTAAGTGTAGACGGAGATGGCACATGATCTCTTGTGTTGTACGAGGTTTCCGATAGTGGAGTCAATAAACTCGTGACTCGTGAGGTAGGGAGGCGATGCGAATCGGAATGGAGGATGGGAAGAACAAAACGTAGGTGGTGAAGAGAAGAGAGCACCTGGAGTAAAAATTAATAAAGATAAATTTGTCATGGATGGAAGAACAGAAAATGAAATGTAGAGATAAGTAAAAACAAATAGTTGATAAAACTTGTAAAAATAGAATTGGAAAGAGGAACGACAGAAGGAAAGTCTATAAATAGAACATCTGGAAATGTGAAACTTGAAATAATATATATATATATAGTTTATATAATAGAGAGGTTTATGAAAAGCAGGAGGAGGGAGTGTTCAGTGAAGTTACTTGGAAGATATGACAAGTCTGAAACGTGAAGAGAAGAGGTGGAAGAGAGAAGTGCTGATGATTAAGTGCTAAGAAAAAGTGGGGAAAAGAAATGGTGAGGGAGAGGTGAAGAGAAAACAGTGAGGTAGAAGTACTGAGAGTGAAGGGGTGAGTGTGAAGGGGTGAGAGAGAAGGGGTGAAGAGGAAAAGGTTGGGGAGTAGTGGTGAAGGGGAAATGGTGAGAATGGTGCTCAAAGAGAAGTCATGAGAAGGAATAGCATGAAAGGAGTGACAGAGTATGAAAACAATAAACAAAATATCAAAAGAAAAAAAACATAAAATAGGAGCAAAAACTATAAATTACAGTAGGCCTATAGTTATTATTGAATGACATCTGCACTAGTACATATATATATATATATATATTCCATGTTTCTGCTGTGTTTATTTCATACAATTTTCTTGTGTCTAAAGGAATACTGTCCAAAGCGACTCCCGCTGGCGGTATGACGCCCGTGTCAAATATTCATGGTGTCCTATTTTAATCCGCCAGCTCTAGCGCTAACCATATTTGTTTTTTAACAACTACTTTACAGTAGTTTTCCATACACTCCTATGAACACAATCTTACCCTTTAGCAATCTTGTTTTATTTGTAATCATTATATCATGCAGTTATCTCCACTATTTTGCTTTGACACTGGAAAAACTTCGGCATCTCAGCTATATTACTACTTCATTGTTTATTCAATGTAGATAGTAGGGTTTCATATAATTTCATACATGAAGACGGTCACAAGCAACAGTTAGATGGTACAACATAGTAGTCACACATGAAGACGTCTCCAACCAGTTGATGGGTCACATAGTAGAATTTCATCACATGAGACGGCTACAAGCAACAGTTAGATGGTCAACATGGAATTTATCTAAACCTCACAAGCAGTTAGATGCGCCCTAACATCTGAAAGACTTTGGATAACACTTGTCTAAATGGTATAAGGACAAAGAGTTTACTTCATTGCACCAAATCTTCACTCCCATGGCTCAGTGGGTGCTATAACTTGAGTGGTAGTGAGCTCGATCACAACCCAAGCGTACCTTGTTCAGACCCCGCAGTGAGCAGTTTGAAAGCAAATTTGTTCGGCGTGGATTTTTACGAAAGGTAAAAATAGATCTGAAAATAATCGG